>WBMZ01000417.1:0-118576 GCA_013400975.1 Atrichornis clamosus | reverse complement strand
GGGGGGGGGGGAGGCGGGGGGGCCCGGGGGGCGCGGACACGGCGGTGCTTACGGGAGCCTCGTGGCGAAGGGCGGGTGCGCCGTGCGGGGGGGGCGGGAGTGGGACCCCGGGCGCGGCCGATGGCTGCTCCGGGGGGAGGAAGGGGTTAAGTCGCTGAATGGATCTTCCCTATGGAAAGATGAAAGTGGTACATGATGAAAGGTGAACGCGATGCGATTCGAAGCAGCGGAGCTGCGGGCAGCAGCTTTGGTTTGAGAGCAGATGTTTGTCCGAGGATTGGGGTATGCAGGGATGCTCACAAGTAATGCTTTTCTGCAAAATTCCCCAGTCTAGACAGAATAGTTTTTAGGGATGTACTTCTGTTGTCAGGCACCGTCACAAACATGTCGTTATCGAGCACCATCGCTGTGATGATGACAAGCGCTGCCATGTAACGCAGCGCGAGATGCGCTCTCATCTCGGGCTGATCCTCGGAAAAACAGCAATTTACCGCCGCCAGCAGAATGCGGAGCAGAGCGCCTCGAACCACAAACCTCCTCACCGTGCAGGATGGAAAATTTCTCCGGCCACCTGATGAATAAGCTCAGGCGATGCTCTCGGGAAGGCTATTTTCAAAGTAACTGAGTTTCTTTTAAAGTGACAAGTTGAGTTTTATCTTGGTCAATCTAAAGGGTCAAACTCTGAGCAATAAAGAAATATTGAATAGCAGTGAAGGGAATGAGTGAGCCTCTCACTCAGAAGTGTCTCTCAGCATAGTTGTGTCTCGCAACTGGCACAAACTCAGTGGGGTCTACTAGGGACCATTACCACAAAAAAAAAAAGTAAAAGAAAAAGGAAAAGAAAAGAAAAAGAAAAAAAAAAAAAGAAAACAAAAGAAGAAAAAAAGAAAAAAGGAAGGAAGGAAGGCAAGAAAACAAAAGAAAGAAGAGAGCAAGCAAGCAAGCAAGCAAGCAAGAACATAGTAAATAAAGCTTATTTAATTAGAAGAACATAAAAAGTCATGCTTGTAGTAAAGCAGGCAGAGACAAGAGGCTGGTAAGGAAATGGCTCTTATCTGTCGTGGCTTTATTTCACACTCAGCAGGGATTGCTCTCTCCTGAGTGTGGATCCAAGTGCTGGAGCTCAAACTCAGATACATACCCATTGAAAATATGTCAATGGGTAAGACTCATTATCCATCCTTCCATTGGATTACCAAGTCTTCAGAGATGAAAGATTTATTATCCCCATATCCTGGGCCTAATACAATTCATCCAAAACAAGTCTAGGTTTTGAAAGCACAATAAGGTGTTACAGCACTCTAGAAATTTCCAGACAATATACAGGAGAATTGTTGATAAAATGATATACTGAATGGTCTTATGGGGAGAAGAAGGTTTTGGGAGGGAGGGAGAAATGCTTAATACACAAGAGAGAGCTGTGGGGTTATGGTGGTACTTCAAATACTGTTGTTGGGATGGGAAGCTTCTGCTTAAACATGGATCCCACGAGTTATCATCTTCTATCTGTATCTCATACTGCCTGTCTTCTAAAATTCAGCTCTGACTAATCTTGTGGGCTGAAACCTCAGGAATTTGAGTGTTTCTGTTCCTAGGCCTGATACTGATTTCTTGTGAGAATATGTCTTTCACCTGTCTGGAGCCCTGAGCTGCTATCCGAGAGCCATGTGCAAATGTCAGAGACAGGGGGAGTTCCCCCAAAGATAAAAATATGGCAGTTATGCGATTAGTTTAGATACTTGTCTTTTATTTTTTTCCCTGTCTTGATTTTCATTTTTTTCCCTGTCTTGATTTCTCTGTTCATAAAGTGAAGGTAAATCTCTTCAGGTCTGAGCTGTTAAAAAGTGTACAATCTATATCTTGGATCGTAAATAAATTCACTATTTTCAGCTCATCTAAATTACTTTGTTTTTCTTTTCCTGGGGAAACAAGCTAAAAGACATTTCAGGAGTCAGCACTGCATAATTGACTATGAGATTACTGCTTTGCACCATTCCTTTCTATTTCCTTTTTTCTTCAATAAAGGCAATTACTTTGGCTGGCCTCTAATGGCATTTATTTTCAAAGATAAGCATCATCATATTAGACCTTTTTTTTCTAGTATTATTATAGGCTCATTTGGCAGCATATCACACTATTTATCTATGAAAATAGCACAAATTATTATCATGTCATATTATATGGAAAACCTGAAATGTCATTGCAAACCTGAGAAGGTGTTTTTCCATTTATGTGTGACATGAACTAATTTTAAATGTCAGATAGGGAGTTGTTCTCCATGCAGACTTGGACAGAAAGTCCAATATTCAGGAGCTGGAACCACCTATTTGTTGTAGTTCAAAATGTGGTGGATTTCACTGATAAAATAGTGCAGCCACTAATACCAGATGGGTCCTGTTCAAACCTGTCTGCTTCTGTGCAGAGTTAGTCATTCAAGGTGCTGAAATGATGAAGGTAGGCTTTGGGAAGTTTTCTGGAGAAAAATCCAGTTTACTTATGTCTAAATGTTCCATTCAAGCTGTTTGATTTTGACAAAAGCATATGGCAACTGAAAAAAAGCAAAAATCTTGGTCTGGGTGGTTTTTATGGTAAAGGCAAAACAGAGTTTTCTAGCTGAAACTAAGGCATAATTTTTATTTCCATTTTCTATTGAATTGTTCATAAACAATGAAATTTTTAAAAAAAGAAAGGGTAGGAACAAAATTATTGTTTTAATAGCATTTCACAGAAATTATAAGGTCCTGACCTGATGTATTGACAGTAGACTTAAGGATTCACCCACAGAAGCCAAGAGAAATGCCTTACTCTGACACTGCTTGTGTTTAATCAAGAGCAACAGACATGATAGAAAAAT
The DNA here is from genome assembly GCA_013400975.1 of Atrichornis clamosus. Taxonomy (NCBI): domain Eukaryota; kingdom Metazoa; phylum Chordata; class Aves; order Passeriformes; family Menuridae; genus Atrichornis; species Atrichornis clamosus. The sequence continues at coordinate 115,722 of WBMZ01000417.1, read as the reverse complement.
TTCTGATTTCAAACCAGTCAGAGATATAGAGAGGAAGCTTTTAAGCTACCCCAGCAAAAACTCCTTTTGAGGGGCAGTGAAGAGACCTCTTTAATCAGACTCCCTTAACCAGGAGCTCGGACAGCTGTATCTGAAGGAAGGCAGGCGAGTTTTGTTTCTAAACAGATGCTCAGAAAGCTCTGAATAAGGGCAGATAATGAGTTGTGTCTTCCCTTCAAGGAGCCATTGATGCTGACCAGGTTGTTCAGAACACACCCTTCTCACAGAATCACAAGTCTTTGCTTTCCCCTCTCTGAGACTTGCGGATTTGGGTAACTGCATGGAAAAGAGTGGGGTTTTGCACCAGTTTAAGTGACATGGAGCAACCTCTGTGTTTCTGAGCCCACAGCTGAGAGAGGTTTTGGGGAAGGACTGTGCCAACATGGGCAGGAGGATGTTTGGACATGGCTGAGATCAAAGCACAGGTCACTGTTTCAGACATTTGTGGGTAATGAAACACTGAGTGAGGGCATGTCCCCAGCAAGGCTGCTGCTGCAGAGCCCTGCTGCCAGCTGGGACCCCCCTGCTCTGCTGTGATGAAGCTCATCTCCAGGCTGAGATGGTCTCACAACCGGCTTGCTTACAGGCTTGAAGGGACATTTGCACCAAACCCTGAGGTTCATCTGCTGATGTGCAGGAGATGTATTCGTCATATATTTGTGTAATTTTGCAGACTTCACCCATTTTTCCTCCTGTCTGAAGCCCTGATGCAGCAGTGACTTTCCATGGACATGCATCATGCTGATGAAACACTGAACTTGCTTAGTCCATCAATGAGGAAACTGAGGAAGGTGCAGGCTGCACGCCTGGCAGCAGCGTGACAATAACCAGTAATGAGAGAGGAGTGCTCCATCTGCTCAGACTATTCAGCTCTTTTGCACGGCTGCCTGCAAGGCCAGGTATTTGCCATTAAATAAGATGATTAATTCCTTGACAAGTTGGTATCTGGCCTAGCAGTCAGGCATTTCCTTTCAGCATCTGTGGCTGCTTTGAGGAATGCAGCTTTACAGAATTTTACTAATTATCTAATAGCTTTTCAATCTCTTGTTTCAGCACAGGGAACTGCTGTTAATTAATTGCAGATCTTCGGCATACCATTCTTAACTGATTCCCCTAGTAAATATGTTTAACACTCTCCTTGGTTTCCTGTACATGATTCATTCGGTTGGTAAGTGATCCATCTTTGTTTGCTGTCACAGTCTTTGAGTTGGAAGAGGACTTTAATCATGTAACTTGGCTTTCCTGAATAGAGAGAAGAAATGGAGTCAAAAAAGCACGCAATGGTAATGTAGTCAAAGAAAAATCATGGCCTGGGTTTCTTTCACCAATAAAAAAGTTGTGTAAGCTTCAATTTCCCTTTCATTTTCATAAAGAACATACTGGAAGCAACCATTCAGCCAAAGACATGAAACTAAAACAAAGAAACAAAAACATCTTGAAAGGAGGAAAGAAGGCACTTTCCCAGCTTATGCATTAATTAAGACCAGTCAAAGAAAACGGCTTCAAAGGAAGGAGGAAGCCAGTGGTAAGCACGGCTGCAACTGCTTTTAATGGGCTATAGCAAAGACATGCATGGCAGGCAGAGCTGTAGCAGGCATTAATGCAGCAGTGGCAGTTCAAAGGGGACAGAGAAAAAGTTGGAGGCAGAACTGAAGTTACTGAATAGTAAAATTGTTTCACTAGCAGATTTGTCAGCAACACTACGGGACAAAGGAACTTGTTTAGCAGAACACGATCATCTTGAGAACCATAAACACTGCTGGTTTAAAGATAAAATCAAAGGCCTTAAGAGCAAAGCAGAAGTAGACATAAAGTATGCATAACTGGCTTTCCTGGAGGTGAAGAGGTTTGCATCCCTGTCAAACAATTCAGAAAGAAGCTGTTAAGTGCCCCAGGTCACTCTTGCACCCTTAGCACCGCTCTTCCCCTGGGTGGAAGCCTGTACAGAGCTGCGTGAATATACAGCAGGATTGGTAGGTTTTCTGCACATCTCCTCAGCAGTGGTGATTTGGGAATTTGGCTGAAAAATTTATTCCCTTTGCCTCTACAAAAAAAAAAGCTGAGTGCAACCTACAACATACTATTATAAATATTTTATACAAGTAAAAAATTGATTTGTTTAGCAGCAAAAGACAGGGCTTTACTGTGTTATTTACATGCATATTTATTCTCAGTGCTTTTCAGCCTGTGTCTCAAATCCAGCTGTCTGGAAAACCAGCTGGTAATTTGCTGTTTCTTTGACAAGCACTTCAAGCTCTTGCTTTAAAAATTTCCTAGGTCCCTTCATCAGCGACCAGTAGCACGTGTGCATTTTTACAGGAACATAATGTCTACAACGAAGTCTCCTAAAATCAAGAAGTCTCTCCTTGCTTTATTCCAAACTGGCACACGACACAGTGAACACGGAGTAAATGAGTGATGACATGCAATTTATTGCTATCAAAACAGCATTCAGAGAGATGCAGCTGACACGCTGGAGGGAAGCAATCACTACCCTCAGGGAGGCTTTAGTGTCAAAAATGTATGAATACACATCCACTGGTAAGTGTGGCTTGCACTGCAGTGTTCAGGCAATATCACATTCTCATGCAGTCTGGGTATCAAAGGCCATGGTTTTCCCTAGATGTGCTCAGATAACCTTTGCATCTCAAGAGGATCTTCCGCTTTGATCTAGAGTTGTGGAGGTCTGGAAAATGTACTGCATCCACCACATCCTCCATGGTTTCTTCTCATGTTTAGTCATCCTCCATGTGGAAAAACCTACATCTTGTTGCTAATTTAATGTTATCCAGTTTCGGTTTCCCACCACTGATTTCTGTGACTTGCTCTGACAGAGAGATCCTTCTCACAGCTTCTGTGCTCCTCCTGAGAAAGGGCTCCAGTGTCACAAGTACGTTACCTATTAAACTCACTCTTGATAAATAAAAGATATTAGAACTCTATTTCTCACCAAAAGGCATTTCCAACAGGACTGATGCTACTTTTGGAGGCTCTTATTTTGCACAGTCCCTTAAGATCCTTGTTCTGCATTGTCTTATGGAGAGGTAATATTCAGCCTTTGCAACCTATTCACTTGTTCCTAGACCTACAGTGAGGGATCATTTTAGTTCTCTTTTCCTTACCAACATATGAGGGGCACCAGTGGAGCTGGCTGCTCATGTTTTTTTCTGCTTCCTAGGCAGTTTACTACTTTCATTTAAATACATATATATATAAATTTGCTTCTGCACTCCTCATAGTATCACTTTCTGTAATGAAGGATTATTATAAATGCATTTAAGTTCTTATATTTCTGGTATACTTCCTGAGAATAAAAGTAGCTTATGGAGGCTGTATTTACACGGTGCTCTGTGGGTACATGGCTGTTTGTTCTGCCCACAGTATATTTGCAGCTGGTTGTTGAGACCTGTTTAGTGTTCAGTGTTTTCACACTGGAGGCAGAGAAATTGTGAGTCTGACTATAAAAGACCACAGCAAAGTACCCAGAGCTGTCCCATCACTGGAGTTCATGCTGCAGAGGGACAGCCAGGAGAGCTGGGGCAAATTATCTCAGCATGGGGGGTCAGACCTGAGACTTATGGGGCCACTGCCCCACAGATGTAACCTGGTCATAGACAACTTACTGCTTTGTCTTCTCTACCTTTAATCCAGGTCTCCTTACACCTGAAGGAGATTATCCATCTTGGGCACTGCTGTTGAGACAAGCTCCCAAAATGGAGATGTTGCAGACTACCATGGTCTCCTCCCTTGGAGTGAACCATGAAAAGCCAGGCAGATTGCTGACCTCGGCATAAGGCAAAACCTGTGACCCGGGTTCCTTCAAAGGAGGTGTCACAGCAAAGGCCTGAGTCTCCTCCACAGCTGGCAGTCGCCTGGGGTTCGAGTGCACAAAGGTTTGCTCTACTGAGGGCTGTGTCCTCTGAGCAGCCAGGTCAAAGGACTGGAGTAACTGCAAAAAGGCTTCTGGATCTGGCTCTCTTGCAGAAATCTCTGTTAATAACTAAGTTCTAGGGTTTTTCCAACTGCTGTTTTGTCTAGATCCTGAGATTGTGTCCCTGAGTTGTGCCCCAAGGATCCAGCCAGCCAGGATTTGTTGGGGTTATTGCTCTTCTGCTCAGCCTGCACAAAAAATGCAGCCGCTTGAGATAATCCCTACATTTATTGTCGCCTTCCACCACCCAGGGTGCCAAGATTTCACCATAAGGCATGTGACAATGAAATAAATGACACCAATGGTTTCCCATTTTATAATTTCCATGGCAACTATATTGTAACTTAGACTGATAGCATTTCATTTCTGAGGTTGCATCTCTTAAACATGGCATAATTTAGCACTCAGAGTCATCCCAGCAGCCTGCCAGCCACACTATACAGCAACACGTTGTTGCAGCAGTGCTACTGGAGACTCCTATGCACAGGGCTACTTGTTCCTCCACATTTCTTCCCCAATAATGCAGCATTTCACAAAGGTTTTCAGAAGGGAGTATCGTGTAATTTTCTGAGTGTCTGTAGGAGTGTGTGTTAAGCCCAGTTCAAGTCCTTTAGCTGTTCCCTACATCTCAAGTTCCTTCATGTAACATTTTTCTAAATTTAGGGTATTGAGCTGAAATTAACTGCATGAGGCATCTCCTGAGATAAGATTAATCTTTTCTCAGCCTTCAAAAACTGTGCTGCTTGCGGCTTACCGTGGTCTTCAGATACCATGCAACACAGACTATTCAAACATGCAAACCAGGAAAATAAAATCTGTTTACCTGGCAAGGATCAGAGGCAGTCCTATTTTTAAATCTAGATCAGGAGTGTGGGAAGCAAAGTGTCTCAGGAGGAAATCAAGGCTGGAAAATGTAGACAGTCACACCAAGGCTCAGGTTTTTTGTCTGAGTCGTGCTGCTGCTGGGCAGAGCTGTGCTGGCCTCGGGACAGGCAGAAGAGGGCAGTTGGGGCAGGGGCTCCATGCCCAGCTCCATCTGCCAGGTCCATCCAGCGATGGCTGGACCCCGAGGCCTCTCTGCAGGAGGAGCTTGCTTCCCTTCATGCCTTCCCTTCATGCCTTCCCTTCATGCTCTTACTGAAGCTGTCTTGGTCAAAAAGTCACAGCTTCTTCTGCATCCTGCTTTCAGCCCTCCTGTTTCATTTGTGGCCTTGCTGTTGGTACAGGGCCCGCTCTGAAACCTTCTGAAGTCCAGAAAACTGGGAAAAGTCTTCAGCATCACTTGACTTCTTAACAGCTCTCCTCTAATTAACCCCAGGTTATAGGCAGCACTGGGGGAAGGCAGCTCCCATGGTAAAAGGGTTTGGTGTGGATGGCATGTCCTGTGGGAAAAACGCAGATCCTGGAAGGAGATGCTGGCCATCATTATGTTGAGGGTCTCTGCTAACACTTCATCATGTTTCTATCTAAAAATGAATCATTTGCTGTTACAAGCAAGTTCTAAGATGATTAAATGACACGGAAGACGAACAGCAATTCTAGCCACATTTTCAGTTTTACTTCTCAACTAGAAAACAACCTTCTGGTTTACATGACCTTTGGGTTACCTCTGCTGGGTAACACTAGCCAAGCCATTTCAGCTTAGGAACTTATGGCTTTGCTGTCACATCCTTCATCTGCTTGTCTTTTCAGATCAGCATTCCCCAAGCTCCACCAGCCTATGGTCTACAAAAGACAACACCACCCTTTTCTCTCCCTGGGAGTCTCAGTTTTAACTTTTGAATGTCCTGTGCCTGTGAGTAGCATGGGGGCAGGTTCTGCAAACCATGGGCTAGTGTGGCCAGCAGGGTCAGCTAGTGTGGTCAGTGGGGTGGGCTAGCATGGCCAGCGGAGTAACGTTTTGGTGCAGGAGATTTTGATGATAGGATGGACACCTAAAACCTTGGGGACAGGTACCTGGAGGAGCACTGGTATGGTGCCAGCTGTGAGTACTAATGATATTTATTGATTTGGAGTTCCTCATGCTGTTGAGAGAAAAACAAGCCTTGAAAACTGCCTAAACCCTCAAGCAGAACAGAGTATATGTCTCTTAGTGCTTCTAACCAGCTTGTTTAAACAGCTTCTTGTGTGTTGTGCTGGTTGTTCTCAGTTTGATCCCTAGGCATATACGTCCCCCTCATTATACAGTCCAGATGCCAAAGATGCCAGGTCCTATAGCTCTCAGTAACAAAATCCTATTAATGAACTGCTCACATAATTCTCTGTCTAAAATGTAAGACATTTCCTTTCCTAATAGTGTCAGTAGATAAGCATGTTGGTGATGTGAGGCGGTCAGATGTAGTTATAACAGGAACCAGGAGCGGGATTAAGAAGTTCTCAAAATATGACATTGTTCCCTTGGAGAACTCATCCATATACCAGCTGCCTGATTTTTTGAGCTGCTACAGACAGGCAAGGAGCACAGCATGCCTGTTCTGCAGTGACTGTCAGGAAGATGCCCCATGTTGAAATGTTAAAATTGAAAATACATGGGGGAATATTACCCTACCAGTCTTTCCAGGTAGACCTTTGAGCTCAGAAATGCTTCTGCAGAGGATGTGGGCTACCCTTGTGAGGAATCCAACTATTCAATGCCCAGTCATTTTCATTTTTCCCAAAGCAGTATTGCTTTCATGTTGTCAGACATGAGATGCTTGTGGTTAAGAATGTAATCCAGTTTCAGTAGCAAAATAATATCTCTATTGTTCAGTCTACTTTTTAATAGCTCTGTGATCCCACAAGCATATAAACAACAGGAACTAAAGTATAATATAAGGCTAGGGAGGTGAAATTGCCCATTCCTTAGTTGTCTGTGCGCCTTCTCTACTCATGGAACCAAAGAGCAGAAAGGAGGTTCAATTTTCTGTTAAAATTCAATATTGCAGAATATGACTCTGCATCCCCTGTGTGTCATACCACCTTTGATACTTCTGAGCAAGAGGGACAAATGGAAGCCTTACATGCCCATGCCAAAGCAGAGCCCTTCAAAACAGTGAAATAAATGATCCTGGAAAGGTTGAAGCCTCTGACGGGGATGGCAAACAGTCTCTCTACGTGTTCCTCACCTGGGACAAATCACAGTCATGCGTGGCCAGGCTGTTGGAGCCGACTACTGCAGCCTGTGCAGACGCAGGGAAATCTGCAGTTCCAACAGCAGATGGCACAGTCCGAAAACTAAAATCAGCCTGCAAGGGGATGTATTGCCTGGGTTATGAATCTGAGCATTCCTTCGAGGAGATCCTGTGGAGTGAGTCTACTGATTTGTCAGCCTAAACAAATTGGTTTTTAAAATAGTGTATTTTCTCTTTAGAAGAAATAATAGAAATAATTTATAAAAGAAACTGCATATATGAGACAATCTGATAGCAGCAGAGTTTAGCTTAAGATTTTCAAGTACAGCTGACAGCTTAAGTGTAATTATAAGGGTTTTTGCATCCATGCCTCATAAATCACTCTTTTAATCATCTTTGTATGATCTAGAAACCATTTACAGTGGTTATAGATACAAAGAAATCCTATTTACTGGAAGGAAAGTGAAACCCCAGAATGATTTAATTGAACAGTAATGTCTTAAATTTGCTTTTATGTAAACATAATTCTTTTGTGTTACTTAACCATCATCCAGAACCTTACTGAATTAGGCACAAAAAAATGTGTTCTGTTACATTTAGAATTTTATCAACTAAGTGAGATTTGTATATATCAGCCCCAAAGCCCCCCACCCAGCACATATGAGAAAAGCAATACAGTAGACCTGGCACCTTGGTTCCATAGCAATTAGCATTGGACAGGCAAATACACTTAATTTGGCACTTTTTCTACAAACATACAGTATAAAACCTAGAGATCTTCCTCCAGTAGGCAATATGGTAAGCCTGGATGTATAATACAGGAAAACTGTTTCATGATGTTTAAGGAATTAAGAAACTAATCCATCCTTTTGATGCACTAAGGAATTGCTAGAGGAATTGTCTAGTGGTTAGAGCAGGAAACTGTGAGTCAAGGAGTCTGTTCCCCCCTTTGTCAGTGAATCATTTCCTCTTCTTTGGGTCCCACAAAACACCCAGACAGAATCTGTCCCCAAGTAAAATAAACTCTTTACCAGATTTGGTCCCCATGTAGCTTCCTGACTGCTGCTTGTGGTATAAGCCTTCATGTGTGTTACGGGCCGAACATTCTAGATGTCAAAATAGAAACACGTGTTGTGGTCCTGGACGTGCATTTTCCCTCCGCAGCCTTCACACAGCCCAGAGCTCTGTTATCAGCTGGCCTTTGAGAGCACATGGAAGCAGCAATCTCAGAATAGTCCTCATTTCAGTAGAAGTCAAAGAGCAGAGAAAAAGAATTTTCCAGTGCTAAGAAGGACATCGTTTGTATTAGCAATGTTTAAGGACTGGACTATCCACCACTGTTAATGATCTGGTGACTTTCTTGCAGTTAGAAAGAGGCTGTTGTATTCAGAGAGAGATTAAATCCACAGATTTTAAATCTTTTCCTTGAGATAGGATGAATTGTTTTCTGGAGCTCTCTGTCTCCACTGTTCATAGAAGGAAATGTCAAGCAATTTTACTCCTAACTTACTGCCTCAATTTAGTGCTTAAATGGGCGTCCTTGACTGCTGTCGTAGGTGTCAGACTACATTAATCTTCCTAGTTAGATATTTTTCCTAATTAGATGTTCTTCCTAATTAGATATTAGGAAGAAATTATTTACTGTGGGGATGGTGAGACACTGGAAGAAGTTGCCCAGAGAAGCTGGGCAATCCCTGGAAGCCCCAACCCTGGAAGTGTTCAAGGCCAGGTTGGATGGAGCTCTGAGCAGCCTGTTCTAGTGGAAAGTGTCCCTGCCCATGGCAGGGCATTGGAACTCCATCCCAAGCCATTCTGTGCTTCTGTGATTCTGTGATCAAGCACCAACTCACTAAGTTTAACAGGAGGGTATTTGTGGCTGCGCTGTACTTTCAGCAGTTGCAGTTGCTGCTGCTGTTTTCGCAGTTGCCACACATGCCCTGCGCCCACCACTGCACACCAAGCACTGCTGCTGCTCTTCTGCTCAGGGGTGTTTGCCCAGCATCTTCCCAGAGGCAGCCTGAGGCAGCAGCAGAGAAACAACACAATGCTTTACTGCCCAGCTCACCAATCACTCACCCTCTCCCACTGCTAATCAAGCAAACAAAAATATGTGCTCTCAGAGATAAAAAGGATTAAAGGTTTTGCAGTTATATCCCAGAGGGATTCCAGGCATTCCCATGTTTGCAGTGATTCCCAGAAGTTTACATCCCAGTTGCCTACGCAGAGAGAGCAGTGGTTTTCAATGTTCACAGAAACATGAGTTCTAAGTCAAATAACTTTGCAGAAATATCTCAAATGTTTGAGATTCCTCCTTCAAAATATCTGTCTGACACAAGAGATTAGCCTCACCTAACTGCAGCTTACTAAAAGTTAGGTGGGTGAGCAGAAACCCTCAGTAACCAAAGGAGGCAGGGAAGCAATCTCAGACAATAAAAGTATGAAAGAAATAATGCCTTAAACAAGGGAATAACAATGGCCTATTCTTTTCTTCCTCTGTTTCTCTTAAACACAATAACAACTCTAACTTTCTCAGGGAAAAAATAATTTTCAGCTTCCTTTCTCTATTAAAATTCAGTTTGCATTTTCCTGATTCCTTCTAATTCTTATTTTTCCTTTCCTGATTCCTTTCTAATTTGTTGTTTGTTTTTTTCCTACTCATCTGTCATCAGAGGCTGTTGTGGTTCAGGTGTATGAATGTAGGTGCATGGATCGTGGATGTTTACATCTGATCTACCTATTTTGAGCTCTGCTTGCAAGTACTTCTACTGAGTGGTATTTCTTGTTCTAGGGTAGAGCAGGCGTAATGAACAGCACCCCAGAAATGCTTATTTGTCCTCATTCACAGTGGGGAGAGGCTGGGGTCACCAGCTCAGGCGTAGATATCTGCACTGCAAATGTCTAAAATTAGGTGGGATAAATCTCATGCAACGAGCTTGATACTTTAAGCCCCTGTTCAGTAAAGCACTTACTGACAGCATAAAATGAAGCCTCAGCTTTAATGCTTTGCTGAGCTGAAGCCTCAATTACTTAAGGAATGAGAAGACAGTCGTGGGGATCATAGCAGTTAGGCTTGTGCAAGGCTTATGTCGGATTTCCACCGTGTACTCCTACATACCACTCTTCTCCCCTACAGAAAACACTCTTCTTCCTTCAATTTCCTTCTCCCAACATGTTTATTTCCCACCTCTCCCGGGGCTCCCTCTCCCTGGCTGAGTCACCCACAGTGTGTAACCCAAAACAGGGGCAGGCGAGCCAGGGGCACCGCAGACTGCCGGGATCCACAGCTCTGGGCCACTGCCTCTCACTGCTTCTTAGCCTTTGGGGTTTTGGCTTCAGTGTTGAACATCAAATTCTTCATCACTCGGCTGAAAACTTTGCTCGAGAGTTGCAGGGCTAAATAAATATCCGGTGGTGGGATGAGTGAGCTTTGTGTAATTTGGGGCTTTTTTGGTAACTACCGGGGGTAGATGGCTGGGGCTGGAAGTCCAACCTCATCGGGTGTGCTGGCACCAGCAAACTCCACGTTTGCAGGGTGAGGCCCAAGCACGGGCATCAGTACCAATGTCGGGATGTTGGCCTGGGTCACCGTGCTATCCTGTGCAGCACCTGGGTGCGTCCAGGCCCAAAACACCCTCCGTGTCCTGCCACCTCCTTCTGGCTACCAGGAAAACCTGGCTATGTGAATAAACCTTGAAGTTATGCTAATTAATAGAATCATAGACTCCTTTAGGGTGGAAAATACCTCTAAGGTCAACGACTCCAACCTTTAACCAGCACTGCCAAGTCCCCCACTAAGCCACGGCCCTGTGCACCAAATCTACATGTCTTTCTTTTAAGTACCTCCATGGGTAGTGACTCTATTTTTATGGCCATCTTGCACCTTTAGGCTAAAAACCTAATCATCGCTTTCATGCAGAAGTAAGTTATTACATTCATCTCCTGTGCTTGGCCAGGGCATTTGGGTGCAAAAAATAAATAATGGCAGAGATTTATTATTGTTGTGCTCATGCTGTAAAGATGTCAGAGGAGATGTCAAAATGCTCAAATCGAATTGATATGCTTTGTTTATATGTGCTATCACTCTGCTACATGAGAAATTAAGAAATTAAATTACTAAATTGAAATCAGCCACCAGAATGAATTGCTGCAACCCAGAGGATATGCAGAGCACAGACTAAGTGTAAAGTGGTAACTATAAAAATACAGGGACACCAATGTGATACCTTTTTTCTCCTGTTACCACAATTTTTCCTCAGTACTCCCTGGTGGTTAATAAAATCAATGGAGACTCAATCCCAAGTATTGAGCAATACTGGTATTGGTAATCACAAACACTTGAAGTCACACAAGTCATTAACTACCTAATAAACCAAATAAACAAATTAAACCCAGTAGCGGCAACACAGAAGTAACTGAGAATTCAGTTAAGTCCAGTGACTGTCACTGTCATGGGCATGGGGACTATATTAAGGGACAAGGGAGACCAGGATCAGCATTACTTGAAATAATCTAAATTTTTCTGGGCTAGAGTACATTATATTTATTTCCATAACTCCCCAGAACTGACATCCATTTCCTTGTGTTGAGTGCTTATGCCACGTTTACAAAGGCAAGCATGAATCATTATCAAATGCATTTTGCCTTGATTTTCTTCTGGTATTTTTTGTAAGAATGGTTGCAGATGTCCATTTAAAAAAAATTCAAATCATTCTCACATTCCAGTAGAACTGAAAAATTTTGGAAGATAATGAGGCATACTTAAGTTTCTGTTTTTCCTTCGTGGTGATACATTATAATTTTAAAACATGAAATAAATAGTTCTTTCTTAATTAATTTTATCAAGTTTTTATTACTAGATTTGTATACATTTAGCAATAAATATTTTATTTTTATCTTTTTTACTCCTTTTATTGCTAGAAACAATGTCCATATTCCCAGTAAACTGTAGGCTGGAAAATAGATGTGTGTGTGTGTTACAATTTCTGGTGATGCTTTTTGGTAATATAATAAATACTTTTGGAGATTTTCAAGGTGAGAGAACCTTTCTAGTGGAAGTTAAAATGCTGTTACTGAGTAATATTTATTTAATCTCTTTGACAAATTCTCAGGAAAAAAAATGAGTGCATAAGATTTTTTTAGCTTTTCTATTTCACCATAACATGTATGAATTAATGTATCTCTGTAAAATAAGCTGTACAGATAGGCTTTAGTTTCCATTACTCTAAAAGCAGTATAAAGGACAAATTTACCTGCAGGTCTTATTTCTGATTGTCAAGTGCTTAAAATGTAATGAGCTATTAAAAGCTACTAGCAGTGCAAAATATGTATAAATTCAATAAAAGTAATTAAACTCCCTCTTTGCATAACTCAGAAGGTTTCACAATTCTCTAATATTTCTCTTTTATATAAGACAACGAGTGAGTCAGAGACTTCAACACATTTTTATGAGCTCAGTTGGTGCACAGCCCCTGTTTCCTTTCTGACCATGGCCATGAGATGATCTACATCCAATTAAAGCTCGCAGGCTGCGAGTTAGATATTCATTACACACCCCTGATGACTGCGTGCAGAAAAATTGCATGATGTCTTTGCAAATCTTATTTGAATGAATGAGCTGTAGAATTAAAAAGTGATGTAAAGCTTAGTCCTGCCCTTTCAGGTGTTGTATTTCATTATGCATTTTTGAGAATTAGGAGGTGGTGAGATGAGCCTTCGCTTTCTCCATGACACCCTGGAGGTCACGACTGCACTCAGGGTTCTACTCTGACTGGTTTTTGTAAAAGCAAGGTACCAGTTGAGAGTCAGAGTTTAGGCAGTTTATTGGCATTTATTTTGGTTTAATAGTGTTTCTTTGGGGGGCAGTAAGGTTTCTGCCCACAGAAGAAAACTGCTGTAAAATCTACAGATACAATCATATGCATGGCAACATCTTGGCCCTATAAGTATAGGGAGAGCCTAAATTTTTTGGTGTTAATTTATGATATGTACTTTGGCTGTGAAACAGGAGTTCCCATGTGCATCACTGCATCATGCTGCCATTGAAAGCAAACATGCCTGATGCTGAGGTCATGTAAAACTTTTTGTTTTGATGATACTGTAGAGGCAGGAGGGAGCTTTTAATGAAGTAGCCTTGCCTCTTCACACTGGTCTAGATTGTAAGGCCCAGTAAATTGCCTGCAGAGTGCTTGTACCACATCACTGCATTACACAAAATTGCGTCTCCAGCGTCTCTCAGTACATTTCCAAGGGAAGCAAAAATAATGCTCGCTGATCTGCCTCTGGGTGTGAGCTGTGCTGAAAGCACTTACAGCTGTTGACAACGAGCCCTCAAAAACCTGTCCCACTCGAAAACCCGTCCCTAGCTTTTCACAAGAGCAAACAGGCAGAGCAGATCTGGGCAACGATTTCAGCTCACCATCCTCTGACTCTGCAGGAGTGGCAGAATCACCGTAATGCAGCTGATATTACTCACAATAATGTCACTGATATCCAGCTGAAAAAATTAAACATGTATTTACCTACAGGTAGCTCACCAAAAGTAGTGTGTTAGTGTTTTGTTCTCTTTCTTGGACAGCAAGAGCCTCAAACCTGAAGGACAATTTTTTCTTGCTTCCCTCAGGAATTTGCCAAGAGACTGTGCCACTGCCTGGCACAATTGCTCTGCCACCTTTTTCTCTCTCTGCAGCCTGGTGAGATGCCAGGGGACTGGGAAGTGCATGTGGGTTTACTGACAGACTTCCTGTTCAAAAACTATTCCTATGCATTGGCCATGCATTAAATGGGAAAGAAGGTTCACAGTGGAGTTCATCCCCCTGGGAAACAGGTCACAGCCTGGGAAGAAATCTAACTAGAAAACTGATTACTTGTTTCACCACAGGAGGAAACTGCTATTTTTAGAGATGAAAAATTAATATGAGTGAGGGAGAAGCCTCTCACCTACTCCAACATAGCCAAATGGTCACGATCCCTATTCCAGTGAGAATCCATGGTGAGAGAACATGGAAGCTTTCTAAATTTAGTTTTACAAACAGTACATTTTCCCTAGGGAAAAAAAACCCCAAATTCAAACAAACAAACAAACAAACAAACAAAAAACAAAAAAACCCCCCACCAATACCAAACACCTTTAGAAAGACTAAATCAACTTAGTCTACTGGGTTAAGTTTGGACTAAAATATTGACCCTCAAAATGGAGGCATTTTTTTTGAAAATATTACTGTGATATCCCTTCTTGGCATTTGTCAAACAAAACTTTTCACTTTCCACTGCATAAAGCTATCTTGTATTTTAAAATTATTCTAAATGTATTAAACAAAGCCTTTGAAGGGTTAAGTTTTATCTCCCCCAAGAGGCATCTTGATTTAGGTCAAAAATATCTTAAATGGTAACAAAAGATTTCTCGCCTCCAGAAACACCAAACTTCTGTTTCTAGGTTCAATTCAAAACAAAATTTCCCCTCTAACTGTTAATTCAATCTCTGCCTAAACAGGAAATGTTGTTTTTATACTCAGATAAAGATTGTAGAGGAAAAGTCGAGTCCCTGTTCTCATTATTTGTAGAGGGGACATTTGAACTCTGGTCTAGGCACAGGTCCCTGACAGTGATCTGTTAGTTACCTTTATGCAATAATTTTCTCCTATGTTCAGCAAAAAAATCACTCCCTTTTCCCCCCCTTCAAAGTGAATGCACATTCTAGCAGATAATCTTGGGTCATATTAACCAAAATTTTCAGATGAAGATGGTTTCTGTAGGAAACTTTTAAGCCTCTCTAGTTGCCAGGGTATTTGCAAAGTGATTTCTTTTCCTTTCATATTTCAATGGAAAAAGCTGTCACAGGGCTGATAAATGAAGAAATTGGTCCCCAAAAGCAGCCTTGCTGAGGAAGGCAGGGATTCAAGCCACCTAGACCCCATGGGAAGGAGGCGGAGGGGAAGCCTCAGCCTTGTTTGTCCTCAGCAATGCAGACAGGACTGGCAGGGAGCAGGATTGCTTAAAGACCCCATCATTTTTAAAAAGCTTAACATTATAAGTATTCCCAGGCAAGCATATTCCAGAGGCAGCACAATGTTGGATTTAGGGAGCCCATGAAGCAATAACATATGATATTTGTTAAACGTTTTGAGAAGTACTGGGAGTTGCAGAAAACAACTTAGGTAAAAGTTAAACCATTTATGGCAAAACACCCTCATAATTAAAAAGAGGAATTAATTGTCTCACAGCCAGAAAGACTTTCACTTGCTTTCCTCCTGTGTAGGTAAGATAGAGAAATCAGGAAATGAGATGCTGAGACAGAAATGGTGGAAATGCTAATTTTATTTCACTACATTGTTGCTGACTTTAAGCCATGCAGATCTAGTACATGTGAGTGAGACCATCACAGCCATTTACTGAAGGGAGAGAGATAGGATTTGCCTGGGTGGTTATTCTGGTGATGGAGAAGCAGATTTCAGAAAGATTTATTGAATGAAGACACTCCATTGAAACAGAAGCCCAAACTTACAAATTTATACTGCAAAGTCGCAAAATCTCTTCTCCACCCGAGGAAGAGAGTGAGGGATGAACAGAGGCAGGGTGGGGGGGTTTGTGGTTTGGTTGCTTTGGTGTTTTTTTAAACATTCTCTTCAATGCAATACCAGTGAATTCTTGGGCTCTTTGCCCTTCCTGTCAAGTAAGGATAAATAAAGGTCAGCTGTATGTGGTATGGAGAGGACAGACAATGAGAAAACAAAGAGAAGACATCCTTTAATTTGTACCTAAGCACAAAATGGCTGACACCTGCCCAGCCGTGGGGAGGGCTGCTCAAAAATCACACACAAATTGTAACAGGGCCAAGCTATGCATGTGACAGCAGATTGATTTTGGGTTTTTTTGTCAGCCAGGGCTCTTACACATGGAAAGTCTCCATTTCATCTCACAGCTCTTCACTGCTGGCTGCAAGAAACTTGGCACTGTCCCTCTGTCCTGATGCCCCTGGGGCTGCCAGCACATCCCCGGCCCAAGGATGGCCTCACCCAGCCCCAGGTGCCGAGGGCTGTTTGCTCCTCTCCTCCTCATCCCACACCGTCCTTGGCACGGCTCAAGTATTTCCCTTCTCCAGTGGAAAACCACTGGTCTTTTCTTGCTCCGAGGAATGCGGACACACGTGAGCGAGGTGCCTGCAGGGCATGACACCCTATGCATTTCTTGCTGTGAGAGGGTGTGGGGAATGTCAAGTATTTCACATTTCCCTTGATTACTGTATTTTTTGCTGTGAGAGGGTGCAAGGAATGTCAAATATTTCACATTTCCCTTGATTGCTATATCTCCATGAATCACATCCTCGGGAGCGAGGCAGCCTGGCTCGGGAGCACTGGGAGAGAAGTGTTCACAGGGTCCTGCTGCCAGCTTGGTCTGCCATGGCTTCCACCTCCCAGCATCTCTGAAACGCCCTTGTCGTGCCCAAGAGTGCCATGTCTCCCCTCCCGGGCTGAGCCAGCAGCACTGTCAATAATCCAGCTGCAGCTCCACTGGAGTCAGAGCAGCCTGAACTTTGTACTGTGTCACTCACTCCTGCCACCCACAGCGCACTCCGGCTCCGCGCCTCCGCACCGGAGAGAACACGCTCAAAGATACAATGCCCATGGCCCGATTTTCAAAAATTTGAGTGCTGTGAAGAACCCAATTAACCTAGTACACGCTTCTCTGTGTGTGCAGGGAGGGGAGATGGCTCAAAGGGAGTGTGTAACAGGTAATAAGAGGGAGAATTTATCCTGGGACCTGGTAGGAGGGCTTTGGAGAAATACAAATATGGGTTATAGTAGCACTTGGCAAACCTGAACCAAATGCAATTCCTTCCAGATATAAGGACCTTCCAGGGTAATATCAGTGCTAAAACATGCTGAGAGAGGAAACGTGTTTCCAGGCTCTTTTGGATGTCACTAGCACTGGTGCCATTGTGGCTGTCCAGGCAGGAGGTGTCCTGGTCTGCAGCCCAGGGACACAGAGTGTGACAATAGTGAAGACTTCTAGGGGGAGAAAGAGTGCTGGGGTACCCTCAGGGAAGACGGAACGTTGTGAGTAGGAAACGGCTGCACCATGTCTCAGATCAGTTGTTTCTCTGCCTCATCCTGCTCTTTTGCCCTGTCTCACATCATTAACTCTGTCCTCTCTTTTTGCCCCTTTTTTTCCCTGTGTTTTCTTTCCTTACCTTCGTTTTGCAACATTTCTGCCCCTATGCCTGAGCACACATCCACATGCTCCATTACCAAGTGTCCAGTACTTCACCAGTTCACCACTTGCACTACTTTCTTTAGCCCACCACCCTGTTTGCACTGCCATCACCTCTGGCCATTAGGTAGAGTTACAGTCCCCTCGCGGACCACGTGTTATTGTGTCACTGAAACCATCCTTGTCACTTGCAATAGTAACAGATAGAAACTTTACATGTTTCGGCCTTGGTATAGTGAAAGCACACAGTAGGGGACAACTGCTGCACCCAGAAGGCTGGTAAACATGATGGCTGGGTATTTTTAAAGGTGTGGAGTTCACTTGCCCTGTTGGTGAGCCTGGAGAAGAGCCATTTCCAGCTTCTCAAGGGAGCTCTGGGTGGGTGGCCCAGAGGTGGCCTGAGCAAGTGGTGGCTGAGGATGGGAGCAGGTCCCTGGCTGTAAACAAATGGTGGTGCTGCAGGAGCCACAGCACCCCGTGGCTAAACCTGTGGTATGGATGTTACTGGGCACCAGTCAGGGCCAACTGGGAGCACCTGCCTTGCCTGATGACTCCATGGGGTTGCCAGCAGCGGGGCTGGGAACATTGTCCATGGGATACTCAGAGCCCTGGAAATGGCCTGACCAGTCACCCACTGAAACACCCTGAGCACAGGCATGTTTCAAGGTGAATGGGGCCAGGCAGGAGGGCAGCGCCATCCCTTCGGCACTGCCACAGCTGCAAGCTGAAAGATGAGCCCGGGCTAATTCCTTAACAACTGTGCTGAGGGGCAAGGCTGGAACTTGCTGAGTGTTAATTCAGATTTCCCAAACTAACGCTTCCTTCTGTTTCCTTTCATCCCTTTCCTCTAATAAAGTTCTGTTCATTTAAAACACTTTGTTAAATCTTGCTGCTGTGACTAGTGAAACACTGCCTAATCCAAGGTGCACAGAGACATTTAGTGTCCCACCTTTCTGAATGTGAAGTTGAGATGGGGTTTCTCCAGTTTTCAAGGAAGCATGGTTCAAAATCAGACCCAGCTTAGCTGCACATGCTGAGTGTTACAAAAGTAAGAAGAAAAGGCCCAAAAATGGGATGACATTGATGAGGTAAGGAATGCTTCCAGGATCTCTCAACACCTCAAGATATTCTGTGTCTCAACTCTGGGTCCCTTCCAGTTTGAGATAGTCTGTGATTCTGTGACACAGCAGAGTGGAGCTCTCTGAGGCAAGCTCCATCATGTCCATCACCAGACTGAGCATATAGTGGACATGGACCTATCCTGACAGACGCCTGGTCATGTGTTTAGGCTCAGTTTCACTGTTCTGAATATTTCCAATAAAGTCTCTTACTCATCTATTTGCCAAACCTCTCTCTTTTTACAATTATCCCTTTGTTTCTTCTGTTGGAAGTTCTCACACTGCAGTCTCCAGCTGAGAAGACTCACTGTCACTGTCACAGGGGGGACAGTAGCAGTGTAGATATGTCCTGGGAATTTTATCCCCACCTTTGCTTTCTATGCTCTATAAAAATGTTTAAAAGCACTAGAGATCAGTGCTGTATCCAGAGACATGATCCATCCATGATCCTCTCTGAAAACACAATGCCATCTCACACAGGCAAAATTTCAGTACCTAGAATTGCGGGATGAACAAAGTATGGAAATCCACACTGGTAGCCCTTGAGAACTGTGATACCTCTCTACACTTTGAATAAAACAAATAAGAGTAGCATTCTGATTTTTTTCTTTATAATTATCTTAATTAAAAGATCAATATGTGATTTTATTTGTCTGTCTCTTTAATGAAATTTATTATGAATTTGAAAACTAATCCTTTAGAAAGTTGGGGTAGGTTTCAGCTCTGTATTAAGAGGGGCTATTGGCTTAGCTCAGTCGGCCAGACACATGTCCTGGGACACAAAAGGCTTTTATGTGGTGCTGTGAGAATTGACACAGCACAGTCCCAAAGATGTTTGCCCTGTTTCTCAGAAGCCAGAGAGGGCACCAAGGAGGTCTCAGGTGATAAAAACTGAACTTCTCCTTTGCCTCATGTGTTGATACCTAGATGTGGACACTTAAACTTAGTGTAATAAATGTAATAATGAATTTTTTTCTCCTAAGTCCTGGCAAGATAAATCCTAAAATGACAGCACTCTGAATAAAAAAGTAGTTCAAGGACAGCTTTCTGCCCCATGGCCTAGAGTTGTGGCATTCCTCATGGCCACACTGGTGAGCAACCTTATTCTCAAAACTGAGTGGCCCCATCCTAAATGTCTGTTGGTAGCAGTTCAGCTCTTGAACTGTGCCAGAGCTGTGACTGCAGGAGTGCAAGCTGGCCTGGGATGAGTGATGGCCAAACCAGGGCCTCTCTACACCCTGCTCATGCATTTCTATCACATTTTCAGAGTGCTGCTTGTCAGTGTTATATCCATTTTTTATGACAACATAATGTTTTAAGGCCAGGATAAAATGCGAATGAAATTTTCTAAAATAAGTGTGTTCCATATTATGAAGTGAAAATCACAACCACAGTGTTGCTTCATTTAATCCAGAAGCTTTTCACGGATATCTTGCAAATGGCAACTTTAGTCAGTTAAGGCAAACTTGCAAAGCCCAGGAGTGCCAGATTTTCTGAGAGCTGGCTGGGTTTTGCCCTTTCATCCCACCTTGGCTTCACATTGTAAAAGTGCAGATGCTTAGGAAATTGCCTCCAGGTGTTGAGTGATCTGAGTTTCACAAAAATAATAAACCTTGATCGGAGATGGATGACCTTGTGGTCAGCGTAGGATCTTCAGGCATACAGAAGAGAACTGAAAAGAGGCTTTTTGCATTCCCTTGCTAGGGCTGTAGAGTGCCGCTTCGCACCGTTGTTCTGGCCGGATCAGAGCGAGGGGGGACGAGCTCACGGTGCTCTGCGACCTTCCAGGGAGTGTCACCGGCAGAGCCGCTCTCCGGGGGGTTCGCCGAGCCCAGCGCACACCGATCCCCCCTGGCTGGGTGAGTGCCAGCACGCACACACTCCAGATTCCAGCAGGCGGAGAGAAAGGATGGAGACGAAGAGGCAGGGAGGGGTTCTCTGCTTGCAATTCCGAGGTTTAATGGGAGTCCATACCTGAAAGAGTCCAGAGACAGAGGACCCTGCAACAGCACCTTACACCGTGTTTTATAAGGGGGTAAGGAGGGGGAGAGAACATCAGGGTCCAATGGGGAGAGGGTCCAGGGGTGGTACAAAAAGTGGGGTGACTGGGGAGACCCAGTCGAGGAGGGAGAGGGGAGAGGGAGCAGGAGCCAATGGGGCGTCGAGTGAGAAGGGACTTTCCAGGGGACTTTCCAGAAGGGGCGGGGTAGGTAATATGAAAGACAGGGCGAATTTAAATGTAGGGGTGCTTACAACTTAGGGAAAAACCATGTCTTTAAACACAGGAAGGGGGAGACGATGTCTGGGATGAGACCATCACAGGTCCTTAAGCTTGCGCCCCACCACTGGACCTTAAGCCTTTTTGGGACTGGCTGCTTCTTGGGCATGGCGATGGCAACATCTACCACTGCCACAGTAGAGCTCTTTTGGAGAGTCTCAGAGAAACTCAGAATTGCTCCATTTTCTCGGGCAAGAGAGTCTTGTGATACACACAGAGTACAAGGTTGTTTTGGGGAGATATGGGAACTAATTCTAAGCTCCCTCATTCTGTACTGTCTGCTAAGTTAGTCCTGGCACTGCAATACTCAGCAAGCAGGAAGACATCTGTTTTGGAGGTCTCCAGGGCCATGAAGCCACGTGGTGTCTTTGCACGATGACCTGCAGTGGAGACCTGCCCTCCAGTTCTCTTTGTACATCTCATGGACCTAAAGCACCTGGCCTTTCTGTCTTCATTTCTTCCACTAGAAGAAGTGGTAGTACTATTTTGTTTTCTCTTGGGAGTTCTGTGTTGATTGATTTATAAATGGGGCTGAAATGTGAAAGTCTTTACATAGGGGCTCGCTATAATTCCAGTCCTTTGTCCCATGTCTCCCAATAGACCAACTAATGCATTAAGGGCTTCTGATGTGCACAGTGGTAGCCCAGCAACTACTGCCCAACTGTCTTTATGGCCCATACAATATTTACTGTGCTGCCAGGTTCAACAGTGCTGGAAAAAAATGAATTGTAGATGCAATTTCACTGTAGAAATTGTTTAGAGCCTGCTGAAGCTTTAGCCAGAGTATATGGGATATTTTCTTCTATAAAAAGCCTGAGGGCTAGTGTCTGTTTAATATTCAGGAGGCAAGAAATGCTTCTAGCACTCAGAAACAGTGGAAAGCATCCTTCTGGGATCCCTGAGATGAGATACTAAATCTTGTAATGAACTTGCACTCCTTGTTTTCCTATTACAGCAGACGTCAAGGGGTAGCAGTTGTGTCCCTGTACATCATCACCAGCAGCAACAAACACATTAACTCAATGCTGCTAATGAGCACCGAGTGAGCACTGGAATAAGAAGCTGTGTTGACATTTAAAAGATCCCAGTTATCAGGCTCCGTGTTGCCTAATTGCAAGGGTTGTGTGGGAAGCACTGCTTCAATGTCTCCATCTAGTATGGACATGACGAGCAGGAATACACTACTCCTATGGAATGTCAGTTACTTCAGGAAACAATTAGCCTTTCTGAATATTCAAAATATGTCAAAACATTCTTCCTTTTTCCCTTTTAGAGCTCTTCAAAGTTGTGAGTGTGTCAACATCATTCCACCCACTCGGAAGCGGCTCTGGAATATTTGATTCATGGACGTGTCTCTTGGTTGGTGTCGAACCTTGAGCAGCTGTAGCCAAATCAAATCTTTGCAAGTAATGCAGGTAAAAATGGATTTTGCCAACCAAAGGATGGTCTGGCCAACATGTACCACTATTATATTCCTTTTCTCTCCAAAATAGGGTGCCCATGTCCAAATTTCCTATGCTTGAACTATGCTTGTTCCCAAACTGTTCTGAGTGTGTCTGGGAGAGGGCTAGTTGACCCTGGTCAACAGCTTGTGAAAGATTGTCCTAACAATTTAATAGTATAGGTGGTCATGTTCTGGAGTCTGGGCCTGGGTCCTGATACTTTAGTTTGCTGGCAGAGATAGAGCCAGTGAGTAGTAAGAACAGGATCATCTAGTCAACTTGTCTGATGGTGTATCATGGACTATTATGTCTCTCCTTTCATAAGGGTTTGCCTAGGGCATCTCTACTAGGAAAACATCCAATCTTGATCTGAAAAACATCAAGAGACAGAGAATCTAGCCCTACTTTTGGTAAGTAGTTCCCAGGTTTAATTGCTCTTACTATTAATAATGCATGCCTGGGTTTCTTTGTATGAATTTGTTTGGCTTCAGCTTCCAGCCGTTGATTCCTGCTATGCTCTCTCCACTAGATGAAGAAGATCTTTTGCATATGGCATTATCTTGTTGTGGTGGTACTTGAATGCTTTAATCAAGTCATGTCTACATCTTTTGATAAGGTAAGCAGAGAGATCCCTTCCAGGCTTTCACTAGAAAGAGACATTTTTCTCTCATCCTCTCTCTGACCTGTCTCCAACTTTTACAATTTAAAATCCAGGCACTAGGGCTTTATGCACTTTGCCAATATTAGTCTTACCAGAGCAACAGGGAGAGATAAGATCAGCTCCCCACTCCTACTCACTACTTCCTTGTTCATACATCCATGAATCACATTATCCCCTCTTGCTTTACAGTAGGAACTCACTTAAATTCAGTCTGCGGTCCTTGATTTCCATGGCTGCCTGCTGTCTACACAATAGGCTCATTCCCTGGTCCTATAGCAGTGTCTTTACTAAGACATATCTTTAAAATCAGGTTTTCTGCACTGTGTTATAATGTCCTGGGAGCGTGCTGTGAAGTTAAATCCCTGTGCTGCTCAGTTAGCATTCTTGTGCATGGAATAAAAGGAGTAAATAAAAATTGTTCCTTAGAAAATGAATAACAGAATTCCCCTTAATGCCAATAGGAGTGGGAAAGCTCATGACATTTGTTCACCAAGATGAATCTGTAACTAAATTTTCCACCCCTGCAAAAGGTAAAGCCCATGCTGCTCTAATCCTTTTTCATATACAAGAGCTTGTAACTGCTGTAACCAGTGAACACACCTTGACTCCGTCCCACTGCTCCTGACAATATTTTCTCTTCTTAAAAAAAATAAATCAAGTCTAACCTGTCTTTCCAACAGATTTTCTGCTCATTAAAGCCTGAGCACTGCTGCATGGATTTCAGCTCAATAGGCAGAAAGGACCTCATTCATCCCAAAGGCAAATGTAGTCTGTGTGGCAAAGCCAGCATTATGAAGCTTTTTTTTAAGTCAAATCAGAGCTATTCTTTGAAGGAGTGTGATTGTGCAATCATCAAGGCATTTTTCAAGCTGGCAAAAAAAGACACAAAGCAAACTGATCTGATACATTTTTACAGGTATTTTTTAGATATGTAGATTGAAAGAACAACCCTGAAACTTTTATATGAGCAATCCTTACATCTTTGGTCCTACTGATTTTGATGAGGTTTCTGGTCAGGAAAGGATTTCAGGATTTTACTTGTGCCAACACTTTCTGCCACTGATTTTTTCATGTAAATATGAGGTCACATTGTTGTCATAACACCAAGAAATCTGTCTTGTGGGCTCATTAACAGGGGACAAGCATTTAGAAGTCTACAGAGTTTTGTGGCTAGTCAAGGATTATAGTGTAAACCCAACATATTAATGCATGAAAGAAGAAAGTACATTTAAGTTCATGTGAAGCTACCAGTTCCTGTGCGCAATACACTTTATATTAAAGCTCAAGAGCTCCCAAACTCTGCCATTAAAACAGGAGCTGGTAATTCTGAGGAACACTACAATTTGTGTCTGAAGCTACTTTGAGAGACTACCTGTGATTAGTGTTCATGGATCTGTCGTGGTAAGATGGTGACATGAAATTATTATTATTATTATTATTATTATTATTATTATTATTATTATTCCTGAAGAGCTGGGATGCTTCCCACAGCACTCAGGAGGAAGGACACTTCCCCACAAGGCGATGGCTCTTGTTGAGGGCTGAGCCGAGGTGGGGATGTTTGTGGAGACGTGTACCTCTGCACTGTCATGTCACCGAGGTTTGTTTGTGCTGTCCCAGGTGCCTGCAGCACACCCAGTGTGTGAATGCCTCTCAGTGGTGTATTAAACTCATCAACTACCCATCACATGCACTTCAGATGCAGTTTTGCAGTCGAAGAGGAGAACTCATCCTGCTTTGATGGCCAGTCCAGCATGTTCCCGTGCAGTCACATTCTCGCTGCACTTCCTGAGTTTAAAAGCAAGTAAAGCCAATTATGTTTTATATACACACAACAAGAACATGAACATGAAAATCCGTGTTAGTAACAGTCTGACCACGGAGTATTCTATGAGCAAAGGGTGAGATTTTTGTGTCAGCAGAGTCCTAGCTGTCCCAGTAGCTGGGTGGCTGTAAAGGTGTGTTGGCCCGTGGGAAACCTGACCTGGGGAGTTCCCAGGCAGGCGAGTGAAACGAGGCCACGCTGCCGGGTATCTGTCAGACAAAGGCACACACCTCACCCCACCAAGTGCTATCTTCTGAAGGATTGGTGTCTGCCCAGGGTTTGGAAACTGTTAGAAATAGTGGTCAGATTCCTCAACTGCCTAAAAACTCCACTGAGAGAAGAATCAAAATAGCCATATGCAAAACACCACCTCCCAGCCTCAGCCATTCCTGGGAAGCTGGCAGGTAGTATTCTGTAAATGGATCATGTAAAGGGACTGGAAAAACCTGGCCAGCAGAGGTCAGATATGGATTTGAACAGTTAAGGAGAAAAAGTTGTTCAGAGATATTAATCTGGCATTATATTATTTCTTGATATTTGAGGTTGGAGTGTTGTTTAGTGTTAGGGCGCGGAGCTGGTCTGCCTGTCCTTGAGCCATTTTAATTTACTGCTGTCTGTGATTATATTTCCAGCATTATGGTATTTGCTGTGTTTCACTTCCTAGATACATTTTTAATGTTAAAATTCATATTTTGACTCAGTGATGAAAATTAGACTATGATGAAAATAATAATTTATAAATAAGATGTATAAATTTCCCTCCCTTCCTGTTCTTTTTTATTTTTCTCTTTTTTCTTTTTTTGTCCTTTCTTTTTTCTTTTTTCTTTTTTCTTCTTTTTTCCTTTTTCTCCTTTCTTTTTTCCTTCTTTCTTTTTCCTCTCTTTTCTCTTTCTTTCTCTTTTCTCTTTTTCTCTTTCTTTCTTTTTTTCATTCTTTCTTTCTTTTTATCCTTCTTTCTTTCTTTTCCTTCCTTCCTTCCTTCTTTCCTTCCTTCCTTTTCTCTTTCTCTCTTTGCTCTTTCTCCTCTCTCCTTTATTCCCTCTTTCTCTCTGTCGCTCCATTTCTATGCCATTTTTTCAGGCTCATAGGCCTGTTTTGTGAACCTGGTACGCTGGATGATACAGTTACACCCACAGATTCACCCTCCCTAAAAACATTCACAGTCAGACTTGCCACTGCATGTTTCCCTCCTTTCTGAAGCTGAACAAATTGCACAGAAGGAATTGAAACAATTTAGATTTCCTTTTTAACTTCTTTAAACTGCCACAGTAACTGAGACTGAGTTATTCTTGACTTACGTACTCTGCAGATACAGAGAGCAGTACACATTGCACAGAGGTGGAAAACTGGGGTGGGTTAGTCACGAGTGACAAACACCCTGAGACAGTTCCAGAGGGGCTGGACACCAAACTGAGGGATGCTGGCATCCTGGCTGGGGCTGGGGCAGGGCCTGGGCACCCACCAGCAGGGCCCAGCCACAGCTGCTCAGCCTTCGGGCTTGTGGTGCTGACAGTGCCTCTCAAAGGTTTGCTTGGAAGTAGCCTTGAAGAAACAAAGACAATGTGTTAGAATAAACATCCACTTTTATATATGTGTCAGGTACTGGTAAACATCGTAGCTAGAGGCCTAAGTCATTTACTTTTTGTACCCTGATGACAGAAGTGAAATGCTTCTGGTCCACAGGTGGTTTCCTCTACATTAATTTTAATCGTATCTGCAGTTCTTTGTACAACTATCTACCAGCAGTATTTTTAAAAATTACATTTGTACTGCAGCTATTTCCTTCCTTCTTCATACTCAGCATCTATTATAAGACTGCAGGTGAACTATTTTTTAGGAGAAAAGTACTCAGGTCAGGAAAGAAAGCACATCCCTGGCTGAAGGGCAGCCCTTGACAGACATTTGCTGTTTTCATCATGAGCATCCTAACAGGAAAGATATTTGTTCAATTTTAAGTTTGCCCTTTCCCCTTTAAACCATGCTTTGTTTGTGTTATATAATTTCCTGATATAATTTCCTGATCTCAAGAATTAGAAGAATTAAGAGGAATTATTCTGGGAGACTAGACCTGGCAAGAGTTTGCAGTGCAGACAGACAGGAGGGATGAAGGCTGAGGGAGGAAACAAAGTCCTCAGCAAAGCAATGTGCAGTCAGCCAGAACAACCCTGCTCCTGTGCACTTCCAGGCTGGTTTTCTGTAGGCCATGCCTGAAGAACATGTGAAGTGCAATGGATCTGGTTAATAATAAACAGCTCCTGGTTCCATGTGAAGGTCTGAAAATGCCATTTCTAATCAATGCTGGAATTTCTGGATTTACTAACCCAACATTAAAAGTAGGTTGAATATTTCAATAGGACTTACGAGGGTACCTTTTGCCTCTGCTAACAAAGGCTGTAAGCAAATGTGAAGAACAGGAAATATAATTTGCAGAAAGAAGCATCTCAGTAAATGCCTAATTATACCATTTAAACTGTGCTTGCTGAAGCCCTGGGCTATACTCCACTGCTTGAATTTTTGTAAATCCTTGACATTACAGCTGCTTAAACCCATGCCAGGAGCAACATTGGATCTGTCAAGCAGTGAGGGAGGCTTCATTGTCCAAAGTTAAAGATGCGTGACGCCTCAGATAGCCTTTCACTTTCAGCTGCTCTGCTTTGGTGTTGGAGAGCCCGTGTGAGAGATGCAAAGCCCAGCTGAAGGATCAAACCCTTTACCTGTGCAATATGAATGATAGGTATCACTAGTACAACATGCCTGGGTCTTGCAGATACAGCAAAGAGCTACTCTGCTTGTGATTTTCTTCATGCTTTGAGGGCTCTGGAGCCAGTCCTGCACCCTGAACAAAGCAGTGAAATCCTGTCAGCCCAGACCAGTGTCTGAGTTTTAACTAAATTAACTGTAAACCCTCCCAGTGCAATGCTAGATGTGCTATCTCTATGATCGTGTACATCTCCTTTGTAGTGCACTGCTCAGCACCGTTCTTTAACACAGCTAGAAGAACATGATTAGATAAAAACTCCTAAGTTATCATCAAGTTGGGACTATTTTCCTGAAAATAATCACATGGGAACAACTATTCCACCTTCTTTTGAGAGACAAAAAAATTGTTTGCGGAGAAGGTGATTAAGTAATGTGTCAACAGGAGAGTCGGAAATGGCAATAAACAAAAGGAGTTTTGCTCAGATCACCACATAAACTCTTTCACATTCTTTGCATTTTCAGAGAGATTAAGAAAAAATAAAATTCAGAGCATGTGGTTTTCAGTATTCACATTAAATGAGGCTTTCTCAGTCATAACACCCACTTCTCAATTTATCAAAATTGAGCTAAAAACTAAATAATACTTCTTCCATGAGACTTGCACTGGTGGGCCCTTGCTTTGGTGGGCATAAAACAAGTCAAATGTGCTTGAACACCAAAGTCATCTTGGCATATTTTTGCCAGAAGAGACATGGTATACTTGGGAATGAAAAGTAATTTCCACTGTCTTCCTAGAATTCCTTGGAGATGGAGAGTAATGATAAATCTCTCCACTTCCTTGCATGGTTTAGGGTTGCTACATGGTGTTTGAACAGCTGCACTTGTTCCATCCCTGAAGGTGGCTGCAAGTCAGTGGAAGAGGAAGAAATCTGAGTATAGATCATTCTAAAGTGGCAGACAGGATGAGTTACTGGGATTTTTTCCACTGATAAATCCCTTGTCTCTGTTAGTGATACTGAACATGCTATGCTGTCACGACAGGTGAGTTTTGCAACTCATCACATTGCTCAGTGTGTCTCTCATGTAACAGAAAGGTTTATCTCAGTGTCCTGGCTCAAATTTCCTAATATACAAATCTCTCTAAACTGCCTTTAAAGCCCCCAAAAGACCTATCTTATGGAGCAAACTCCATTGTCCTGTGGCTTGAGTAACTTACTAGTTACAGGTATCCTGCAGTTTCCTAACCAAAGAATTCCTGTAAAATAATTCAGTAAATATGTGATGTGTCATCCCTTCTTAAAGGGCTTACACAGAGTAAAAACTATATATTTGTAATTTAAAGGTGTAATGGTGTAATGGACAAATCCATTATTTATTGCCAAATTCCCCAACCAATCCAAGAAAGCATGATTTCTTACAAAAGAGGGAAATGTCTTCAGTCTACTGGTGTGTTGCTACAAGACTGAAGCCTGGGTAATTCCCACACAAGGAGCACACCTCCATGCTGAATACTCCAGTGGAGGAACCCCTCAAACACAACGCTTGTTTACTTCAGGGGTCCTTAGAGAGTGACAGTGAACATCTCTGTGGAGCTGTGTCTGGTCCGATCTGTGACTGGCATCTGACAGTGAATCTAAGCAAGTTTGGTTGGGTGTGTGGTGGTGCCACTGATCTGGTCAGTGTCCCCGTGGACACCTCCCAGTCTGCTGTGCTCAGTGTCAGCTCGCCGCTTGCCAGCTGTCAGCTTTGCTGTGTCTACCTCAGACTTCTCCTGGTACACATCAGGCAGAGAATCCATGTGGAATCAGCTTGTTTCGATGTGTGAATGTTGAGTTTAGGTTCTCTCTGCCTTCTGTGGCATCAAAGGAGCATGCTGAGGGGGTATTTTTCTCATTCAAAGGGAAATGTCAAAGTTAGGTAAGAATAAAATTTCCCTCCAGCTTCCTGTTTTACCTATGACTTTAAAGTATGCTCAGAAGAGCTAAGACCTAAGTGACAAAATTTACATATCTGAATTGAAGTGGTGCGAGACCCATAATTTCTTAGCTCTTCATGGAAGTAAAGGCCCTCCAGCCCATTGCTGCTGGCCCTTAGGACAGTCACAGTTCCTAGGCAGGACATCTTGACCATTTAAATAGCGAGAGCTATCCAGGGAAGGGGGTGAGTTTGTGGAGCCACAATACAGGAGCAGGTGGCAAATTAGCACCTACACACAGAGACAAGAAGGCTCTGTGTGAGTTCCGTGGCTTTTAATCTCAAGGACTGTAAAAACAAGGTTGGATAGTTTATGAATCCATAAATGCTATGAATGTTGTGCTATTTCCAGCAGCTCACCTGCTGGAAGCCAGCAGATAGAATAGTCCCCAGTGAAAGCAGATGCTGTCATTGCCTCTCTGCTTCTCCTTGATAAGCTCCAAGAGGCAACCACAGCCCCCTCCCTCCCAGTTCCCTCACAAAAGTTCACTAAAGAAGTGTTTTGCACCAGGCAGTGAACACCTTTTCTCTTGTTGTCCCTTTTATAACCGCAGAGAATCAGTAATTCTCCGTGGCTGGTCCCATGCCATCACATTTTCCCTCTTCCTGGAAATCTAAGTAGAAATTGAGGTTAACATATGGAAAAGCTCCATCTTCCCTTACATTTATAAAGGAAAAACATTTATAAAGACACTTGTCATGTAGAGAGTTTGTAGACTCCAAGATCATTTCCACCAGCTGAGGGAACAGAGGGAGCTGCACAGACTCCTTGGGAAAAGAGGAGCTGGAGGGATAGACATTGCATCACAGCATCTGCTGTCTTCTGAGGGAATTACAGACTGTTGAATCCTGGGTTTAGTACAGTCATCTGGAAACCTGCAGGAAGGTCTTTAAAACCCCTTAGTCAGATACCATTTGAATTTTCTCCATGTGCAGTGATTATTTCTTCAGTTTTAGAGAAACAGTGAATGTATAGGCTGCATGGGAAGATGTGGAAAGGGTTTGCCCTAAAAATTGTCTGAGGATCACCAGAAAAAATAAAGAGAAAAGTTATAGTTTTAAGAAAAGAGTTAAAATAAGATAACAACACAACAGTGCAGTCTGTTTTACAGTGTATTTCACCTATTTCCAAAGTCCACCATGACCTAACAAGTCTCCAAAGTGTTCAGGGCCATCTATGGTGTACCCTGCTAGGGACTGTCAGTATAAATATTACAGATATTTAGTTCCTGGTCCACTAATTTCAGTATTGGATCTTAAATGAATGAAAATTCTAAATCAGAACCCTTAATTCAATCACATTTGCATTTCAAAAACGTTTAAAAATCTGAATCTGGATTTGGATCTGAACTACACCACCATACCACCAGAGTAGACTTGCCTCAAACCCCAGCATAAATGTCACATACACTTTGGAATATATTGTGATTTAAGTCAGCAACTAGAAAGCAAAGCAAATGGAATCTCTCAAATAACTAATGTAAATCAAATGTTGTTATATGTATTTTATATGTAAAGATAAATAATTTAAGGCTATGTTGCAGTATTTTATTTATTTAACAAGTTAAAGGTTATTTTGCATCATAAAAGAAAGACAAAAAGACAAAGCTAACCAAAGCTGACCAAAGCTGAAAAACAGGAAAGCCACTGAGGAAGGAGTAAAAAGGAATTCTAGTTATTTTAAATAACAGATGGCAGCATAACAGAGAACAGCTGATGCTGGTAGCCTAAGGGAATTTTCCCATGTCAGAAGAAAAATAAAATTTAGGATATAAAGAATCCCCCATTAAATGAGTTTCATTAAAAGTGTCATATTTAATGTACGACCTCTAGTGTCTATACATCCTGCCTGGGCAATTCATCCACTTTATGGCTCACTCTCAATGACTTTTTTCCCCATGAATGCTGGAGGAAATATCCTCAGCAGCTACATCCCTCTCCCACTCTGCATCTTCCCACCTGGCATGTCCCACTACCCCCCCATACCCCATCACATGAGGCTTAAGGTTTATGACAGGGATAAACCAAACCACTAAGGCAAGCAGCTTGGCTTGCCTCACCACGAGGTCCTGTGGAGATAAATATCATAGAAACTGGCTAAGATATCCAAATCTGAATATCTTATCTGAACAAGGTGTACAATGTGCAAAGGAAAAGAAGCTGCTGTGAGGAAGCCCTGAAAAAAAACAATACAGGGAACAAAAAGGAGAACATGAATAATCTCATGCAACAATATGGACTAGTGCTGCTTGGACAGTGATGGGCTCAAGCCACTTTGGGCTAGAAGGAAATCAAGCCCTGAGATCTTTGGAAACACCCATCCAAAGAAGGAACTTTGCCTCATTGAGAATATTTTTTCTAAGATTTTGAAAAAATATGAAGTTTTACCAGCCTTAGAATCAGAGAATGATACAATATCCTGAATTACAAGGGACCCACAAGGATCATCAAAGTCCAGCTTCCTTAGAAGGTAGTAAATGGGATCAGCATAAAATTTCTGATGTCAGCACTCCTAAAGGGGAAGTACTTCTTCCATTCATCCAAGTCCTAAGAAGTGGCCATTCATCCAAATCCTAAGATGAATGGTGTGCTCAGCACCATTTTAAGCTCAAGACAGGTTCAGCCGTGTAACTCTCGCCCCAGACCTTACCCATCACTGAGCTGAGGAAAGGCACAGGTCACTGTTGTTGTAGCTGGCCGTTTCCAGGTAGAAATGCTCTGTTGTGATGATGCCTGGCTCCAGTTCCTTCTATTTACAATTACAGGGCAATACTGCCTCAAAGCTGACGCAAGGGATCTGATCCTAACCCAGATTTCTCATGTTGTTTTGGGCTGTTTCACAGAATCAGTGGAGAAGGAAGGGATCTCTGGAGACCATCTGGTTCAACATCCCTGCTCAGAGCAGGATCAGAATTTCCTCACTGGAGCTGCATGTTCAATATTTATTTGCTTCAGCTATTCATAGATGTCTACAAAGATCCGTGAGATCCTTGAGAGGGAAGTACTACATAAGTAAAATGCATGTGACAACTATCTGGATTTTTATCTATGGAACTTTGGTACCTGCAGGGTCAAGAGTGTGCTTATGTGTGTGTGTATATATATAGTTGTCATGAATCAACACTTTTGTCCTAGTCACAACTTTTATTGTGGTTGCTGTTACTATTTATTTTTTCTGTAACTGTAGAACTCTATGTTATGGAGGTAAGCTCTCTTTTTAGCTCCTGTCTGGATTCTCAACACTTGTCACCCTGTATTACCTTCAGGTTTCTCAAAAAGCAAAAGGACCTCCTCTTCCCTATTCCACCAGCATCCCCTCACATTTACTGAAGAAGGATGCCATGAGTCCTTGATGCAGCCTGAGTGAATTGGGTGTAGCCTGAGAATCCTGCTGGTTCGAGCAAACAAATACACACCGATGAGAGACCTTCATGAAAATGAGTTTAGGCAATAGCACAGTGCCTGTAATCTCACAGCTGGGAGTGGCTGAGAAGATGAAGGACCTTTTGCTCAGGTACCTCAGGGCTGTGAGGCTCCAGCACTGTGTTAGGCTTCCTGAACAAATGAACTGCTCAATAATCCACAGGAGCATCCTCTGGATTGGAGGTAACTAAAGACCTTCTAAGCTTGGACCCAGGTTTTATGGATGTAGCCTAGTACCCAGAGAGAATGAGGTCCAGATTCTTTGTGCATGTCATTTGGTTTGACCCCATGCAGGCAGAGACAAGTCCTGAAGCTAGGCTGTAGGCTGCCTTTATACAAGATACTGTGATGCTTGGGTCACATTTTTATTTCACTCTCACTTCTAAAAACATCATGAAAACCAGACTTCTGTATAGGAATGGATCAGATGCTGATCATTTCAGCAGCAAACATGCTTGGATATGACACCCACAGGCAGATCCACAGATCTGCACACTCTGGTCTGCCAAAATCAACCCTGGTGAAGAGCACTGAATTTGCAGAATGCAGCAATAAGCTAGGATGTACTTTTCCTGTTTTTGTTTACTTTTTTTTCATGAAAAAAGGTTTGAAACATACCCTTACACATCTGACCTGAGTGAATCAGGCCAGCTGAGCAAGTGTAGTCTAGCAAACACCATTCAATGTGGATCCTAAAGAAAATCTCCTCCAAAGTATCTCAGAGAGATGCAGAAATAAATGTACAGGCTGCCATCTGCCTATAGTGTCCACACATGTATATTTGAATGGAATGGGAGATGAATATAATTTTCCTGGGTGACTGCAAGAGCTTTAAACAGAATTTCAGTTCTCACATTGTTCACTCCAGCTGCCATCATGGCTCTGGTGCAACATCGGTAGCACTATCAGTCACAAGAAACCACAAGCAATCCCTGAAATGAGGAGCATTGTAAATAAAACCAGCCCTAGAAAGCATTCTAAACATCATAATCCTGCCTGCTCTACACAGATATTGGTGACCCTCCTTGGGACAGCAGCCTGTGCAACTGTGGAGAAGCTGGTGTCTGTGATACTGCTGGACATACGGGTGAAGACAGAGCAAGAATCTAAGGAAAAGGGCAAACAAGCAAGGAAAACCTTACAACTGGGAAGGTGTTTGGGGATGATAGCTTTCAAACCCAGTCAGCAGATTGCTGGGAGTTAACAAAGCTATCACAAGTGGTTTTGATTTAGTTTCTAGTGAAAGACTTGATGAGAAGGTGGCTGTGAAATAGTGATGGCTGACTGCGAAGTCAATGCACTACAGCTGGAGCCTGTTTTAGGGGTAATGAGCTAAGAAATGGCAAAGAAGACAGAAACCATGTCTGATTCTGAAGGAGCAACAGTTCATCTTTTTCTTCTGTGGTATCATCTTCCTCACTTCTTAGTTTCCTTTCCCTTTGCTCACCTTTAGTGGGTGGTGTTGAATTATTTCCACTATGTCACAACTGTCACAGGTGTTGTTTTCCAGTTTGCTTCACATTTCTGTTATTACACCCATGATTAACATGCATTAGTATGTCTGCTCCAATAAATTTCCTACAATCTTCTGTATAAATTGGATACGAAAATCCTTTCTTTATTTTACATGTTTAGACATATCATAATGTAACACAGTTCCTTAAATATATTTTATCTGCTTCCTGATGAATCATGCTACAACATTTTAATTTCCTATTAAGAGATCTGTTCCATCAGATTAAGCAAATAACACTGAAAGCACTTAAAATTTGAGGGAATTAATTTGTCCTGCATTGAAAGTGGAGAGGGTGAGCTAACTATCCTTCCTAATTTTTGATTCTAATGTGAAATCTGAATTCTCATTTCACATCTCATTTCCAGTGCTGCCCATCTGGGGACTATTCTCAGAAGCTACACTGGCAGAAAAATGGAGAAGACAGAAACTTCTTGATTTCAAAATTTTATAAACAGCTAAAACATCCCCCAGTACAGATGAGCAAAAAATAGGCATTGTTCCCCCTGTGACCACAATTTCTCTGCTCTGATATTGTCATAATATAGCCTAGGCATCAACTGCCCCTACTGATGCCAAAATCCCTCGGGAACAGACAACTCCATCTGGCAGCTTTTTCTGCTATCATTTGAGGTTATCTACTTGGTCATCTCATGTTGGCCCTCCCTGTGGACAGTGACTTAATGCCAAAATCCACAAACTTATAGTTTAAGTCTCTATTTCAGCCTACACTTCAGTCACTTGAGATATCCTGTGGGGTTTAAGCCAGGATGAGTAACTTGTACGTCTCTGCATCCTGCCTCTGCTTTGGCACAGTGTCTATGAAAACATCCCTCCTCTCAGAAGACGTGGCCCTGGGGCACGTACAGCCTGAGGACAGCAGCTCTGGCATGCTTGCAGGACAACTGGAGCTCCTCCATGCTGAGTCACGATCCCCCTTCTCCAAGCAGCAGGGCAGCTGGGTTATTCCCAGCCAGAGCATAAGGCGGGCAAAGTTACATCTCTGGACACACAGCTTCCACTTTGAATTTGGATGAAAACCCATCCTGCTACCACGCACACAACCAGTACCACACCTCAGCTTTCCTCAAAGATCCTGGATTACCAAAGCCCCTCTTGTCAAGCATCTCCATTCCTCTCTGCCCTGCTCTTCTTTGTTTCTCACTCATTGCCCCACTCTTCCAAGGCCTCACATGTAGGTTTGCTTTTGAGCAGCTGCACTTTGTTAGTGGTTTAGTTGCGATAGTACCCAAATCCCTGGCACAGACAAGGTCTCTGCGGTCAGAAACTGCTTCACTGGGTTTTCATTTCCAGGACTCATCTGGGTACTGAAGGGCTAAGTGATCTGTAGGGTTTTGGAAGGAAAAACAGTCACAAACCCCAAGACTACACCAGCCTTTTCTGCATTGTACACAAGCTCCACAAAAGCTGCGTCAGATGAAATTATTTATAATCCTGGGCACTGCTCACTTCTGGTTTGGACCTAGTCCTTCCCATTTGCTTCTTCCATGACATTTGGTGGTTTGAGCACAGTTTAAGAGCCAGAGCTTTCTGATGCCAGCTGTGCTACTAATCCTTTGTGTGGCCCTGTGAGAAGCCCAGACCTCTCCTGTGTCAGCCTCCCCATCTGCAAAAGGAAATGTGTAGCCCCTGTTTGCCTCCATCCTCTGGGGGTGAAAAAAATCAATCAATTTACATCTGTGAGACACTTCTGATGCTTCACAGAGCACAGAGTTCTTCATAAGTGCTAAGTGTGACTGGGATGACTGGGAGCATCTACAGAGCTTGTGCATGGTGTTGTTACTTGAAAGTCTTTGGAAAAGAGGAAAAAGTTACAAACACACAGCAGAAAGCAACATCTTGGAAAGAAAAAAGCAGACTGAGTGAAGGAGAACTTCCCCAGGGCAGCGAGTAAGCTGGAAGTGCCATTTTGGGGCCTTTCAGCCACTAACCTGCCTGACTCTCAGACTCTGGGCATAAACAGGAAGCTCACACATCTACAAACTGCTCTTGTTTGGAGGCCTGAGGAGGAACGGAAGAGACTCTGTGGCTGGTCCAGGAGGTGTCTAAATGTACCTGGAATGGGGATGGGGTGCACCCCTCATCCATGGCAGAGCAGCAGACTCAGATTTCATGCAGGCTATAATTTTGCCTGCTGCCACTGCTAGATCCTAATAACCAAACCGAGAAGGGAATTTTTACGCCATCTGAGGCATTCCTGATCCCCCTCCACATCTAGTGAAAACTTAATAGCGTGAGAAAATGCCTTCCTGTAGCATATTGTAAACCACATGCAGAACAGGAGCAGATGGAGGGGTCTGTCCTCTGTCCAATGGAGGGGCTCCGCCAGGATGCTGCCTGACAAGGGATGGAAGCAGCCAGAAATGGCACCTTTGCAGGGTGCAGTATTCAGTCGATGAGGGTGAAGCCAGCAGAAATTTCAGAGGCTATGGGGTAATAACTCTTGCTGCTCAGAGGAATGTAAGTAAAAGGAGAGGGAGAGCTGCTTTTCCAAAGCCTTTTTCCCCTACAGATGGAAGCAGTTAAGATTCCTGCAGGAGCCAGGAGCGGCAAAGTTAACACATCTGGAAGTTTCCTGATGCCTGAAGTCAGGCCATGGTGAACAATGCTCACTGGGCTGAGCAGGCTCTGCTCGACTGCTTTTATTGCACTTGGACTCATTTCAAGCTCTGCTCCATGATTAATTGCACTTTTAAAAATAAAGTTCAAAACACTTCCCAGGAAGTTTGGGGAAGGCAGAATGCTTCAGTGGCACCAGGAGCTCAGCACTCAGTGCAGTTTCATTACGGCAGCCCCAGATACAGCTTGCATTAGCCACAGCTTCATTTGACATGGGATCTTGTAACCCCATTCCATCATGGAGAGGGTGTCTGGCCTCCCAAGCCTCTCCAACACCTGCCAGCCATGGTAGGGTTGCAGCAGGTGTTAGCCAGGCTCTTCACCCATCTTGTTTGTGCAATTAAGTCTGGGGTCAGGCTAGGATTGTGTATGTCCTCTGCCCCATGAAAATTATGGAAAGGAAGAGCCTTGCCCCTTCCCAGTGTGCTCTTGCCCATCTCTCCCTGGGCCTCACTCTAACTCACAATTAAAAAAAAAGATAATCTTTTGGGCATAATTAGAAAAGTACATTCTTGGGATGCAAAAGACATTTCAGAAGATTCAAGCTATGTCCTTGTTGAGATATAGTGATGGTGGAGAGGCCAGAGGAAAGACTGACAAAAGGAGAACACTGGGTACTTTTCATTTCATACTAGGATGGAAGTAGGCTCAATCTCTTTGCTATAAAACAAGTGTATCTTTGTGGTAGAGAAGTGACCAGCTGCTCCAGGTGTTGTTACTAGTGGTGGAAGTGCACAGGTTACACAGTCTGAGAGGAACTGGTATGAATTGAGTGGAGACCTGGAAGCCAGGGTCATGGTAGCTTGTTAATACCTAATGAAAGGGTCTGTGAAGGGCTGTTGCACATGTCCTACATCCCCTCCGGGGCATCTGAATGAGATAGTGTGAACTAAACTAATACATCCACAAAAAGGTTCCCCTGGAGCCAGTCACTCACAGGCACAAGGGATGCCCAAGGTTGTTTAGCACTTTGTTAGCACCCAAACCTGCTCCAGGAGCCAGTGAGGTACCTGACAGATCTTTGCAAGTGTCCTCTTCACTGCAAAAGACAGAGGTTGTTTTTCGTATAAGGATCAGCAGGATAAAAAACAGAAGATGTGCTGAACCACTGGAAAATCTATCAGGCAGGCAGCAAGAAGGGGAACAGCAGGTACCTGCCGGTGGGCCTTCACACTTGGGCCTCCAGGTTGGGTGGTGCCCACACAACACAAAATCCGTGGGGCCCTGCAGCCGTGAGGCGTCGCTGGACACCACGCACTGAGGGGCAGAGAGGGTGCAGATGTACGTGAACCACACAGGAGATGGGTCATCCTGTGGGCTTGTGGTGGGCTTTTGGTAGCCCTGGGCCTCTGGCATTTGCCCCCCATTATCAGGTATGTCTGAAAAAACACCCAGATTGATAGCCATCAAGACGGGTGCGCTGTTGTTTTATTTTACAGCACATCTGGAGTGCTCCTCCCTTTCTTCTCCACCCCCTTCACTTCCTCTATTAAACTGTCTTTGCATCTTGTCTCATGTTAGGACCTGATCTGGAAAATGATTTAACTGCTTGCTTAATTTTAATACACTGCAAGTCATTGTGTTGCAATCACAGCTCGCTGCATGGAAAGCCCACTCCATGTGCCGGCACTGGCAGAAGGGCCTGCTCTGGAATGCTGGGACAGAGGCTGAGCCTCCCCTGCAGGACCTGAGCCAGGGGGGTCTCTTCCAAACTGCTCCCCGCAAATGCTTTCTTGACTATATATACACCCAGAGGGTGATTTGTCTGGGGGAGCTCTGGGCTGCTGTTTGCAGTGCTACTGTGGTATTTCACGGTTTCGTTGCACTTCTGGTCTCTTTTGTAATCTCATTTTGGCTGGTCCAGGAGCTCTTTGCTCCATTGTTACAGGGCACTGAGCACCCCGGGGCAGGGTGTGAGGTGGGTGTCCCGGCGGGTACCTGCATGTCAGTGCAGCTGACTGGAATACCGTGGGGAGCACATGGCAGGCTGTGAGGTCGCTGCTTGAAACGATACTTTCCTCATGACCGAGTAGGAATTTTTTTCACTTATTTATCCATCGTGCACAGATGGCTTCTGATGTGAGGTCTGGAGCGTACAGGCCCTCAGACAGGAAGAACTCCTTCAGAGATGCTCTCATGCTGCAAAGGGTTCAGAAGAACAGACTCACAGAGGGACTTTTAGAATCACAGAATCAAATAACTGTTTGGGCTGAGAGGAACCGTAAAGATCATTCAGTTCCAACTGCTCTGCCATAGGCAGGGACACCTTCCATTACAGCAGCTTGCTCAAAGCCCCATCCAACCTGGCCTTGAACATTTCCAGTCCAAAGACTTACCCAGTTCATCCCCACCAAAGGGTCTGGCTCCCCTTACCCTGAAAATCCCTAGGGTGGACGTTTTGAGTTTGTCCAGCAACAGGATTGCACTGCCGGGGGATGCTCACTGGCAGGTACCTGGTACAGGTGTGTAAGTACAGCACCGTGTACTGCTGAGACTGGGTGCTACTGCAGTGCTGCCTATCATGACAGAAATAACACCAGGGGCTGCTCTGAACCCAGGGTGCTCAGCTGTTAGCTTATTTCTCGCTCTGGTTTATCTCTTGTATACTCTTTCCTTTACCCACAACCCTGAAGGCATGAGTCTCTGTGGATTGAGGCTATATTGTATGCTGTTTTACATATATATCAAATAATAAATTAACAAGAAAGGGATTTTCCTGAGACAGATCAAGCTTCTTACCATGGGCATATATCAGAAATCACTGTACACATGTAAAATTGCAGGTGGAGCAAGCCTGCACATGGAAATACCGCTCTTCACAAGCAAGAAATTACCACGCTCTTTTGTTTTTCTGTTTCGTTTTCCTCCTAAGAATTTCTTTCTGCTTCCATGCTTTATCTCCTGACCGAATTTCATAGTGCATGGAGTAGAGGAATGTGTGTGGGAAACACTTGGCTGGCTGGGCTCTGGCTCCACTGCACACACTCCCCTCCCGCCGCCCAGGCGTGAAGCCCTTCCCACCACGCACCAAAGTCACTGTCACACGTTTCACCCGTGAGTCACTAATGTGCCTGATGTTCATGCTGCGGCTTGTAAGCGATTAGTGCTTGTTCACATAGGTTTTTTTTTCCTTTCCCTTGCTCCTCCTGATTCAGCTGATTTAGATGGCCCATGGCCTCCTTGCTTGCTCATGCTGCCATTAGTCACAGACCTGCTCTTGGTTCACCAGCCTTCCAGGGGTGGGGAAAGGACAGGGGCGGACGGAGGCGAGTGTTTGGTAATCAGGGATGGGCAGGTGATTTCATGGCACCTCAAAAGAAAGCTTAAGCCTTGCTGGTACCACCTGCCTAAGCATTTCACACAAGAGGTGCTAAAAAGGGATTCTGGAGCTTTAGGTATAAGTGCGAGTTGGAAGTGAGCACCAACAAACCAGGGAAACAGGCTCTGCTGCCTGTGCTGGCAGGTGAGCAGCTAGTGAGCAGATGTTGATGCAACTCTTTGAGAAAGAAAGTTCTGCTGCTTAGGCTGACTGGAGAGAATTGCTGCCTCTCCAGTCACATTGTGGCCTTCTGATGTATGTGGCTGGCATGGCTCTGTGTATCCAAGGCACGGGAATGTGCCTTTCCGGGCCTGTGTTCTGGGGGCTGGCTGCTGCAGGGGAGAGAAGACAGGCAGCAGAGCTTGTTTGGTTTCTCACTGGGGCTTGGATGGGCACAAGTGGTTATTGAATGGCTGCATAGGGCAAGGTGGCATCTCCTTCTCCAGCAGGGACCAAATGGCCCAGAGGAGAGTCCTGGAACAGAGCAAACTGGCAGCATTGCCCTTCGCAGTAGTTTGTACCTCTGGGACTCACCGTGCCACAGGGGAGCTTCTCTGTATTTGACCAAGATCAGAGCACTTGAGAACCCTGAGTCAGCAGCAGAGACTGCCTGCGTGCACACAAGGCCATGCTGGGAGGGCACCATGTTGACCACTGATGACCCTAAAAAGACCCCCCTGACATCTGCTAAGACTTTTCTTGTTTTCAGGAAGGTCTGCTCCCTTCTTACCGACAGCAGTGAGAGCCCTTCCACCGCAGCACATAGAAATGACATACCCTGACCACATGCTCACTTTTTTTTTCCTCCATGTTTACCTGGGATTGAAGCCAGATGGGCACTGGAAACTGGTTTCTGAGACCAGAATTTGGGACAGTGATAATCTAATCTGACCTCCTGTGTAACTCAGGTCAGGGAGTTTAACTTGGTAATTCTTGCACAAGAAGGAATTAGTTTTCCTGGCTGTGCCATGAACCCTGCTCAGCCCAGCAATTTGTGGTTAAATTAGGTATATCCAGTCTTGGGTCTGAGGGAACAATGAGTTTTTGAGCTTTTGTCTCCCTTGCTGGATAAAGGTCTGGTTGATTGCACTGGATTTTCTTCCCATGCACATTCAAGAGATGTTCAAGAGTTGAATGAGATTAGAGGAATGAGACCCTGCATAACAGAGACATAATTTGGTTGTATACAAATATATTATGCCACTAATACTTTAACCCTGAAAATTCTGGAGTAAAAAGAATGATGATTACAATTGTGGTGATCTCCTGCAGATGACTCTGAGTTATTTGTGCACACACTTGTGGTTCAGAAGCTGTAGGAGCTGGGTGCAGATAATACAGAATGAAGTTTATGACTTCCTCCTCCACTTCGCCCCTCTGACCCTTGCTTCTCTCCTGCCTCCGCTTCTGATATTATTTTGGTTTGAAGAGTTGCGAGGGGGTGCTGGCTACATTTCATGGGGTATCCACTTGTGAAAACTGAGTCATGTTCTCCCACAAGAAGAGTTTTTATCAGAGCATCTCATCTCTTGCATAACACAAGAAAGAAAGACAAATAGGTTGGAGAAGGAAGGCTACATGTTGAGAGCCTCAGAGATCTCAATCTGACCCCACCACTTGTTAAATGACCAAAGGGAGATCACACTTAGTCAGTCTTTCCAGCAGAAAGCTGCTCCAGAGACTGCTTCTTGCCTGCCTCTCAAGATAAATGAGTTCATATGGAAATACATCACTTGGAGTATGCAGCCATATGTGCATGTTTTGTATGTATCTACACACATACTTATTTGAATAATATATACAAACAGATCCCTGCATATACCTGAGCTACTTCAGTTTGAACTAAGAGC
The DNA here is from genome assembly GCA_013400975.1 of Atrichornis clamosus. Lineage (NCBI taxonomy): Eukaryota > Metazoa > Chordata > Aves > Passeriformes > Menuridae > Atrichornis > Atrichornis clamosus. The sequence goes on along the minus strand of WBMZ01000417.1, from coordinate 73,693 downwards.
TGTCAGTGCTCATAGGTTCCAGAAGAAGTGATATATATTTATGTTTACGCACTCACAAGAACACACACACACACACACACATATATGCATCAGTTTTCCCTGTTTTCCATGCCAAAGACATTAATACCTGTGCCTTTGAGCAGCATGGAACAGGCATTTCCATCATATTGGGACTGGTTAGACCAGAGAGAGGTGCAGACATAAAACAAAGATTTTCTGGTTGGGAAGGAGGAAAAATGTCTAATGAAGTAAATATGCACCCAAGGCCCAGTGCTGCCCTTGGTACAGCTGTGTTCCCTTTTTGTGCCACTGGCAGAATTTAGTCCATAGAGTGAGCTGGTTTATTTTCTTCTGGTCTTTTCTGGCTGCAGATTCAGTCACTTACCTGTGTAAAACTCCTCTTTTCCTGTAAAACCATGACTGCATTTCACCTAGAGGATTAGCAGTGCTCAGTCTGTGGCCTTCCGCGTCTGTGTAGCCATCTGAGAAAACAAGCCTTTTGACAGTTATTTTAAATTAATAAAGCAGAATTTTCCCCTCCACCAAGGCTAGCAAACTGGAAAAGGTAGAAGACTTTCAGAGTGATTTTAGCATACAGGTCAAAGAGCTAGAGAAAGAGCGTGTACAAAAGTCAGGTGTGGAATGAATAGCAAATGTTTTGCATTCATTGTCTTGTTCTTTCTTCTAATTCTTCATCTCATTTCCTTTTCCATGGGTAAACAAGGTAAGTGGGTCTCAGGTCATCTGTGTTTAATGGAGTACAAGGAAATCCTGTTGCCATGCACATCACTTATGGCACAGTTTGGCCGTGTAGGTTCTGTGACATTCAGGGAAGGAAGATCTTTTCATTGGCAGCTGAAATATCCTACATAAAACTAGGCTGTGCTTTCCCCCTGCAGTCACTGCTTGTGGCTCACTGAATAAGAAGCTCTCCTTAAAAAGATAAGCTCAGCCTGGAGAGTAGAGACCAGCTGGAATGGGTGGAAATCAAAACAAGGCTGTCAGGGTTTTTCTTTTCTCTTGGCATCTGATGAATTTTCCCCACATAGAATAATCTGGAGCCAAGATTTTTTGTCCAGAGCACCAAGATCATTAATTTGCCTGTTCACGTACTTTCTTTTTCTAACAGGGTTTTATTTTTCAAACCATTTTTTCATCAAACCAATAAGTGAGGAGCTTGTGGAGACCTGCTCACATGCTGAAGGTGGAGAGTGGAGGGGAAAACCCAAACGAGTATTGCTGCAGTGCTAATGGTGCAGAGGCTCAGATAACAATTATGGCTGCTGGATATTTAGGCTCTGCATTTAACCCACCTTTCCTGGCTGCCTTTACAGCTCACATTTAAACAATAAGCACTTTCTCTTTCCCAAGGCTTTTCCTTAATTGGATTTTTGTTGTGTTTTCTTCCTTCTCATCTGTGGCTTAAGAAACTGTAAAAAAATAGCTTGAAGGAACCAAAAAGAACCAGCACATTAAATTCAGGCAGGAATTGCATGGATTTCCTAAAAAGTCGTTTTGCCTCTTGCTTACAAGGGGGAGGGAAGGCATTTTGTTCTGCACAAGTTGATGATGATCCTGAAATGCAAGTTTAAATACGAATTGGGGCCAATTTCCTTGCTGAAACCAACACTAATGTTACCCCAGCTTTACATATGGATGTGTAATAGCACATTTATGATAAAGGGAATGGCAAGGAAATGGCTTTGGGAAGGGGATGACTTTTATACTCTATTTGCACTGTTCTTTTTCCTGTGGTCTTGATGATCCCACAGGGCAGCAAAGCTGGGACTGGCAGAGAGGTCACTTAACTTCTTTTCCTATTCCTGTTCCCAGGGACTGAACCATCCCTGTCCACATACTGTGTGTTAAACTGAGCACCTCTCACCAGGCTGCGTAGTGCTTTACCTCCTGAACAGCCGTGTAACCTGGAGCAGGGGGCACCGCCCTGCTCAGGAGGGGAGAGTGAGCACACCAGTACCAAAACCCGCGTACCCACAGCACCACTTAAAGCAACCCTGCTGGAGATAAAAACATCCTCTTCTGCACCAGCACAGCTGAAGGGGTGGTGAGCTGCAGCAGAAGGTGAGAGCAAACAGGGTGGGATGCCCACCAAGAGCCCCTCAGAAGACAACCAGGCAGTGCATAGGTGCTCACTGCAGTTTCAGTAGATCCCTGCAATAACCTTTCAGTCAAGAAATAGCTTTCAAATAATAAGGTGGGCAACTGGATATTGGCAATGAGGGAATAGGAAGATATTTTGCAACTCATTGCATAGCAAGATTTCTCAGGACAGAGCTATAAACTGCTCACCCTGTGCTTTGGAGTCACCAGTCTCCATGGCAGTATATCCTACAGAGGTCCTTCAATAAAATTAAGGATTTAACCTTCATCAAGAGAACTACGCACTGGCACTGTGCATATTCTTACCCCTCCAAGATTTTCAAGGTCCTGTGTCCCACAGGCTCATAAAAGCATACGAACATTGCTCTTCATAGCACAAATGCTTCTGAAAATTCAAGAGCAATGCTTGTTCTGCCATCATATAGTTTTGACAGTTTTCAAAATGCACTGGGCACCAATTGCCAGCTTTTTCTGAAGAGGCATTCATTCATAGGCCTTGAGTCAGAAATGCTGCAGATTTGCTGATAAAGGGATGGTGAGATTTTTCCCAAGCCTCACCAGTCACTGTGATGGCAGCTGGATCCAGGCCTGAACTCCTGATAAGGGGGATGCAGCAGTTTCCCTCTGGATAAATAGCAACAGTGACTCTGTGAGCATCCTGAAGTCACTGAGTGCTAGAGAGCTTTCTTCTCTCCAGAAGGTTGCAGAATCATGTTGTGTCAGAGCTGCAGCTGCTGGCATGAGCCAGGGATAGGTCTGCTGCCAGAGATCTGGAAACATGCTGATTGCCACTCTACTCTTCTGGACTTTGTTACTTTATAAAAGAAGCAATGAACTGTCTTTCACAAGAACAGGTCTTTGCATTATTGCAGTGCTTTTTACTTCCAAATCACTTTACAAACATTTAGTGATGCATCCTCACAACACAGCTCCAGTAGGCTGTGGATTTGTTTTATCTTAGTGTTATAGTTGTATTTAACCAAACAAACAGGAAACTAGTTCCCTGTCAAATCTTAATTTTCTGACCCTCAGGCCAGACCCACAGGCGCAGTCCTGTCCTCTATCTGGCTTGGGGTTGGTCTATAATGAGCCTGGGATAGCATTGCTACAGAAAAACTGCCCAGAGAATGATCTGAGGGCAAGCTGCCAATGCCAACACCAGGCTCAGAGTGACTGAATGGCATTGTTTTACCTCCAAGTGTAAGTGTTTAAGCTCTTGGGCATTTGTAACCCTCTTCTCTCAGCCTGTCCTACACAGTGAATGTCATTTTGCAACCGCAGCTCATCCTCTCTGACCAAAGGGCTTATTTTAAAGGAATCTATTCCCTCCAGTTTATAGCCATACAGGCCAACAGAAAATGACCTGGTGATAAAATGTGGTTGTATTATGCTCTCCCAAAGCATATTTTTGTTATCCATTAACTGTATATAGTCAACAGTGAAGCAAAGGTGACAGACATCAGGGAAGCAGTAGCAGGATGGGTGAACCCCGACCCTGGAGGAGACCACAACTTCCCATGCACTGCCAGGCTGCTGCTGGGAGCCTGGTGCTCCTGTCCTTTCAGCCAGGACAGATTTTACACTCCCCAGAGGACCTACATAATTTTTAGTGACCACACTGTATCTTCTTATCTTCCCATCCTGCCTCAGTGTATTCACATGTCCCTGTGCTAAGTTTTTAAAATTTTAGTTCTTATAATTTTAGTTCTTTTAATTTCAGTGAATAAAATATATACAAATATATATAAAACATATCTAGGTTTCCCAGAGAAGTTCTGGATGTCCCATCCCTGGAAGTGTTCAAGGCCAGGCTAGATGGGTCTTTGAGCAACCCAGTCTAGAGGAAGGTGTTCCTGCCCCTGGTGGGGGTGTTGGAACTGAATGATCTCTAAAGCCCCTTTCAACCCAAACCATTCTAGAATTCTGTGATTCTATGATAAGCATCAGACCACTGTCTGAAGCTTCCAAATAGCCTTATTTTTGATCAAGTGCACTCACTTTTTACATTATGATGCACTGTGATTTTCATTGTGGTTAGGAAGCTAAATGAGTCACCAAGGCTACAGCTGTATACAGCTCAGCAAACCATGCCAGGCTCATTTTCAAACTGCATTTTCCAGAGGGTCTCTGTCAATAAAAAGACTGCATAAGCCTCCTCCTGACTGTTCCATGAGGGCAAACCCCGGGAAGCTAGAGTGCTTGGTCTCTGTGCCTCACACATTGACAGCCTTTTAACATGAGAGTTTCACCAAGGCCAATGACTCACTTCAGAGGAAAATCCCACCCTGGGATGTAGTTCCTGGTTGTCAGAGACTCTTTAAACTGAGCATCACAGTGCATCTGCTGAGAGGTTAAATCCATGAATACTGCTCAGGTTTGTATTTAATATTTAGAGGCCACACATCTCATCTGGAAACATGACACTGCTGTTGTCCTTGCCCCTGTACCAGCCTCCACAATCAACCCATCCAGACATGTTTGTGAAGCACATAAGACAAATAAAGGTTGAATTTTCCAAACTACAGCCACAGCAGAGTGAATGAACTTATAAGTGGAAAACTTCTCCACATCAAACGATTTCTTTCTTTTCTGGATCACTTGCCTGTCTGTATTTCCTGCTGCTATTAAGAATTATGGCTGTAATCCTACAGGAATGGTTCTTTAGCTTTTACAGTGCAGCTAACCATCAGGCAGGCAAGATAGCACAAACCACATGAACTGAGCTTGTCTGTGATGTCACCCCATTACACAAGAGCTCGAGGAGCCCCAGTGGTGTAACATTGCACAGAACAAGCTCTGAGGAGTTTGGGGGTTATAGACAGTCCTGAGGAATTATTTTATGTCATGGGAGAGAGAAATGGGAATGAACGGGAGTTCAAAGTCTGGATTACCATAAGGCCAGCAAAACACATTCCTATAGTCTGCAAGTATACAAAGGCATCATAGTTGGCTCACTTCCTTTTCCCTTGCCTCTAGCAGCCACAGCTCCAGCCCTACTTTATTTGCACTACATCAATGTGTCAATAAAATGTGGCTGTGGGGCCTCATCCTCACCCAGTAGGTGTGAGGTAGCTCTGTGTGAATGCCAGCCAGGGCTCAGGTTGGCAGCTCTGTCTTGGGCAGGGAAACATTATTTCCATTACATTATCTCTTTTGTTTGCTGACTTTTCTTTTTCCCCTTAGAGGAATTTACATTTAAACCGTAAAATATGATCAGATTCAAACTTGTTCTGGACTAGACCTCCTTCAAAGAGTTTGTATTTTAAGTTTCTTTTCAATTTTCCCATAACATTGATGTGTCTGCTTGTAGGGAAGCACAGTGATAGGCAGGCTGGGCTTAAATTCACCAAATTCAGTTTGGATTTATATTATCACTGAACTCCTGCCAGGGGGTGAGGCAATGGCAGGCTGAAGGCTGAGGGAAGGGCTGAGGACCCAGAGGAGATGGGGCACACTGAAAGAGCAAGAGAGAAAACAGAGGTCTGAAAAATGGGGTTCCCACTCTAAAACCAGGAGGGTGCAGAAGGAAACAGAACCAAATCTACCCCTACTGCCAACCTACCCCTTGCAGGAATTGTTGCCCAAGCCACACAGGAGATATTTTCTCTCCAAGCCTTTGCCAGTCCTTGTGTTTCAGAGCTTCTCTGCTTTTTCAGTGCTGACTCCTGGATCTCTTCCTGCTGCTGAGGATGGAGCAGACTTGGATGCCCTGGCTGATGTCTGCACTTACTTCTGCTGCCTCTGTGTATCATTTGCTTCCTCCCTGAAAGGTTTAGGTCAGAATGAGCCAGCTTGCTGCTGTCCCATGGTTTAAACTCTTAGATTGCTGCTACCAAACCCCACTGAAGAGCAATTACTCAAGCACATGAGCAAGCTGACCTGAGATCACAGGTATCTAGAAACTAGGGAAAAAAGCCCTGAAGAGTTACAAGAAATCATATTATTCTAACAATTCAGATTTTAGACAAAAATACTAATGCCAGATTTACTATCCTGCCCAAAGCATTGGTAGGAAGAATAAGCCAGGAGAAAAGCTCATTGTAAACCAGTCAGGGACACACGTATATTTTTCTTACCAAACTAGCTGCCCTGGCATTTTAAGCAGTTGCCATTTCAGGATCTGATAATCTACAATCAGAGATTACTTCTATCTACTGCCTAATATCTGCATCTCTTTATGCCATTTTACTGGATTTTTGATTATACCTCATATATTTACTGGGCATTGCCCTCAGCTGTGATGAACACAGTCTTTAAAAGGAATCTCAGAACCATCTGTGTGCTCAGTGCCTTGCAGAACTTTCATGTTTCCCAAAATGCATCCTAATGTCCCTTCCATTCCTTCCTGGCAGCCTTTGTGCAGCAACCTCTTGTGGTTGTTTTAGTTATCTGTATACTTTTCTCCTTGAATCAGATGACTTCTCCCTTCCTAGACAGATTATACAAAGTATTCTTTACCCAGACACCATGAGTCTTTCCACCCCCAGAAATTGCCACACATCTCCTTGCTGAGCCTCTCTTTCCATAAATAATACATGCTCAGATTTCTTAAATTCTTGGTCATCTTCCTTGATTCAGCTACATGTCAATGACCTCTATTATGACAAACAAATACATCTGCAGCTGGAATCCCATTTAATACCTTTTTTTCCCTTATAATATAAATAGAAATAAATACTGTAGTCCTTTGTGGGTGGAGCAGTGAAATTACCATGATGGTTTCTGTGTCCCATTAGAAGCTCTGACCTGATTGAACATAGGCTGGCTCACATCACCTCTTACTCAATGTTTTCCATGGATGGGGTGCAGACAAGCCACGTACAAGGAGCTCGTGGATTTGTGTCACGTGTGATGAGACAGGAGAGGATGGAGGGAATTGATGCCAACAAACTGAGATGCTCCAGCCAAACTCCTAATTACCCAGTCTCTTTCTCTATTCACTTGATTTAGTCCAATTCCCTTGTCTCTGTCAGAATGACATGTTTGTTTTTCCCACGTCGCTCCCTACAGCTCTGGTACAAGAACAGCTTCACCATAAATGTGGTGAGTGGAGCAAAGGCATCATCTTCCCAGCATGGATCATCTTTACGGGCGTGGTAATAAGAAGAGAGATTCCCACGCTTAGCCCAATGAAATCCAGTGGAAACAATGAGGTCAGAAGCAGAAGCACACGAGATTCATTCCAGTTTAACCAGTAAAGCACCAGTTACCAAGTTAATAGTGTTCATTTTTCTCCACAGAACAATTTCCTCCAGAAGAGGATCTCCTTTATGTTCATATTGACTTTGTCTCCAAAATGTCTCTCCCGGTGCAAGGGCAGTCTATCTCATGCTGCTTGTTATGGCAAATAACACACACATCCTTAAGAAGGAATGGATGCTTTTCACACCTTTTATACCCTTACAGCAGCTGAGGACCAAAACCTCCTCATTGTGCTGTGATGTGTGTCACATTTGCCACAAAGAACTGCTGTGTTGATAAACAGGGGGCTACTTTCCCTAATCTCTGCCTTCTGGAGTTCTGCTGTTGTCTCATGTCCTGACCTGCTCTGTTCCCACACACATGAGCACCCTCCTTCCCCCACCATCTCTGTACCTCATGGCCCTGCCACACTCCCGTGTTTCTCCTGTGAGGAGACACCCTCCATCCTCTTTATAGCTGCCCTATAAGTACTGGAACACTGATGAGATTTCCCCTAAGCCTTCTCTTCTAAAAGGAAAAGGGACCTAACTCCTTCAGTCTTTCTGCCAAACCCCTGTGTTAAGAGCATGTCCTGCAAGACATGCCATGTTTATACAGGATCCCCTTGCACAGCCCATGTTTACTGCCAGTGACCCTGCCATTCTCCCGTGTTTATGTTCCAAAGCCTGTATTTACATACTGTGACATCCGAGGCCCTGCTGCCTCTCCATGTTTTAGTCTTCCAACATCTGTTGCTCAGTGCCCCTTTGCTCTTGGGTTCAAAGTTTGAAATGAAATGCAGTCATAAGCAGAAGATTAAAAAAATACAAGTGAAACAAGACCCCTATATCCTTGCATACTTCTGGTGATGTCCTTGATAGGAATTGATCTTTCCATCCCTCTTGATATGCAGCCAGTGGACCCTTTGTACTGTGTGGGATGCAGAGATCAAAACAAGCACATTCAATGAGCTCATTTCTAACAATATTTTGAAACTGTCTTTTTCTAGCCTATCTCCTAAATTCTCTCTGGCTATACTTTGCATTTCTCTCATTAGAAACATGCTCTTCCAGCCAGGCTGCTGACATTGCAGAGAAAGTTACTGCCCTCGACTGGAAGTTAAACATAATTTGAGGTGCCTAAACTCACAGTCACACACACACACACAGAGAGTTAAAACTCTCCAACATCCATTGAATATTTTAATTCAAGCATCTCACTAAAATTCAGGATTTTGTGAAAGAAATTCAGTTACAGGCAGAAAGCTGAAGATGGGTTCAAACACTTTTACACCCGCTGCTTTGCTACAAGACGGTACAAATTCCTGCTTCCCTGAAGGCAGGAGCAGCAAGTTACTATTCATGCACAACTGACTTTCTTTGAATCAGAGTTCCCAAACTATGTGAGCTTTTCCCAGGTTTTCTCTCCTCCACACTCTGCCCAGCAACACGTGGCTTTGATTTTGCAGGCTGTCTGCCTGCCTTTCCTGCATCTTCAGAGCTGGGTGTCCCTGCTCCTCAGCCACGGGCTTACCCATTGCTCTGTTTGCACATGCAGACTCCAAATGATCCCTGGGAAAATGTCTTCACTGGGATCTATCAAATTCTTACGTTATCAGTGCCTTTCTCTGTGCTTACTTTGGGCTTTTGAGACTCCTGGTTTCCTAAAGGCTCTCTCACAGTTAAATTAAACAAGGCTGGGGAAGACATGCTGGCTGGGGGCTTTTGCTCCACCTCTATCACAGATTTCTGGTTTCACAGCCAAGCTGACATCCCCTTCCCTGCGCTGCAAAGGCTTCAGCCAAGTGTCCTCCAATGTCCTGTCACCCTGTGGTCAATGCCAACCCTCACAGAGCTACAAGAGCACGCTCTCCTATACCTGCTCTCCCTGCTCTTCCACCTGAAGTTACAGCTTCTGTTTAAATTCTCTCATCCAGGTTATTTTGGGGCTGGATAGAGACCACTCACACAAGAGGCAGAGCTGACCCAAATCACCCATACTGGGCTATACCAGGATGGGATCAAACAGTTTCTGCTGCCACTGTGGTGGCTGGGAGGGATGCCCACAGCCCCAAGCACGCCAGGAGCACAAAACGTCAGATTTCAATCAGCCCCAAGCTCTGGCTGTAATGAGGGCATTGGCCCACACTTTAAAAAGCTTGAATTCATCAACATTTGGAGTGTTCTGCTGTCAGACTCAATTATTATCATTAAGCATTGTCCTGCTATTTGACCCAACTCATAAATTGTTTCTTTCCATCCCACAATGGTTTGCAGCCAGAAATAAGTCCGATGTCCTGAGTGTACGAAGGGCACGTGCTCAGTGGTTTCACGCACACCACGGGTCACACACATATCCCATGCCATCCGTCAGCACTCCAGTGAAAGCTCCGGTCCCTTCACACACAGCAACAATACTCTCCAAACTGCAGTAGGGAATTAGAACTTAATGGAACTACATGCTTCCTCTCCTCAGAGCCCTGCAGTTTGTGTGTGGCTGCCGAGGTGTGCAGTGCCCACTGGGTGCACACACCACAGGTTGTGATTTCCAAGGCTGCAGGACAGGGGCTGTCAGAAAACTGCACTTTGTTTCCTCAAAGTTCACTTGGTTACAGTGTGCAGCCATGGCTTTTATCATCACTTTCTTTTTTTCAGGTTTCAGTTTTGCAAAACAAATGCATATACTGTAGTCAAACTCCTTTAACTCTTGTTTTTGATAATTTGAGGAGGTTGAGACCATATTTCTCTTTAGAAGTGTTTTGCTCTACTAATTTCCATGACACTTTTCTTGACGTCTCCATTTTGCCAGAGTACTTTAAAAAAGACACCAGAACTGCAAAAATATTTCCAGGATAATCTTTAGGCAATTAGAGAGGCAAAATATCTTCGCTGCTGCTACTAAACAACTTCCTTGCTTGTACAGACAAAAATTGCTTTATCCTCTTCTGCCACTGTGGGAGCTCGTGTTGTGTTGCTTGATAGACAGGACCCCTCAATGCTTCCAGTGCTGTGGCTTCTCAGAGGCAGCCTCACTCTGCAGATGGTCAGATCTCTTTGCTATGAAGTCTGTCATTTTCTGTCTCTCTAATTTAAAACAAAGGTTGTTTGAATTGGCTCAATTTAACTCTCTCTCCAGATGATTCTGGATGACAGCTTCATCTTCAACATTATTTATCATTCTGTCAAACTTTGTGTCATCTACAAGAAGTTGTCTCAGCACTGTTTCTTATATTTACTCCCTGAACAGTGCAGAAAATGTTGAGTAGTACTGAGCATACACTGATCCCTGCAGTTCATCATTAGGTGATTCCCCATTGACAGTCGCTGTTTGAGAACTATCAATTAGCATGTTCACAATCCAATTAATGTCTGCTTTACTGGCAGTGTATGCTGGCTCTTTTAATTGCAGTGCTACAGGAGTACTAAGCTCTGAAAAGCCCTATCTACCATCACCACTCAGCTTTTTAGTCCCCCCAGTAATTAAGTCAAAATAGTCTGAATAAGACAATGAACGATGAATTTTGTTCTTATTGGTGCCTGCTTTGTGAAATGAATTTTGCTAATGGAATTATTCCTGTTACCTTGTCTGAGAGTGGCAGGATACCTGCAAATTATTATGCAAATAATCTTGATTTCCATACGTGACTGCCTTCACCTGGGCCCATTTTCAGCCCTCTTGAACTTTCCAGCTTTTCCAATGTTTCTCATCAGTGCATCAGTCTCCCTAACTCCTTTATGCCTCTAGAGTTCAAGTTACCTGGACCCACTAATTCTCCAACAAGTTCACCATTGTGCTGTTAATGGACAGGCAAGCCTTAGAAATCCACTGTTCTCTTTCTTACCAATACAGAAGTATTTATTGAACGTTTTCACTTTCTTCTGTGGATCTCCCAAAAGGAGTTTTCTGATGGCATTTTTACAAGGAAGTTACGCAGACCGGTCCCTGTGCCAAGTTCCCCATTCATGTAGGGTGTTTTTGTCTGGCTCAGCTCTATCTGGGTATAAGGATGTTGGCAAATAGGACTGGCAGAGACTTGCTGTGATATAATCTTGTGGCCTTATGATATAATCCCTTTCACAAACTGTTTGAGCTTAGAAGGGACTGGATTGTTTGTTTCTCTGGGAAAGGCTCAGAGAATGACATTCCTCTGGAAGAAACTTCCATTCAATTTCCAGCCTAACCTTATTCATGGCTAGCTTTTAAATAATTTGCTGCAACAACATTTTCCTTTTCCTTAAGCATCTTTTCCATGTCTCACATGTATTCCTGTGTTGTATAAAAGCCATATTATACAACACAGTCTTGGATGTGATTGGTTAAGGAGCCAAGGTGTTTTGGTTTCTCCATGTCTAGTGGACTCCCAGTTCTTCCAGCCATTCAAGCTACTCTTCTCTGAGCTTATTGCATTTTGAATCCTTCTTTCCTGACCTGAGGATGACCAAATGAGGTATTATCAAGTCTTTGCATAACAATACTGATATTTCCTTTTTTTTTTTGCTGGCAATACTTCACTCAATGTGTCCCACTTCTCTCTCTTAAATGCCTTATTTCATGTATTCTTGCTTGTGGTGGAGACACTAAGGAAATGGCAAGAAAAGTAAAAGTACAAATACTTATAAAATAAATCATAGACTGTGATTTCCAAATTTGCCACAGTATCTTAGGGTTGCAATGTGACTTTGATGGGTGTTTCAGCTCTAGTTCAGTTTTCTGTAGTGCTTAGGTGTGTGATGTACATGTGGCCCTTACATTCAAATTCTGGTAAACCTCTACCTGCACCTTTAGATCCTTAAAACATTTGAGCTTAAGCACATGGAGTACCTCTTAAAAAGGACTTCAGCCTGTAGTTCACTTAAATATATTTTAAACAATTCCCTTAGGGGTCATACAGTGGGCATGTTGTGCAGCTCTAAGAGCACTGTAAATGGGATATGTCAGTAGTGACTGTAGTGACTAATCATGACTGTATGGAAAGTCTTCAAAGTATTTAGCTAATAAAAGGAACATTAGAATTTTCCTTAAATAGTCTTATACCAGGAAAAAGCTAACAGGAATTTTCCCTGGAAGATTGAAGGATAGCTGACTGACAAACCTTGATACAGAAAAGAAATGTGTATGATCCCTGGTCTTTTCACTTGTATCTGCTCTGAGAGTTGAGTGACCAATATTTTTGTGGTATTGGCTCTCTTCTTTTTATGTCTTGTTTGTCACCTTGCACCTTACACAATATTGTCCTTTCTCCCATCCATCAAGGATCCAAGTTCCCACACACAGAGAGGCAATACCCAAGAAGGCCAGCAGGGAGGAGAGGAGGCAGAGGATGGTCACTGCATGAGGAAGATCCATGTGTGCCTCAATTAGTTGGCCAGGAGATGCAACTGAGGACTTTGAGATATGTCTGTAAATCATGAAGAGGGCCAGCTGAGAACTGCCTGCTTTTACTGTCACTAAAAGATGCAAACAAAGATAAGAGATGCAAATTCAGAACTCACAGAATGAAATGCTTCTCTACACTGTGCCTGAGCTCCTCAGCTATAGGAGTGTGTAGTCTGACAGAGTACATGGGGCAAGTGTCAGGCTGCATTTCCACTTGTATTTTTCCCTAGGTGTTCATTTTTGGTCCCTGTTGGCAACAGGATTATGGGGTGGCTGAATCTTTGGTTGGAGCTGGCAGGAGTGTTTTCTATCCTTGCGCAGAGTAGGTGCCCATCTGCTTGGGTTCATCAGCATTACACCACCAAACACAGGTTGTTGACTTACATCCTTATAGTACTGGGTGGATGGGGAAGCAGGAGAGAGGTTTCAATGGAGCTGTTCTTGTGCCCAGCTCCTGTGCCTGGCAAACCTGTATTGCAGCAGGCCACTGCAGAGATCAGCTGCATCTCTGTTCACATCCAGTTTGCATTGCTATTAATGGTTTTCTCTTCCCTGACTGTAGTGTGCCGTGGTGGCTGCTCCTCATCTCCGACAGCACAGCTTTATGTTTCAAATAAACCCATTTTGGAAGTAGTTTGTATTTAAAACAGTGCTCCTGCTTTGCTTCTCCTCCATCCTTGGCTGCACAGTCTCTCGTCACTTCTCCTCTGCTCTGCCACTCATCTCACTCCACAGCAAGCTGCTTCAGGGACTCAGTCCCCCAGAAATTATTTCTTTTCTTGTGGGGTTATTGTTCCCAAGGGTTGGCACTATGAGGTGGTGCACCATGAGGTCAGAGTACTGCCACTGGTCCAAGGGAACAGTGGATGGGGGTGGGAAGGGGGAACGGGAGTTCTCTTTTCATTAGCCGCTGTTAGTTTGACTCTGCATCATAAAGTCCCCCCCAGAAATCTCTGAATCTGCCTGGGGTTAACACTTCTGTCCACGTCACTTCACTGTGGAGTGAAATTTGCAAAATATAGTCCTTTGAAAGATTATTTAGGAAAAAAATTGACCTTTTCCTGTGTTTTCAGCTCAGGCATTAATTTCTTAGAAAGAAAGACCATTGTTAGTCATGTCTGCATGAAAGACATAGAGAAGCCAACATTATTTTAACATATTGTTAATGGGGATAATTAACCAGCCCAAAATTAAATTTATGGCAGTATTTCTGAAAACAGAAAATCAAACTTTGACTGTGTTTGCATTAAAATATTGATATAAAGCCTCTGCTCTAATAACGTTAGGTATCTAGTAGAAATTTCAAGCATTTAATTAGACTAATTCTTCAGGCTAATCATCTTGCACTTCAAATTATCTTTATGCTCTTTACAAATAGCAATTAATTAAGCCTTAGGCTACTCTTGCCAAGCCAGTTAATAGTATTATACCAGGGATATGAGGTCCAAAGGGGTTTGACTGTTTTCCCTCCCATCATGCTTCCCTGAGGAGGCAAAGGTGGCTGAGCTCCAGCCCAGTGCACCTTTGCCTGATACCGAAATTAGATGACAGGGAAGGTGACCAAATTATGCTTAAAGAGTCAGTGGTGACTTGCTCAGCAGTCTCCTCTCAAGCCACAGTCTGCTTAAGGGGCTGGACATTTTTCTGCCCCTAACACAACCCACAAGGGCCAGAGAAGTCCAGAGAAGCCACAGTGGCTTCCTCAACACTGGAGTAAGTGCAGAAACAACACAGCTTGGGAAGCATTCCCAGCAAGGAGTAACCAGTCTAGGTCTGACCTTGTCATCACCACGGGCAGATGGAAACTCACGTCTTTCCCTTCCCAGAAGTATTTTGTGTCCTCCCAGCATTAGGCAAAACGTAAAGCTAGTCCAGCAGAGGAGAGTGTTGAACCCCAGTCTTCTGGCTTGTTGTGGACAAGCCAAGCAGCTCTCACTCCCAGTTTCTCCAACACCAACGTTTTAAGCAACATTTTCCCTGTTCTGCTAGTCATCCATGCCCAGGGAAGTGCCCTGCTCTGAAACCTGAATGCACAAAGGCTTTTGAAGGTCAAAGCTCAATATTTTCCACTGTCCCAACTCTGTACTTGTTTGGGATAGGGCTAAAGAGTTTGAGTGATGCAGTTTTGAGCCCTCAAAAACAATCTTCTTGATCTCTTCCAGCACATGCAGGCTTTTGACTCTGCTCTGCCAAATCAGTTTGACTGTGACACTGCTGCCAAACCTTGCTAGAGTGGCACAGGGTATAATAAATGCTTACCAAAACTACAAAGATTATTTGATGAAGGGCACTTGTGAAGTATAAAGTGATATGTAACCTGCAAAACAAGTTTAATGAAATGCTTTTAATTGCTGTGAGTTATGTAACCACATTAAAACAGTAGCATCAACACCAAAACATTGAAGATAAGCTAGGATTTTTCAAGCTGGGATAGTCAAAATGTACTAAGAATTCAATCTCCTCACATAACTGCATATAAAGAAGATAAGAAATCAATTGTTGATTTTTATGGTAAAACAGTCAGTACAGTTTGATAATTACTCTCAGTGTGGCTTTACCTCAGCAAGGTGTACCAGCCTCCTCAGAACATGATTCTCCACTTTTTCTGCATAACAGAGAGGAAGAGGGTGGAGGAAGGTACTGTCCCTTACTCCACCAACCTGCCTGAGCCAGAGCTCCCCCTCTTCCAGTGCATGAGGGACTGAATGGCCCAATATCATACATCACCTACACTTCTCCCCTAATTGAAAATCCTCACAAGTCTTTTTGCAAGTCTTTTTGCAAACAGTTCCTCTCAGCAGTACAATTTTCTGTATTTGTATTAGATTAATTTGCATTGATGAGAAATTAGATGATGGAGGATTTTAAAATTTCTTTTTGGGAAGTAACTTTCTCACACAGACCAAATGTTGGTCTCTTTGTCTAAATCCACATTCTTTAGTTTGATCAAATCTTAACATTCTGTTGGTCTTCTTACAAAAGGCTGCTGACCTTCATCATTACTACGAAGGGGCATTGGCCACCTAAAAGCAGTTTGCCATCCGGTGAGATATGGAAGGAGTTCTCATGTGGTGAAGCTGTGGTCAGAGATGAGCCCTCTCTGCCCTGTGACAGTCTAATTTAGAAGCAGGAAATTCCTCAGAATAACCAGCCCCCAGTCCCAGCTGAAAGCTGGATGATAAAACCACTGTGAAATATTTAACTGTGCATAGTAACAGAAGATTAAGGACAGATGTGATCTAGAAAATCAGCTACACCTAGAGCAGACACAAACCTCTGTACAGCATCCCTGGCTCCAGGAACATCTGGCACATTGTGCCTGGCTGGAAAGGGCTCTTCCTGGCAGCTCTGCACCTTGTCATGCTGGTGCTCTATCCCTCCTGGCACATGGGAAGAGCTGATCATCTCCCTTTCCTTGGGAGTTGCTTTTATGTTGGACTGAATCATAGAAACATAGAATGGTTTGGTAGGAAGGCACCTCAGAGATCACCTAGTTCCCCTTGCCATGGGCAGGGACACCTCCTGCTGTTGTGTATGCCTGTGATATAAATACTCTAAATCAAATCCTGGTGCCTGAGAGCACAGAGAGGTCACAGGGCTGCTGTTCTCACCCAAGGACACAGGAAGAGCATGTGTTCCATGTAGTGGTGATACATGTTCTTAGGCAGACTGAGACAGATGGAAAAAGCAGGTAGACACGGCAGTCTTAGACCCCTTTTGCTGCACCTCTCAAGGACCTTCTGAGACCAAAAGTTTGCCTTTCTTCATTAGGAGTTGGATTCGATGATCCCAGTGGGTTCCTTCCAACTCAGCATATTCTCTGGTTCTCAGATTAAAAGGGATTATTTAAAGGCAGTGACCACAGAGTGGCTCAGCTGACAGGTACAGGGTGGCATTTGCAAAGTGGCCAAGGCGTGTTTGGGCTCCAGACTTAGCTTGAGTATTTGCTGCCCACAGCTGTGCACTCAGATTATCCTTCTCTCCATGTGACCTAAAGCACTGCAAAGCAGAAGACCCTTTATTGGGCAGATTTGGTGCTAACTGAGGCTGTTGGGGGACTTCCAGGAATGCATTCCATGTGTGCAGTGTTGATCTGGGCTGCTGCATCCCAGGATGGGTCTGAACCCTGGGTGTGACTCGGGGTAGGGGATGTGGGACAGCCTGGCTCAACCTGTGACTGTCTGCAGGACGTGGGTGTCTGACCCACTTGAGACCAGCCTTGGTTAGATGAGAGTATCAACTATCTCAAAACTGGGAAGAGTTTGGAATTGAAACATCATTTTAGGATCATTATGGGAACTGGGCAGAATGCGAATGCACAAGCCCACATTCCAGTTGCCCAAAAGATATGACCCTGCTTTCCAGAGTGCCAATTACCAGAGTTTTCCAGGTACTGACAGCTCAGAGTCTTCAGTGACTCCAGTTGTATTTGTTCACTACAACATTTCTGACAGTATAAGTTCCTGTTATCTGAGTGTCTTGAAAAAGGATTCAAGAGTGTAAGTTTTGGTCCTGGACTTTGAAGTTTCATCCAGTCACAATATTTCTTTGCTCCCTGGCTCTAATTCCATGGCCTTGTGATTTGGATTTACATTTACATTACTTACTTTCTCTATGTTTCATTATCTTTTTGGTGTTACGCAGCAGATATTTTTATAAGAATGTATTTACCTATAAGTGTTGAGAGTTTTCACAATGAATTCAAGGGGAAAAAATGAGAGTTTAATTTCTTTGCACAGAGAATACAGTTGCTCATGCAATTCTTTGTCTCCTTATGACCATATGAATGGGAATGGGATGGTTTTTGATGCTATCCAGAGGTGGCTGCCTGGCTCTGACTCACTGCATGCAGTTTTACCTACAGCCACTGAAACACTCTGAGTCACAAGGGGAGGAACAGCAGCTGACAGTGAGAGGTAATCACGCAAAGGACGTTACAGCCATGAAGGCACTTTAGGCCCTGCTCCTGGTGGACAGCAGCAGTAGGGCACAAATACATCTATGCAGTTCTTAATTAACTACAAAAAGTGCCTGGGTCCCTTTCCACCCCCCTTCTCTCTCTTATTTCCCAGACCATAAACCAAATCTTCAGCAGGTATAAACTGGCACAGGCTCTCTGACTTCAAAGGAGCTACATCAGTTTGAACCAACAAAGATTCTGGTGCCATATGGCCCTAATTATGTTAATGTGAGGCCCAAAGGATGCAGCGCAATAATAAAAAGGAAATACTGTGTGATCCATCATCACTTTGGCACTCAAGCAGGACTTTCAAAGGTATTTAGGCACCAAAAGAAGCAGACAGGTGTGTAGGAGATTTTCTGTGTTCCATTTCCCCACGATAAAAATTTATTTCCTTTCTATCCCAAACCAGGCTTGAGAGCCTCTGCAAAGGGGTAGAAACATTTTATTTTTATCGCCATGGAAATAAGAGGTGCCTTTCCAAGGTGGACCTCTAACTACTTTGTCTCTAGACCTCTCTGAGTGCTCAGTGGGGTCCCGGCACTGACAGCCTGGGGCAGCACCATGCCAGCACCTGCTGACACTCCAAGGGTCCAGGTGAGCCGGCTGCCAGGCATGGCTGGAGCAAAACTTTGGCACCAGATAAGGATCTCCACAAGATGAAGGATGCAAACCAGGCTCACTCGCCCCCAAGGGACGTCGGCAAAGCCACACTGCCCCATTGGCACAGCTCCTGGCAGTGCTACCCGGCGTGTGGGGCTGCAGGAGGACATTAGGAGGACAAGTGCAACTTATTCCTGTCCTCTGCAGATGGAAACCTACTGCACTCTGAGTTCCCCCAGGCCCACTGGTATGGAACCTTCAGCAGCATGGAAACTGCTTTTGATTTTAAATCCAAACAACTAACTGCTGTTATTCTTGGACATTTATATTACATTTTCCTCATATTTTCCATCTCGTGGATGATTAAAAACAAATTATTGCATTAAGGTGTTTGAAGTTAGGATGCTTCGTGCAGCAGTTGTTTGTTTCTAAGTCCTTGACAAGAATTTCCTGCTGATCTGGTTTTACGTTGTCTTTACCTAAAACAAATTTGCACCAGGGACTGAACTAGTTGCTAAGTAGTTTAAAAAGTGTTCTCCCATCTCAGGCTGTTTTCTAAAAGCCTTGTAATCTTTGTCCTGCCAGGGAATGAAGCAAGACTACTGAAAGCATACTCAGGTTGCCCTAAAGGAGTGGGAAACAGATTGCTTAATAAGGCAAGAACTGCAACCCACATAATAATTGTCACAGTCATCTTTCATTGTTCTGATGCCTTTGTATTGGTGCTCTCTGCAGTGCACTTGGGAATGATGCAACTCTGATGCTGTAATAATCTGGTAGGCAGCTGGATAGATTCCCTTAAGAAAACAAAAGGTCACCATTTCACAGAGTTCCCAGCATGAAAATGTGTTTATTGATGGCTTGCATTTTGTATAATTTTATTCTCTAGCTAAGTTCCTGTTCAGAGGTTCAGAGGGGATCCCAGGGCACGGATGTGCTCATGGTGTGGTGCTGCTGCCCTTCTAAAGAGCTTGCAGCACTGGATGGTTGTGCTGTAATTCCCAGCATGTACTAATGTGTCAGGAGTACACATCACCCTTGGGACTGGCCAGAAAACGTGGAAAGTGAACAGTAAGGTAAACCAAACAGCCAGGCTGCATATGTGTGAGAATAGGTTGAAGTCTCCAGTGTGCCCAAGCCACACCAGTTAAAGGAAATAGGGCTCCTGAAAGCTGGCAGACACTTCTCTGCTCTGCTAGTCTGCAATGAGCCTTTTTTTTTTTTTTTAACTGCTAAAAGCAACTCTCAAAGTGGGTTTGATCAAACCCAACATATTTCTGAAAAAAATACTGGATTTTGTGTTTTGATATTTCCTGGTGAAAAGATTTTGCTGTTGAGATCCCAGATCAGTTCTGGGCAGTGAAACACAGGGGAGACTGAGTCAGATGGGTGATCCTCTATTCCTTCATGCAGAAGGTACAAACAGTCCTGCCACCTGGTTGCAATAGGGCCACTTCAATAATAAACCATTAATTTATGTATGGTGCCCTATGAGATAAAATATCCAAAGATATTGTCAAAATGTGTACTGTTAATAATATCATGACCCTTTATGATTTTAATTTCAGCAAGTGAAGGTTTACAAGATGAAACCCCAGTCCTGCACATTTTAGTGATTGTAACTAATGTCACACATGCAAGCAATATTTCCCTTTTGACTTGTTATTCATTGTCATAAATATTTGCAAGATCAGAACATTAACACCTAACTAACATGTTTTAGCATAAAATAGCAACAATTCATATGCAAGTCTCAATAGTTTCTGTATATTTCTATAAAGTAATTGAAGTTCCTATATACTGTGCAGCAGGGAGTAACACACATCTGCATTTAAAAATTCATAGGACCTGTTGATTTATACTCAACTGAGAAAAAATGTGGAAAAAAATATTTATAGCAAATTCCTCAAATATTTACCAGGTGAGACATCAATAGCAAGACCTTAAATAGACTCTTAATTCCACAGTGAGGTATTTAAACAGTGTTCTGAATTTCAAACATGCTGGGAAAGAGCACTGCTTATTGACACCTTTTCTGAAGACCAAACTACAGATTTTCACTCTTACTGTAGATGAAAAACCTATACTTAGGAATTCATTTGCAATCTTTTCATTGCTACTTCCCTCATGTGACATTTCATTCTTGTGTTTGGGTAAAAGATGTTCATCTAATTAGTATAAATGTTTTGCAGTGCTTAGGTATTGTGTTCTCATTAACTCACAAACCTTCTTGTGTTTATGGAATGCTCTGAATATTTACTGGGGACCAGGACATTGCTGGTTCATTGTTACAGAGCATAAGTATATGCAAAAGTCTCTTTTGCATTTCCCATATTTGGCAACTGTTTTTTTTTCCTCTTCTTAAGTCATAATCTCTGCAGAGAGCTCTGTGATGAAATCCTGAGTACAATTAGGATAAAGGATTCATTATGATTCATCCAGAAGAGGGAAAACTGTGTGAACTTCGACTAAAACCTGAAGGTTTTCCCCCAGCATATATTTCTGTCAAAAATCTGACACTGCCTCCCCACTTTCTTCAAGGCTCCTGAGATTTTTAAACCATGTGGGGCAAATTCCAGGTATCTAATATCAGCACGAACCTGGGGTTGAATCCAGACAAAACACAGGAGTTTCACTTTTGGCCCTGCTCCTGGAAAAACAAGGGATTTGAGCTTTATTTGATATGACATGGATCAGACCTTCAAATCGAACACTTGGAAATGGCTGTGACTGGAGCAAGAAGGAAAAGGCTGGAAGGAGTCTAAAAGATGGGGAGGCTGCAGTGTAGTCACCACATTATGCAATTTCCCTTACAAATACATTAATTATCATGTAACATCAGCTGAAGTTTTTGCCCCTGCAGTCAGCGTGTACTGCACACTGCAGGAGAGCCCAGGGATGGCTGCACACAACCACATGGGGTCAGACATCCACCCAGTGCAGGGTCCCGTCCTTGTCACTGTCCCCTCTGGTCCAGGCAGGCCATGGGACTGGGGCAAACACGTGTCCAGCCTACCCATAGTGGTCCCGCAGCCCCTCAAACACGGTACCGGAACTTCTGCACCAGAGGGAGGGACTTTGCATTTCATAGCCACTTGGATTTTTGTCTTGTATGAATTGGTTCAGCAACTTGTTTGAAATCATGTGAAGGCTTAACATCCATAAGGTCACGTGGAAATGGTGGGGCGTTTTTTGGGTTAAAGGCACCTTGTTCAACTACCTGCTGAGTGGCCCCTTTCTTCCACTTCTACAGCATTCTTGGGAAAAATCAGGAAGGCTCCTCTTTGTAGATACCTAATAGGCGTTTTTAAGGCTTCAAGCCACTATTCGTAAATTTAGGAGCCCCATGAAAATGGTAAAAATAATCCGAGGAATATTGAAGAGACACTGCAGTGCATTGTGAGTAGCCCACTTAATGCCATCTCGTGGAGCTGCCAGGAGCCCATGAAAGAGCAGACACTGTTCAGGTCACGTGCTCCAGGTGAGCTGGTGTGGGCAGAGGTGCAGCCCCATCCCGGACGGCTGCGCAGAGAGAGAGAGGTGAGACCTGCCGGGGGGAACAGCAGCAGCAGAGCTCCTCAAACAGAGCAAATCAAAGGCCTGGAGAGGTCAGGAGGAGTTATTTATGCGGAGGGGTAATGTTAGCTGGAGTATAATTGCTTTCAGGCTGCTCTTGGACAATTGCTTTTTGGCTGCTCTTAAACCGTTGCTTTCAGGTTGACCTCTCCCGGTTCATCTGGAGCTGCTCTGCTGCTTTATTAGTTACTATTAGTAATTGTAGCCTGCAGCTATGGGGCAAAGGAGCATGGGGGACAAATAAAACACCATGGGAAGAGGTAGGGATGGGAGGGCTCTGCTCAGGAAAGTGTACTGCAAGAAGGCCTCTGCTGAAACATGGCTCTTCCCTCTGCAGGGCGGGGCTGTTGCAGACTGACCCGTGGCTGTGCCCGGAGCTGAGGTGGAGGGGTTAAGCTGATGCAGGTTCACCATAAGCCACTAAGTGTAAACTGAGGTGGTGGAGGTAGTTTAGGAGAGTAAATGGCAGTTTTGGAGAGCTCAGGGCACTCAGAGCTGTAGGAGCAGCAGCTGGGAGCCATCTGTGGTCTCTTCTTCTGGAGCAGAGGTAAAGCCCTGGTGCCCTGCTGGGGCCAGGCAGTGGGCTGGACATTCCCCAACAAATTGCAGCTTGTTTTCAACCTTCAGGCTCATTGTATGGATGTTGGTAAGTGCCAGTTGCCACCAAGATGGAGATGTCTCTTGGTTTCCCAGGTGTCTGAATACTTGTGTGAGGAACCTCCGGTAGTTGAGTCTGGCCTGGCTGGATTCAGAAACAGCTCTTCCAGGAGGATTTCATCATTCTGAGTCTGACATGCTGATGTGCCATGTAGCTTTATGGAGAGGCTTGAAACAGAACTTTGCTGAACAGGCTCAGAAAATCCCTGATTTTGGAGTAGCTGGAGGCTGGGAAAGTACTCGGAGAAGCACAGTACACACTCATCAAATTTCTGCTCTTACCTGAGTGTCTGCTTAAGACCATCATTCCTATTTTTAATTTAAGAAAACAGAAAGGTGAGGAGGGAGGAAGGAGGAGGGCATGACCGGTCTGTCCCATATCCATTCCCAAAGTTCTCCATCATGGGACACACAGTTAATTGTGATGGAAAACCAGTGGACAGGGTGAAACCTCCATAGTGACAACAAAGGGGGTGCAAAAGCAGCAGTGGTCCCAGCAGTGGTGTCAAGTCCTAGCTGGATCTAGAAAATCCCTGGGATCAATTGAAAGGTAATAAGGATATCTCAGCATGCTCCTTCATCACTAACTGGAGGGGGGATTGGGTTTGCCTCTGAATTGGAAAAAGAAATCTAATGAAATTCCCAGACTCTCCATTACTTCTGCAAGTTACCTAAAAAAAGCGCAGCCTCTTTAATGCAAGCTTCAAGCATTGCCTTTGTAAATAAAGTGGCACTAGTTCTGCTACAGGAAAGCACCTTGGCACTACATTGCTCCAGCATGCAACTTATAAGCTCTTTAACACATCCCAAAGTGTTTTCCATATCTCTTAAGCAAAACAGACTCCAATTTCAAAATGTGTCTGCCTTTAGCTACAACCATAGCAGCTTAATTGGGAGATATGTAAGCACATGTGTGCTTCTGTGCATGTATATGTGTGTCTCTAATATTTATTTTTAAATCTTCTTAAATGAAACAAAATTTCATTTGTGCCTGGCTGAGGAAAAAAAAAGTCATTTATTTATTGAACTTGTAAGGGCTGTAGTTCCCAGGGAGAGGAGCACAGACTCTTCAGAGGCTTCCCAAATCAAATTGTTAAGCTTTTTTAAATTTTCATGCCTGCTAATTGCTCTGTGCAGCTGGTTTTATTTAAGAGGTTAGTATTTTAAAGTTGAAATGAGGACATATTGCAAACTTCACCCCACAGTTCACTGTGCTATGTACTCTGCACAGCAGCTCAGACTTTTAAGCATAGGTGAGGGTTAACAAAGCCAAACTGATGCAACTGCAGAGAGACATGACAATACAGCCAGACAGAGCAGTTCAGAGCTGTAAACAAAGTCACTGTCCCAGTGAAGGACATGCATATTGCAAAATATGTTAGCTCAGGACATACCTTTGCACTGCAGGATGAGGAATACATGCAGAAGTCCTGTTGCAGGTGAGGAAACCCTCCAACGCAGTCAGGACATGCCTGACTTATTTGCTCAGTCTGGGGGAAGATCTGGACAGGCTCTGCAGGCAGGGCCAGGGGTCTGCACTCAAGAGTCTGGTTTGGTGCTACAGGAGTGTGAGCGGGGCAGACACTGAACACACAACCTCCGACCTTCTCGAGGCTGTTCCCGGGCACTGATCTGCCCCTGGTCCATGAACTGCATGTGCAGGTGGTCCCTGCAGCACAGAGGTGTCCAAACAGGCTGGGGTCAGGGGAGAGCTGGTCTGTGCTCCCACATGGGATGCTTAATGGTGCAAACATTATCCAAACACCTTGAGAGAAAACAAGGGAAACACCTTTCCAACTTCATCTTATGAATCAGATGGCACCAAATGCCAGATATTTTGGCTTTTGTTTTCCTATGACTCCTGTAATTTCTGGTAAATACATTCAGCAAACAACTCGTTCAGCAGTGGTAAAGTTCACATACAGCTTTCCCTTCATATGCTCCCTCCTTCCCACCCACTGTTTGAAACTGTGCAAATATAATAACCGATTACAGGGTTAAAACAAAAATAAACAATTTGTCCTTCATCAAGACAGTTCATATTGCACGACCTAGGTGTGGCATAATGAGGCTGCTGCAAGACAACCCGAATCCAAAACCATTTCACCAGTCCAGCCAGTCGTGCTTGCTCAGATTGAAGGTGGCAGCGCTTCCACCACTTGCAAACAGGCTGCGTCTCCCCTGGGAAAATGGTAGATTAGGAGGACCAAGGGTGTGGAGCAGCATTCCCGCTCTGTTTAGCATTGTCCAAGAAACTTGTAATGTAAAAGGAATGAAAGGAATCGTGTCTCCTGGTAGAATTAATCCCTTGAGGATTTGCAGTCTGTAAGCAAGGTCTGGCTGGGCCATACAGAAGGCAAAAGCAAGTATTTAGCTGGGAGAACTGAAACTTTTCATTAAAAAAAATGAAAAAGCTTCTTTCATCTGTTTACTTGCAAACAGGGGGGGGGAAAGGAAGAAAAAACCACCCCAAAACCAAAGGTTACCTTGGAAATTTAGAAGAGGAATCGGCTATTTTTTTCCAAGCCTCAAGGGACTGAAAGACTAAATATTTTCCATATATAGACCCCCTTCACCAAATATGTCTCCCACTATTTTCAGGGAAAATGCAATATAATGAAAATCTGGGTTAAAAAAAAACAACGTAAGAATACTTGAGTTTAAAATCCAGGTTTCTACCTGAGAGGAAGTGTTTCGAAGGGTAGTTGTTGCTACTGAACTTGCTAGTAAATTACATTGTCCAAAAAAGTTGTTAGAAGCCACTGGGCAGGTGGGTTACATATCTTTAGCATCTGGTCTGTAAAAAAATTTGATATTAAAAAGACTGGTGGTTTCTCTCCTGTACAAAGCTGCTCCTCACATCAGGGATATGGAATAAGGGACCCTGGAAAGGCTCTTGTTACCCAGTTTTGAGACATGTTAAGGAACAGCCGATGAAGAGCTGTTGCCTCTTAACATTTTCTTGTATTAAAAATATTTTTTGATTTAACACCATTATGATTTTCCACTGGTGGCTGCTTGACACTTGCTTCTGCTAACTGAAGTAGAAGTTAGCTTCTGCTAACAGCTTCTGCCTCCTGGAGAAAATCAGATAAATATTGAACCTTGGATCTTGAGCCTCTTCTGTTTTCCCACCGTACTTCCCGCCACCAACAATCCCAGCAGAGGCAATCCTGTACCACCCCAACTTCACAAAGTGATGATGTGAGAAAAAATACTATTTTTTGATTGTACCACTGTGGCAGTTAGAGGTGATGTCCTAGAAGTTGGAGGGAGTTGACAGAGAGAGCTGGGGTCATGTTATCACTTATTCCTGGGCCATGTGCAGAATATGGGAGGGCATTTCTGCTCCACCCTTCACTTACATTCTTTTAACACTCACTAATCTCTCATAGACCTGCCCCTGTACAATGGCTTGCTGTGGTGATTTTCTCACTCTGAATATCCACAAAGACCATTAATAATTTGTCATACCTGGGAGGCTGGCTCCAGACTCCAGTACATGCTCAATATGATTTATGCTCATGACTAGTAAAAGCAAAAAAAGCCATCATAGGCATTACATTTTTGTTAATGGCTCATTTGGGAGTGTAATAAGTGTTAGATCAGCTGCAGGATTGCTCTCTTCCTTGAGTGAAAACTCTTCTAGTAAAACATTAATTCTAGAAATCAAAAGCAAGTGTTCAAACAAAGCCTGCTTTCTGGTTCCAAGTCTGGTTCAGACCTTGATCTGTAAACCTGCGGAATTTGTTAAAAGGGAAGAATCAATTTTCTCAGTTATGCCCGGATGTTGCAGTAAAGAAAATGTTATTGGAACATCTTAAATAAATGTTGAGCATTTCCAGGAAGTGAAAGTGTTTGTTGCTAAAATGTAGCATGCAGTGATGTCTCTAACATACACCAGAAGATTTTCTAATCAAAATACAGTCTTGAGCAAGCAAAACACTGCTTTATTATAAGATATAATTTCTCTTGGTGAAGATTAAAAAAACCCAACAAACCTGCTACAGACTATGACTAGCAAGGGTTAAACTCTCCTTTCAGATATATCAGTGTAAATCTAATTACAACACTACTGCTGGTAGTATTACTCCAAATTTGGACTGGTACAACTTGAGACTGATGTCTTGAAGTAAACATGTTCCTATGATTTCAAATATCCCTTATCACTCATGCAGCTATGCAAGCTACACTCAACAGAATACAGACATTCTACTTTGGAATGAGAAAAAGCCTATCACATTACAATAATAAAGCCAATATCTAAGTGAGAAGGAATTTAATTGGAGGACAGGTATATGTTCTTAGTGTTCCCCCCAATCAGCAGATATAAATCTCTTCCTGTACCTCATACTTCAGGTACTCCAAGCTTTCCTCTAAGAAGCAAGGAGAGTTTTCTATCATTATACTCATTAGTAGCTGTTTTTAAAAAATATTTCCATTTTTTTAGATGAAAAACATAAGGCATGAGTTGTATTATGAAATTTCTATCATAAAATCTCCATTAACAGCCTGCCTAATCAAGTACTGTTGATTGTTCATAGCCTTGTATTTGTAGCCATGAGAGTTAAGAAATTGTGCAGTGGGAACTTAAAGAAGAAGCAATCGTTTTTATTGGAAAAAAACACACAACTGTTTGGAAAAGAAGAGAAGCTTTCAGGCAACAAGTTCGACCAGAGGCAGAGCTGGTGTGCCTGAAAGCTTGTCAGCTGTTTCCAAGTTTGTCACTAGGTCTTATAAAAGATGACCTCTCCCCACAAAATTTGCCCCAGATATTTACTAAACAAGTGCTTAGAATGGTGATGACCTTATGGTATGTGCAGGTGTTTAGCAGAAAAGGGCATAAATAGTACAAATATTAATATAATATAATACAATATAATGCAATATAATATAGAAAAGACACAAAATAAAAGTCTGTCCCCACCCCTCGGTGTCTCTACTGAAGACACTGCCGTACTGCAGGCGACAGAGTTCTGCAGAAGGGTTTCTGGGGTTTATGGGAAGAAGGCGTTTTAAGGTGGCTGTAAAAGTGGATGATGTGTCAAATAAATGAATTAAGTGATTAGCTTTGTGAAAAAGCAACGAAGAAAGAGCAAAGTTTCTTCCCTTACTCTGGTGTAAGATGCAAACTTGGCCAGTCGGTGCTTTAGAACAACAGTAGAGCTCTTTGTCTGGCTGAGCTGAGTCATACAATTATCTCAGTAACAGTAAGCACCTAGCAACAGCCTCAATAAACACACATTTATTTGATTAATCAGCCATTTTGAAACAGGTTTGGTAAACATTACCCTTTCACTTTTGGCTTACATTATTAAAAAGCTGCCCACTGAAGCTGCACCCCACGCTATGAATAACCACGCGAAACCACCTCTGTCCTGCCCAGCTCAGGCAGGTGGGCTGAGCTTAACCTGACACTTCTTGCCCGTGTCGAAGCACAGAAGGCAGATAGGGATCAGTATAGGATTTACCACAGGGTTTCTGGCTGTGGGCTCACAATATAACTGTTGATGTTAATGAGTGCTGTCAAAAACTGCACAAGAATCTGGTCATTGCGAGACCAAGATAGGGAGAAAGAAAAAGCAGAAACTTAAGTTTCCACAAATGTAAACATTTGCACGTGATATTTAAGGATAACTTACAGTGGCTGGAATGTACTTTAACTGCTGAAAGGGTTTTGAGTACTCAGAGATTGTGAAAAGTGTTTGCAGCAGATTGGGATCTGGGAACAAATGGAATTTTTTGTTATCATGGAAGATATCAAGATTATTTCCAAAGTAACCCTTAGTGGAATCCTGTGAAAGAGAGGCTGTGAAGTCAAGTTACAGAACATATAAATATATATGTAAATATATATTTATTTTTATATATGTATGTATATATGGATTAGAGGCGCACTCTTCATGGGAATGCTGAGGTGGCAGCACGTTACTGCTTTTCCCAATCTCTCCAAAGAGTGTTGTGCCTGCCTCTGGTGCAGTGATGAGGGAATTGTTCCTCTTCAAGGAACAGGGAAACTTATTTCACAGGTAAATGTCTTTGTTCAGCTGAACCTCTATTCTCTTCCCCTCAGGTAAATGCACCATCAGTCTGTCTGGCCAGAACGACCTTCCCTGAACCTTTCGGGCTGAAACTATTCTCTTGGCCATGAAATAGTTAAGTGTAGATATCTACTTGCTTTGGTAGGATAAATAATTATAAATCTGCATTCTCATCCAGCGTTCCTTCTCATAATGCTGCCATAATGCCATTTACACTTGGATTGTTTTTCATCAATATACCAATATTTACCCCAGTATTAAATTATCATGTAGCAGCAGAGGCTATTCCCTTTCCTGCTGATTTTTAGTGCACAAAGAAATAAATCCTTTTTATAACAGTGCTGAGAACCCAGTGATTGTGCCTGTCACTAAAGCAATACAGGGCCTGCATCTAGGTAAGATCTAAACCTAACCTTGCTCAGCAGAGAGGAAAGGAAGAAGAAACAGAGATGTCTCCTGCAAAACATCACCCACCTGCTGGGTGGGGGTGAAGTTCTCAGGTGCCCCCTGTTCTTCCAGCTTAGCTCAACCACACATCACACTTCTTCATGCTTTCTCATGCATTACCCTTGTGCAACATTAACAGAGTGTAGAGCAACATTTTTCTGTAAAAATCCAAACACATTATGCCAGAAATAATACACAGTACACATGGGAGTTAATTTATTACATATTTTTCCAAATATTTCTCTGGGGTAATCTCAACATTTTTTGTCTACAGAACTTACAGTCTGGCTAATATGAAGGTTCTGTGGAGTCTCTATCCCGAGAGACTTTTCAAAACTTGCTGGGAAAAATCCTAGGGGAAGTCTCATCTAGCTCTGAAGCTGGCCCTGCCTTTTGCAGGGCTCAGGCTAGATATCTCCAGAGCTTGTTTCCAAATTGTTTTTTCAATAATTCCCTGAAACTCTGATTCCAAAATTGCCATCTGAAGAAAACATTCATGCCTCTGTTATACCACAAAAATCCTGGAATACCTTTAATTGGTTTATTTCCCCCAAAAGGGGAGGAAAGCCTCTTTGAATGTGAATTGTGGCCTTTGCATCAGTATTCATGTAAAGCTCAATGTAACACACGAGAAAGAAAAACAGTATCATGTTAGCATGTGTGCCTACAGAGGCAATTTTATTATTTGCAGTTAACTGCACAGAAAGGGCAAATGTAATTATTCGCCCATTATGACGTTTCTTTTGTTTTTTATATATTCTTGCACATGTCTGGCAAGTTGTAAATATCATCAATTTTCCAGCCTCTTCCATGTTGCCTGGTAAAAGTTCTTCACTCCTTCATTCACAGAGGATTCAAGAGGTATTACACAAGAACTAACTGCAACAGAAAGGGACAATAAATGCAACAGCTTTCACAGGTGCACATAGACCATCCAAGTGCCCTTTTTCCCTGAAGAGTGAAAAGCTTCCTCTGGGAAGGGTGTTTCTGTGGACAACATACCACTACCTGAATAAACACACACAGTACCACAGCACATACAGGAAAATAAATGTGGTGGATATATTCTGGATGGGAGAAACCTCTGACCAAAAGCGACCATTGCAGGAATCTGCTGGTTTGTTTTGTTCCCTCCCTACAGAGGATGTTAGTAAACAGGCAGTCATAGGGACATAAGGATAAAATTACAGGGAATGGATATGTGAGCTGTTTTCCCAAAAGCAGCCAAAGCGATTTATAACATGAAATTTAAAAGATAAAGACAGTAAGTTAGAGGAAGCCAGAGTTCTCTTAATGGCAGTTGAAAATCTTTCCTTTCCTTGCCCACACCTCTGACAAGAGAACACAGCACATTTTAACAGCTCTCTCGTTAAAGACGGTTGTTCAATGCAGAGTAGGTTATGCAAGTCAGGACAGATGTGAAGCGCTGTGCAGCTTTGAGAAGTAACACTTTGGAGCTACTCTTTCATTGTGTCATTTCTTCATGAAAAAACCCAAAACTAAAACTTCAGAGAAAATTGAAATAAAAGTTCTAATTTTGCTCTATCTGAAGAAATTATAATAGAAAGCAAAAATTTTAATGAAATTCTCCTGGGGAGCTTGGAAATAAAGCATCAAAATTGCAAAGTGAAAAGTTTCTAAAACACAGGAACTAGCCAGAACTTGTTACGTTCCTGACTGATAAACACAAAGTTCAGCTGATCTTTCATGGAAAAAAAATACAGTAAATTTTCCTTCTGGGGGTTATATTTACCCAGCCTTTTCAGGCTGCATTATCGCCCACTGTAATCTATTCAACTTCCATTCATGAGTCACTCTGACATTACTCTGCTTTTCAGCTCTGCAAACAATACAAAAACCGAGTTCCTAGCTACAAATAAGGAAGGGATTTTGAACATAATTTTTTTAATCAATGAAACATATTGACACATGACTATACTGTTGTCAGTCACATTTCCATTGAAGTTAAGAGGAATAAGAGCAGACCAATATTTGATAATCATTTCACTAATACACTGCATGATCTCTGAAGATCAACTCCTAAGAGACACTGAACACAAGTGATTCTACCAATCAGTGGCAACTACAGATCTGCAGCATCTTTAATAATTTGCCATGAAACAACTTCTAACAAAAAATGTGTATACTAACATAATAAAACACATTTTAAAGGTGAGCATACCGTACATAGTATATGGGAATGTAATATATTCTTTATTAAAAATGGTTCACCATTGTTTAAAGT
The DNA here is from genome assembly GCA_013400975.1 of Atrichornis clamosus. Classification (NCBI taxonomy): domain Eukaryota; kingdom Metazoa; phylum Chordata; class Aves; order Passeriformes; family Menuridae; genus Atrichornis; species Atrichornis clamosus. The sequence continues at coordinate 42,486 of WBMZ01000417.1, read as the reverse complement.
TAGAAATAAAACAGTCATGTAATGCTCATTCATGTTACAAATTCAGTATTATTATAAGCAATAAGTACTTTATTAAAGTTGAGGCAACAAGGAAGTATAGCACATTAAACTGAGAATTAAACTGAGGCACATTTATATACTATAAAGTTGGAATGTGCATTTGAGAGTGGCAAGCTCCTATCGTTGAGTTCCTACCCCAGTAGGCAGACAGTAAAGTCTTTTTAAAAGATGTAGTTTAGACACACAGTCCTGGGGTGAGAGATTTCCTGAGATAAACCAAACTATCCAACAGCAGATTTGGTGTGAATTCAGAGTCTGATCTCCAGGTCTGAGATGTGGTGTCACCTGTGCTCCTGCAAAAGATCCCAGCCTTTCCCTGGACTCTAAAGGACAGGTAGGCACATGCATCACATGGCTTCTTCCACACCTGGACTCAGCACAACTCTTCTTGGTGCATAATTCTTGGGAAAATATCTGCTTGATTGAGAAAATACCTGCTTGATTTCAGCAAAAGTTAACCAAGTAAACCTGGTTTCACAGAATGCTTAGGGATAGTTGAATGGGGGGAATTTGGAGAGTAATGATTTGTCTGTGCCAGTAACAAAGTGACAAACCATGAAAGTGCATTGTTTTGCCAAATGGAAAGGTTTAGGAATAAAACATGAAAATTACACCCAGATGCTATGGCCGTAGGAGCACCCAAGACTATTTTTTACACCAGGAGAAATTGCTCGGGCTTCCTTCCTGGTGCCCAGATGGGTGGGTCCTTGCATGCAACCTCCTGGGTTTCTCCTGCAGTTCCAGGTAGGCAAGATATTTATTACTTCCTCTCCTGAACTGCTGGGAGCCTGATTATACACTGCTGATGTTTGCTTTCTCAATTCAGGACTTGGCTGCATTTCTGAAAGAGGTGCTGTTTGCTAATGGTCAGAATGATTTCTGGTGTCAATCTACATACACAGCTAGAAATGACACAGCAGTGGGGCCCAGATTTCTTGATCTAAAAGTGCAACGGTGAGCCTGGAAGTCCTGCCTCTACACGTATCATAAAATGCATTATCCTTTATATTCTGTTATGCTGTATATAAAATAATACAGTCTGTACACTGACAGAACACCATAAATGATATAACTTGTGCCCTTTGCTCTCTGAGGTCTTAAAAAATATCACTGTGCAGACCTGTGCTAATTGAATGTCACTGATCAAGTCTGTCTGCAGCTGATTATCCCACTAACCCAAAGAGTATGTTAGCAATAAATAAATAAAAATAACAGGCTGTTATTTGCTGTTTTGACAGCGAATGTAATTTCTGAGAAGAGTTTGCCCCTCACCATGCTCAGCACATTAGATAAAAGGAGGAGGAGGAGATGGAGGACAAAGACTTGGTCCCTGCTCTGCCTTCAGTGCTGAGGCAAGGAGCCCTTCAGGTTGCTGAAGCTTCTTCAGGCTGAGGGAATGTCTGGGCCATACAATAACAGCTAATAGGCCATGAAATTTTATGTATAGGGTGTGTGTGATTCACTCCTGGGTATTGCTGTACCTTCAGCGAAATCTCACTGCAGAAGGAGCAGGCTCAGGGATGGAGATGAGCACTGCATAAAATCCCATGTGTGACACCACTCATGGATTGTCTCCAGAAGCCTTTTAGGGAAGCACTTGGGCTGCCTGGAGCCTGGTTACTCACCTATCTTCCCAGGCAGGTTTTGCAACTTCCCGGGAACGAAGTCCTGCCAAGGTTGGATGGTTACTGACATCCACTCTGGGAGCCCTTTGGGCTGTGTTTTTGCAAACTGGCCTGGCTGCAGCACAAGCACCCCAGGGGCTTAAACAGGCACCCCACTAGGATTAAACAAAGATTCATGATTTGGCACAGGAAGCAGCACAAGATGTGATCTTAGGTCTGCCATCTCCCTCCTTCTCCTGTACAGTAGTTTGGAACCCCAGGCTGGACAGATGCTTCTGTGCATTTATACCACTCCGTCCCAAATCCCACAGCTTCACATGCAGCAACCTACTGTTGGGGTCACTGAGTCAGCTAGTGAGCCAGAAAGCCCCAAAAGGGCAGAGGCCCGCTGGTGGAAAAAACTCAGATGTTGGAGACATCATTACTATCGTCGTGAGAGTAAAGGAAAAGCCTCTCCCACCATTCCGTGCGGAGGAAATGGAACCATACGCCCCCCCCAGACTCTGTTCAAGGAAAACTACCTCGCCCAGCAGCCTGTGCGCTGCTCCCTTGACCGGCTCCCCTGCTCCGCCCCCTCCCTCTGCTCATTGGCTCCCACCCTGGCCCCGCCTTTGCAGCGCCCCCATGCCCTCAGGGTTCCGGCTGTGGGACCCCATTCAAACGCGAGGCGGACACGCGTCGGCCTCTTGGCCTGGTCACCCCCACGGAACTCGGAATAAACTCGGACCGTGCACATTGGCCTGCGGGGAGCTCTCCTTGCTCCTTGTCTCTGGTAATATTGAGCTGTCCGGCTTGGGTGAGGGGGTACTTGTCATCGGCGCCTAACACCAGCGCAGGCAGAAAGAGGAGCCTGCTAGCAGCTAGCCTGCACCTGAATTGTCCCTCTCCAGAGACGATGTGGGGACCACAGCAGCTCCCTCCAGATGCCTTAATGAACCCTCCCTTACGCCCTTAACCTACAGGGCCCATTGCCTGCCCGACCCTTCCTGTTCCTGGCTGCTTGGACCATAGAAACTCCATGGGGGAACCAGCTCCCTCCCTCCTGCCCTGGAGTACCACCCATCCACCTGGCTGACATCCCAGCATGAGAAGAAGTAGAGCAATCATCCCAGAAAACTGTTTCTCACTGGAACATGCCTCGAGCAGGTGCTTGCAGAGATGAAATTAGAATCATAGAATATCCTGAGTTGGAAAGGAGACATCTAGTCCAACTCCTGGCCCTGCAGAGGACCACCACAAGAATCACACCATGTTCCTGAGAGCATTGTTCAAAAACTTCTTGAACTCTGGCTGTTCAATTTCCTCTGAATTGTGGAGGGATGGAAGAGCATGAAAAAAGGAAAAAATTATTTCCTTTCCTCTTCACTGCCTTATTAAAAGTGCCTGGACAAACATTTCACCCCTCAGGCTTGTTGTCACTCCTTTTCTTATGTTCTTAGCCTTCCCACCTCCTAAACACCCATCTGTCTGCTGGCACATCACAGACTGAAGACACATCTTTTTGAACTAGTTCATATTGAAGGGAAAAACAGAATTTGTTGAAAGTTGCTTAGGTGAAAGGTGTTTAACTGAATTTTGTGAGAGAAAAACCTCTTCCAAACAACATTACTGGAAAGATGAGGCTTGCACTTATTACAGAAGATACAAGGGCAGATAAGCAAGCCCTGGATGTGTTTTGCAGTCTGGCTGCTGAGTAAAGTACAACTAAAAAGTCCCTCAACAGTCACCACAGAAGCCAGTGTACTGCCTTTTTAAAAAGGAAAATTTGTCTTTGCTTTAAAAATTCACTCAATGCTCCCTTGATCGCTCAGGCTTCAGGTAGCTGGCAATGCTCCTGAACTCCTGGGCCAAGGTGGATGCGTCCTGGAAATATCCTGGCTCCCAGAGGAAGGAGGGGCAGTGGAGACTCCAGTGGGAAGCTGTGCCACCATCCAGCTGCTGCCCCATCATCACAGCGGAGGACAGGATGCTGCAGTGCTCCACACCCTTCTCTACCAGGGACTCAGCTTTCATGAGTTAAGACACTAAATGAAAGGATGGCTCTGGAGCTTTGTGTCTCAACATTTAACCCTGCTGTGCTTGTCCTCTGCCTAGACATGGGCATAAATGTGCTCACCCGAGCTTCCTCATCATGTCTATAGGTTGGAAATAATTTACATTTAATATTTTTTAAATTCTCAATTTCATGCTGTGCTAGTTTTGGCCAAGGATGTGAAGGGGGCAGAGCCTGGAGCCGTGTGGGGGTCTCCAGGTTGTTATTCTATACCTCTGCTTCACTGAAGGAAGGCAGAACTAAGGAATTCTCACTTTGGAGAAGGAAGAGGGAGTGGTTTGTGGTTAGGAAGAAAAAGGTACATGTGGAAGGTCTGTGGGACAATTTTTGTTCTTTGTCTTGGAAGCTGTGCAGTCAGGTCAGTCAGTTGATGAGCATTTTTTTGTATCCAAATTACCCTCTTTTTGTATGCTTTTGTTACTAATATTGTTGCTGTTGCTGTTACTATTTGTTTTCTTATCTCATTGCTGTTTCCAGTAAATTGTCCTTATCTCAACTCATGATTTCTGCCTTTTATCTCTCTCACTGGAGGGGGTGGGGTAAGGGAGCAGCTGCATGGGGCCTAATTTCCAGATGGGCTTAAACCATGACAAATTACTTCAATTTTAAGATCACCTAACAGATTGTATCCAGGTTTTGCTTCTCTCTTCAATATTTATTAATACACAAAGTAGCCCATGGACCATTTGCTTGCTCCAGGGCAAAGCAGCACAGGTGAATTCTCTTTCTGCCCCTATGAACCGTGGCCGAGGGAAAACCAACCACAGGGAACAATCATCCTGTGGTGTTCCCTGCCTGGTTCAGGGGGCTCTTGGGACAGTGCTGGACAGGACAAGCCAGCAATGATGGGGGCTGCATGTTAACAGCTGAACATCCCTGTCTTGTGTGCCCGTGCTGAACTCCCTCTCCAGCCTCATTTTATGTACCAGTATAGATGTACCTGGGGAGAATTAATTCATCCCAGTTTAGTCCTCTAAATCCTGATGCTTGCAGCATATGCTTCCAAATAGCATGGATGGAAAAAGTTGACAATTTAATTTATGTCACAATTTATCTCATTAATTTTCAGCTCATGAAACTTCCTGGCTATGGCCAAGCAGGGTTTCAAGCTGTGCAAACTTCATCTGTAAAAGCTTAAGAACTACATCTGCAAAGGTGAGAAAGACAGAAGAAATACATAGGCAGATGGCTCAGGGGACAGAGCACACTCAAAGTACAAGGTCTAGCAAAACCTGACCAAATAAAAGTCATCCTAAAATGTAACACCCACACAGCCACTGATGCTTTCACACTACAGAATCATAGACCTTTTTTTTAATTTTCCTAAGTGATCTTGTCAGCATCCTTGAGAACAAGAAAGCTAATCTGTATCCTCCAATGGTCAAGGACCACAAGGACTGTTTTAACAGGACTAGATAAGCTTGATACATTTTCAGGAAGAAATAAAGCCCACAGAGACCGTTATTTTGCTATTTATTCTTCACTAAACACCTTTATGTTGTAGATAGCTTCAGCCAGGCTGTGAATGGGGATGTGGGCAGGTGGTTTTCCAGGCAACCCCTGCACAGCCAAAGCCCAAGGGCAGGTTCCTATGGTGACTGAGCACTGTAAGGCTTTTTACCTGGCTCTTAGGAAGCACTTTGCAAAGCAGGAATGAAACACTACTCTGCTTAAAACCTTTTCCACAGGATTTATTCACCTGTGGCCTGGCAAGCAATTAACCAGCTGCATTACTCCTGAGGCAAGTAATAGGTTCTTGAAGCCTTGAGTCTGTCTCTATTCGTTCTTAGCTGTAACCATTTTTAGAATGCAGGAATTACTAGAGCTGAAAGCTTGGAGATGTATTATCTGTCATTACCTGCATGATTCTTACTCACAAAAAAGACAGCCTTACTGAACTTACATAGTTACATTACAGATGGCATCCCACATAACAATTGGATTATATGCTGGTGGTAAAGCAGGTATTAATGTCGTTTATTTAATTTAAAAAACAATGAAGAGCCAGATTTATAACCTATGCCATTGAATTCTGAGCCTGTCTGACAAGGCCCTCCTTGTGCCAGTGAAAAAAAGGTAGCATGTCTAGCCTGGTCATACCAGCTAAAAGTGCAGGATGCCAAGATTTTAGCCCCAGAATTCAACCTTAAACTTTCTATGTATTAGCTAAAATGGGACCTACCACATCTGCCAGAGGAGGCGAGAGATAAGCTGCCCCTCTGTTTCCCATGTGGGTTCCCCAGGAATCACACCGCCTGTGAAGCTCCTCCTTTCCTTACCAGGCAGACGGTCAAGAAATATCTGGTGACTTCAGGAGCTCCATGTGCTGCCATGACCTGCCACAAGCACGTCACTTACCCTGCTCACTGGTGTCAGAGACCACGTCCCCTCTGGGCTGTCCGACACAGGGCAGGACTCCCCGGGGACCGTGCGCATCGGGACTGCCCCGCACCAGCTCTGCAGCAGAGCTGGGTCTGCTCCTGGAGCCAAACCTGCCCGCAGGTTTTATCTGACCTTTACAAATCGCTCCTGTCACTCCGTGTTAGGACTCTTCTGAGCACTGACAGGAAAAACAAGTCACGCTGTGAGCAGCGGGACTAATTGGTCGTTTCCTGTGCTTGAAGCATTCATTACAAAGCTCTTTCTCTCTTCATTCAGCTAATATGGGCTGAACTCAGACTTCAGCCTCTCTCCCTCAGTCAGGCACTAATGGAGTCTGCTTTCTTTCCCTATTTCTCTGAAACTTATGGAAAATTAAGACCTTTGCAACTGCTACCTACTCTGCTAACTGTCCTGTGAATGCGGGGGTTTCTGTGGGTGTTGTACTTGACTCAGCTTATCAACACTAGGTTACCATAAAGGTCAGGGTCTCTTCTCTAGGAAGGGAATATTTCTTAATCATGTTAATTTAATCCATTTTACTGTACTTCTAATCTTGGTCAGTGTAGGAGGACATCTGAAAATGCTCCTGTACCTAACAGGCACACACAGTATTCATCTGATATTAGCAGCCAGGAGTACGTACAAGACCTGCTAAACTGTACTAGAATCCTGAAATGGTGACTACAGATGTCCTGCAAATTATTGCAGCTGACATTTGCTTGTGTGTAACCCTATTTTGCACATAGAATCATAGGATGGGTTGGGTTGGAAGGGACCTTAAAGACATCTAGTTCCAACTCCACTGCCATGGGCAGGGACACTTTCCACTAGACCAGGTTGCTCAAAGCCCCATTCAGCCTGGCTTTGAACATTTCCAGGGATAGGACATCCACAACCTCTCTGGGCAACCTGTGCCAGTGCTTCACCACCCTCACATTTCTTCCTAATATCTAACCTAAACCTACCCTCTGTGAGTTTAAAGCCATTACCCCTTGTCCAATCACTCCATACCCTTGTAAAATGTCCCTCTCCAGTTCCCTTGTAGCCCTTTTTAGTACTGGAAGGTACTAAAGGATCTCCCCAGAGCCTTCTCTTCTCCAGTTATTTCAACATGCTTACAGTCCAGCTGGCTCTTCCCCCTGGAGTGGCTTTCCATCAGGAAGGCAGGCACACATCAGGCTCCATCAGCCAGATTTTGCCTTCCCAAGTCTGTTCCCTGGGAAGAATACAAAGGCCCAGGTTTCAGCAATTAAGACGTTCAGTTCTGGTGTTGTATTTCACCACGGCTCTTGCTCCTGAAGGACTTTGGGCAACCCTTTGGCATTCCTCCCTTGCATAAACAGAACCATGCAAGAACAACAGGAACATGAGATCCTGCACAGGACAGACTCCTCCAGCCTGAGCTCTCTGGACTTCAAAAGCCACATGGTGCCATTGACCGCAGGATGGACAGACAGACAGGAAACTCTACCAACCACAGTGCTGCTGGCATGAGGCTCCTGTCCCCTCAGCAGATTCTTTCCTGCCTGTTTCTGATTCATCACCACCAGCTGCTCACATCTTCATGCACTGTCCTGCGTGGTGGGCCTGGTTAGCTGTCCCAGAGGAGGAGTTCCATTCTGAACTCCAATTGGTTTTTTTTTTTTCCTTTTTGTTTCTAGTCAGATACACTTTGTTTTACAAAGATTATTGTAAAACTATAGTTTTTAGCAACAAAGTCAGTAAGTAAGTACTGGCAGATCCTAAGGGCGTGTGATGTTTCCCGACAAGTGAGCATTACCTGTGTCCGAATGGGGTCAGGCCTCACACCACAGGTGATGCTCAAAAGGTTCATGAAACAGCACAAAACTTCAACCAAACAAGCCAAAGGAAAGGCACTGCAAGCAGAGCATGACTGATCTGAGCTTCTGCATTCCTTTCTCTTGGTTATGGCCCACAACTGTTAATTTCTCAAGAAAAGAAAATGCCATTTGGGTCAGATTCAGTAAATTCCATGAAAATTTTGTCCTTGTGTGTATACTTCCATCTATGTATTTACAGGATCTTTGTTATCTGTGCCTCATGTAAGTACCAGGTAGAGTTTAGCTGAACTTCTTTTTCAAAATAAATATGGTGTTCAAGCCCCTTACAAACTTTCATGCTCTGAGGTCACTCAGGATGGGGCACCTGAGGGATGCTTCATTCTGGTCCAAGCCACCCATCCCTAGGGATGACCAAGCACTTCAGCATTGCTATAGGCAGGAGGCAGGGCAGGAAGATAACTCCACCAAAACTCAGATGTTGGTTTCACACGGACCACAGATGTGGGGCTGGTAACTAAAGAATAATCCTTATAGGAACAGGCACTCCCTTTTTCACTTCAGCAGTGGTGCCAGCTGCTGAGGCTGTATTTAAGATTGAGCAGAGATTCTTTCAAACAAATTACTTTTATCATTTGTATGCATATATACAGTTTTGCTGTAGGATGGTAAAAACTGTTTAGTCCTCTCTCTACTAACTTTTCAATCATTACTGTAAGATAAAGGGTTTTTTCCTTAATAAAGAAAGATCTTAAAACACTTTGCTGGAGAACAGCATCAGCACATATAAGATCCAAAATGAATTGTGTACCAGAGAATCAGAGAACATTGGATTGGGAGGGACCTCAAGGATCATCTGGTCCAATCTTTCTTGACAAAAGCAGGGTCTAGGCAAGATGGCTCAGTACCGTGTTGCCCTGAATCTCAAAAGTGTCCAGTGCTGAGGAACTCACCACTTCCCTGGGGAGATTATTCCAATAGCTTGTCTAGACTGTAACACATCCATTTCTCTTGGAAAAGGCTGTGGGAAACTGTATCAAAAGCCTGGGAGAAATCCAGGTAAACAATGTCCACTGCTTGCCCCACATCAACCAAGCAGGTTACTTTGTTGTATGTAGAAGGCAATCAGGTTTGCTAAGCACAATTTGCCTGTGGTGAATCTGTGCTGGCTTTTCCCAATGAAGTGTTTCACCTGACTTGTGATAGCCCCCAGGAGGATTCACTCCATAACTTTCCCAGGGACTGAAGTAAGACTGATGGGCCTATAATTTCCTGGATCCTTCTTTAAGCCCTCCTTGAAGATGGGGATGATGTTAACCTTCTTCCAGTCTTCTAGGATGTCCCTCAATCTTCATGGCCTCTCAAAGATTATGGAGAGTACCTCACAAAGACATCAGCCAGTTCTCTTAACAGCCTCAGGTGGATATTGTCAGGGCCCATCAATGTGCAGGGGCCAGCTCCTATAATAGTTCACAGACCAACTCTTCCTTCATTGGCAGTGGGTTTGTGTTTGCTTCAGCCTGGGCTTTTGTTCCCAAGGCCTGATGTCTAGCAGTGCTGGTAAAGACAGGAGTGAAGAAAGTGTTGAGAACCTCTGCCTTTTCAGTGTTTTTGGTGATTAATTCACGTCCCCTATTGGACAGCAGGCCAGTATTTTCCTTCTGTTTCCGCTTGTTGTTTACATACCTGGAGAACCCTTTCTTGTAGGTTTTGACAACAGCTTCTCTTGCCCATGGGGAGACTGTCCCCATGCTGGTAGCTGGGAGTGCAAGGAGCAGCCCAGCCCTCAGAACATGACCATGCTCTTCCTCTTGCAGGTGTCCAGGGGCAGCAGTGGGGTTTGTGACTCGGAGACCCCCGGCTCTGCCACCATCTCCAGACTGCAGGGACCAGCAGGGAAATGTTTAAACATTCATTCCTGAAACATCAGCATAGTTTCTGGCTCCCTAGTTGTGTTCCTTGTGTATCTAAAGAAGAATCACAGCAGAGAAGGATGTGTAACTGTTTCTGGAGGGGAAATGCCAGCAGTGCCCTGTTGTTGTTGTACCATGGTCTTTGTCATTGTTCATACCTCATTTAACATGGATGAATGCAACGGAAAGGTGCTGAAGGATTGATGGGAAGACAAGCAAACTTCTCAAGAGGCACTTCTGAAATAACTCTCAAAGTGTCCTAACTGATCAGAGGAATTTCATTGTGCAGGATTTATTTTCCCATTTGTGAAACTGGGGATCAGTGTAGGAACCCTCTGCATGGGATCATTTGAGAACTCTCTTTTCTCTAAGGTGTTTTCTAGATCAATAGTTATGTCTCCTTGCTCAAGGCAAAGTTGGAGTTTATGTTGCCTCATGTAGAGAAAACGTGAGGAGCCTGAGATAGCCTTCTATTACTGCAGGTAGGGAAGGGGAGGGATGGTCTGAAACCTGCTACTGGGGCAACAGGGAAACAAGCTGGAGCAGGCATTAGAGGCAGCAGTGCTTGGTAAGGAGGGAAATGGGATCAGTGCATAGAAAACCCGCACTTTCTCAGAACAATGCAACTTCTCACATTATGGTATTATGCAAGTTCCTGCTCCAGCCTAAATTGCCTTTTCCAGGTAGGAGCCAGGGCAAGGACACGGTTTCAGAGAGCCAAATGGAACCACAGAAGTTGGTTGAGGGTTCCCAGATTCAGTTCCCAAACACAGGGACATCACTTTCAGCAACACCAAGAAGCTGGACTGCCTCGTTCCCAGTGCTCAGTTCTACTTGATGTACTCAACAGAAGTCTAAAGGAGCCTCATTAATGTGAAAGAGACTTTGTTGGTTGCTGACTTGCAATGGGACATGTGACAAAGGCCTGAAGCAAATCAGTAAAGACAGAAATTCTCTCTTGAGAAGGAAAGGGTGGGGCAGAGGACATGGTAATTACATGTTCTCCATGAGTGCTGCTTTTCTTCCTTCGCCCAAAGCAGCTTTGGAGAAAGCATTCCTAATTGTGTATCTTTCATTTGCAGTCTCTTCTTTGTTCCCCTTAACAAATATTCCCGTTAAGAAGGTTTGTCATTATTTCCATGGAATCCAACAGCAGTGGAGGGATAACAGGATCCATGGTTGGTACACGATGATCTGGGACCCTCTCCTGGAAGCCCTGAAGTGTGTACTGTGACACCAGCAGTATTCAGAGGCCAAAGCTCGATGCAGAGTGGCCCTAACAAGTCACACATCCCTAGAGGTTATGCTGCTGTCTTCTTCTTCTCTAAGCTGTTCAGCTTTACTACCTCTGAGAAGATCTGGAGAGGAGGACTTGGAAACTGAGTGCAGGATCTTTACTTTGCTGAAAACTGTGCAGACTGGGACATGTTGAGAGAAGGACAACAGTGATGAGTGGTGATTTTCTATTGAGCAAAAAACCAGAGAACTTGCTACAGCCTTTAGCTGTCATCTTGGCAATGAGCAAGGGTGTCCTTGCTCTTCACAAGCCTAAAGTTGTTAGCCCTAAGTCATCTTTTGGCGTCACCTTCTTTGCCTCAGGTAGCACTGGAATCATATGGCTAAACACTGGAACAGTGTGAGTACCCCTTCCCCTGCCAGGACCTGCTGGTTCTAAACCTGCTGGTTTAGAAACACTGGCTTACTTGTCTGTACATGTAAAACCTCTGTTGACCATGGTCCATGGAAGTGAGGGAGATAGAGGAGTGCCAGAGGAAAAGGCACAATGCATCTCAACAGCAAAGTGAACAGGCCAGCTGTCTGTTGCACAATGCTGGAGCAAAATGGAACAAAAACTCACCTCTTCAGTAACGAGAGCAGACTCAAAGGCCTCAGTGTTTGGCAGTGATTTTCCCATAGACGTGTTTTTACAGCTGTGGTTAATGTGTGACTAATCCTCACTGTGCAGCAACCACACAGCCACTCCTTAGAGCAGTGCGAGTGCACAGAGGGGTTTGGGTTGGAAGTAGAGGTGGTAACTTCTGAAAAGAATACTTAAAACTGACAACACTTCTGAGCAGGGCTCTAATCATTTATGTCATGCCTGAGAAACTTGCAGCCAGGCTCTGGTGTACATATATGTATAATAAAAAAGACAAACCACCTCCCAAGAACAATAAACAGTTCAAAGGCTTGTGTTCTCAGGCAGCTGCTATCAAACATTAACAGCACTATTTGAGCAGGAAGAGCAGACTCAACAGCATTTTCAAGAGCATGTGCAAACTGTCTTTTCCTCCAATAATACATTAATAATAATAATAATAATAAAGCCACATTTTCAGTGTAAATAAAAGGCAGGTAACATTGCTCAAAAACAGGCATATTTTTCCCTGTGTCACCCTGAGAACAATAAAACTCCAAGAAGTTCTTCTTGACCCATTGCTCTGTGTTACGAAGAGTGAACATTCAACTGCTGTTTCAGGTTATTCATAAAGGCAACTTCAGGCCTGGAGGTACTGAATGAGAAATGACATCATCAGGGCTGTGTGCTGCCTGTAGCTGCATGTACAGTCCTACTCACCCTACGTGACAGCTCCTCAAGGGCTGGCCAAGCCCTGGTGTCCATTCAGAATGGGGCTTTGAAGGCCCCTGACCAAAGAGTGGGGATGATTGAGATGATTTCTGATTACCAACAAAGTCAGCTTTTTAGATCTCTTCCAGCTATGGCTGGATAAGCAATTAGATGGATCATATCCTTGATTGGACACATGCCAACTTCTTCTTTTTATGCAATATCTGCTTTATTTTGAGGGGTTCTAGTCTGTGGGAAGTAAAAGACAACAATGTTCTTTTATGGCCTTGAAATTATTTCAGTCTTAATTCCTGTTGGTTTGATTTTGTTCTGCACAATCATCCTGAGTTTCAACACTTTCAAGCTTCCCTCCGCTAAGGCTTTGCGTAAGGCAGTCTGTGTGTATCTGTTAGAATAAGAAACTGTGATTCCTTGTGAGCACATATTGGCTGGTCTCAGGCTGGCACCCAGCACATCACCTAAGAACAGCAGCAGGTTCAAGAGCAGCAATGCTCCTGCTTAGGGAGTGTCTCCAGAGAAGCAGCCCCTTGCTCTCAGCATATACTACTTCCAAATCTGATGGGAGTCAGGTGCCAGAAAAGAGAGATATCTCATTAAGAACCTGCATTTTTCAGCTACTGCTGAGTTTCTGCTGGCACTCAAATCCTCTCCTTTCAGAAACAGATGAAACCTGGTTTGTCACACAAAGGAAAAAGCTGTCCAGTCACCTAAGGCACAGGTTCCCAGGCTTTGTTTAGAGGGAGAAATGCACTGGTGGCATCAGCAGAAGGATCTTCTTGGCTGCCCCACTCCTTTCCTCAGTGTTCCTGCCCTCACCTTAATCACCTGCAGCAGCCCCAGCTCTGTGTACAGGAGGAATACAGGTGGCTCTTGCCTATGACTTTGAGAGGTAAGGCAGGTGTGATAGGTTTGGGTGGATTTTTTGAGACTTGGGGTTTCGTGATTGCTTTTCTCCGCACAGGATTTGGAAATGCATGGCACAGCACAGGGGTGCCACAGTTTGGGGACCCCTGGCCTGGTGGCGCATGTTAAGCATACCACTCTCTCCCACACAGGTTCTCAGGGGCCAGGAATGCTTTGATGGTTGGCTCAGACAAGAAGTACGGGTTCATGCTGAGGACATTTTTATACAACAAAGTCACATGGCTTTGGTTTAACTGGAACAGTTGCACTCTGAGATCCACGATCTATCCAATTGCTAATCTTTACTTTTAAATCGTGCCTATTTATTATTTGCTTTATGCCATTTTGAAGTAGAATTTCCTACTTTTGAAACCACTTAATATTTTCTGACTTTTTAAACATTTAGTGAATGTTAAATGTTCCCCAGCTCCTGGTTTGATTTCTCAGTAGCACACAGTTGTGTGTCCATGCAGATGCGACACAGAAGCACTTGTACATATATACATGTGTGTGTGCACAAAGACTACGTTGGTCCCAATTGTCTTTGTTATCGTCTCAAAGAATGGTCCAGAAGGTTGCCCATCTGCTTTTCCATGCTAAAGCACACTAGGAGGAGAGTGGTAAACTAGAGTAAATCTAAAAAAAAAAAAATAAAAACAGGGTAAGAAAGAGAGGAAGGGTTTTTAACTGGTCTTGGAGTTCTTTGCATAGGCTATTGGCTGAGACATGCCACTGGCTCAGGAACATTTTATACCATAATCTTCCTGAACATCCAACTTTGTATTCAATCCACTTTGATCTTGTCCCCCCACCATTAGTGGAAGGCTTCTCAAAGTTTTTGGTTTTTTAAATGTTTATACTTGCCAATTCTTTTTTCTTGTTCCCATATTGTTCTTTAGCCTACATTGCTCATCCCCATCCTTGGTACTGTCCTGTACCATGACAAGCATGCACACAGCAACTACAGGGCCTGTGTTTTCCTGAGTTGAGCAAACCAAACACCATTCTTTTACTGTGGGAAGACACTGTGCTCCCACATAATTTTAGTATTTTTCCTCTGTTCCTTCCTGACATGAATTAATCCTCGAGCATGTAGGTGATGGTAAGCAAAGGGCTCACTAGTTCTTTGTATAATGAAATCCACAATGCCAACAATTCCCCCTACTTGCTGGCTACTAAATCTTGTATTTACTTATTTTTTCCTTTCTTACAGCTATATCACACATAATTATTCTAAAATTGACTAATTCACCTAGCCCTTTCTTCCCTTCTTTTTCCCAGGTTAGATCAGAAATTTCTTTTGTTACCCCCTTCAAGCTGGACCTTGTCCTGTTGAAGTTGATTCTAATTGTTACTTCTTGGAATATTAATCTATTCTTCGTAGTCTAAACTGTCCAGGGTGCCCAAATTCCCAATAGCAAAGGTAATTCTGTGTATTCCCTTCCCTTTCAGAGTATTTGGAAAGATGTCCCCAAAGTGAGGTTTTTCTCCCCACTAACTCTGCCTCGCAGAGCCTGTTGCTCCTTAGCTCGCTCCTCACCAATTCTTTAACTAAACCCCAGCTTCCTCCTTTTGATTATTCATTTTCTGTGTGGCACTGATAACTTGCTTTAGTGAAGTTCAATTAGGAAAGATTGCCTTTGACTGAAAAAAACTGCTATCAAAATGCAAGATATCTGATTAGTCTGGCACAATCTACTTTTGGTGAATCTATTTTGTATTTTGTTCTGTATATCAGCATCCTACCTTTTAATTCTTCTCTCCATCAGATCCTTTTGTAAGACCCTGCATACTGCTGAGGCTGCACCTTTTCCTCTCCTCTATTCTTACTGAAGATGCTGCACTTCATTTTCTGCAGTTAAAATTGCTGTCCTCTTATTTGACAAGTCATTAAAAATTCTGTCCATCAGGCTTACAGTTTTATGAGCTAAACACCACCCCAGAATGCCAAGTAACTGTTTGGTTTTGAGCCTCTATCTCCTCTCTTGCATATTTAAAAGGTTGGGTTTGGGGGTTTTTTTGTTTTGCAGCTATCTCAAAAGGAGCAGATTCTGCCCTGCACCTTTATTCCACTACTCATTTTCATCAATACACATGCTAGTCCTGATGAAGACTCAGATAAGGCATTTATGAAATGCCTGAAATAGTTTTTCTTCTCAGTACCCCTGTAGAGTGGCCTTCTTTTTTTTCCTGTTCTCTATTTCAGTTACAAGATTATACAGCCATTTGGATTTGCTTTAGCTTCCTTTATAGGCTCTAACATAACCTGACAAAGTGAGAATTGCGAAAAGTCCTCCTTCGATCATAGTTTGCCTTCTTTGACATTCAGTGCATTTACACCCTCCAGCTCATTTTTCCAGAACAAAGAAGGGGTCAAATTTTTCTGCCAGCCACATTCTTTGCATCTCACTTGTGAACAAGAGCAAATGTGATAATTGCTCCAGCACGGATGAAGAAGAAAGTCAGAAAGCATAGTGAACTGAAATGTGACTCAGGAAAACCCAGGCTAACCTGTGCCAGAGTACAGAGACAGACCAGCCCTCCTGTAGATCACTCTCTCTTGGTACAACAGTTTCTTTCAAGTGCACACTAAGGATCAGTCAAGTCTTGCACTTGTAAGGATTTTCACATAGGAATTTCCCACTTCCCTCAGCAGTTCATTTAATTCCCTCCCTGCCACCTTAACTTCCCATATTATCACTGACTAGAAAAGGAGTAGCAAAAGTCTTGGTAACCCCTAAGAAAGAAAATTCACAGCTGGGAAGCGACTGCAATGCAAACCAGTCAACTATGATTTTATACAAATCTTTTGCCCCATTTAAGGGACTGGCAAAGTTGGCATGAAGCTAGAAAGCGCTTTCCAGCTTTGTTTAGCTATGGAAGCAAGTCTTCTAAACACAATCCTTCAAGCCTTTTGCCTGATCTCAAAACTTTCTGACTACCAAGATTCCTTCAAATGATTTTTGTTGGTAAACTTAGCCCCCATGGTTCCAGTGTAAGCAAGAGGAGATGATTATAAACTCAAAACACGTGGCTCATTTACAGAACAAAAAATAAGTAAGTTTCTTGCAGTTCAAAGCCTTGCAAAAGAAAATAAATGTAAAGCTGTAGTAAGACCCACCCAGACAGACAGTAGCTCTTGACTTCCCTGTTTTGTGAAGCACATCTTCCTCCATTTCTGTGTTGCTCCATCTGATTCCACACAAGCCATAGTGGCCTGGAGTAACTGATGTTGCACAGCAGAATACTGAGGATAGACCTGCTCTGTTCTCCCTCCTTGGGAATACAATCTCCAAATTTGTCTTGGGGAACAGGTTTTAACAGAAAGACTTGGAGCTGCCCCTCCTGCAGTCCTCTCAGCTCTCAAACTCCCAAAGGCAGAAGACAGGTAGCAAGGTGGCAATCTGCCTCTGGAGGATTTGCAACCTTTATCACCATTTTGGGGATGGTGACATACTGTACAAGAAGAGGTCCCAAAATCAGAACCAGCATGAAAAGTTGCAGGGCCCTAACAAAGCAATTTCATTCAGGTGTCTACCAGAGCCCATTTGTACCTCACACCAGTGCCTCCAAGGAGAGCAGCTCACTGCAACCTAGACACCCAGGGCAGGGTGAGAGGGAAGGAGGCCACACTCTCACCCTTCACATGCTGAGCTGAATCTATGTCTTTAGCCCCAAAATTCACACTTCTGGAATCCAAATTCCTTAAAGACCCAGACAGTCTTAAAACCAACATCTACTTTGTGAAGTGTTATACACATCAATGTTCACAGATCAGACACATTCTTGCCAAAATGCCATTTATTGCAGTATACCTTTACATGGCATACAGATAACCAAATGCTGCATCTTCTGTCAGAATTCATATTTCATTTGTACCACTTAAATAACACAGAATGTCATGTTTGTTTCACAAACTGTCAGTTAAGACTACCAAAATATACAGTTTTTTTTTTCCTTTCACCCTAAAAAGGTTGTGAGGTACAACTGAATTTTACTACTTTATCTTCCTGTGCTTTACAAGAACCTTTTCATAGATAGACCTATCAAACATTTCTACATTCCTATACAAAGCAAAGAATTACAGCTGAAATTAACACCATCTGGTCATTGCATTAACCTATAAAAATTACAGTAGTAAAAAAAAAAAAAAAAAAAAAAGAAAAACAACCAAAAAAACCAACTGAAAACAAAACAACCCTAACAAAAATCCATAATGGTCATTGCAGCTTTACTTAAAAACAGCCAGCTACACATATGCACAAGTTCTCTGTGTGCATAAAGAAGAGTCTGGAATCAAGAAATTTTGGGGGTTTTTTCTTGTGTTTGCAGAGAAGGCACCAATTTCAGCTGCATGGCAGCTCAGGAGTGTTTTATACTTCATTTAAATTACACACGTTTTTAAGTTTGACTGTTAATGTGCAACATTTATACCAACTGTTGCAATATTCTCCAATATACTCCGATCATTCCCTCTGGCTCAACAGTACAAATATTTACATCAGTTGTAAACACTCCTCCACCCACCCCATACCTTCTGCACTGAGTGATGAGGAACTTAAGTGGCAAGAAGCTACCCAAAGACAGAGCAGAAGTAAGGCTTGTACAGAACACCACACCTGTGTTCCCTCTCGGTTTGAGATACTCTGGGGAACTCCGGACACCCAGCTGTATGACCACATACAGCTTCAGGCACCCAGACTTTGCTCAGGAGGTGCTTTTTGGCCCTTACTAGTCTGACGTCCCCGGAGTGGCTTCTCTCCGAAGTGCAGGAGCAGTTTCTGAGGAGCCGTTCCGGAGTAGCGCGAGTCAAGCACACCAACTGTTGTATCTACTTGAGGCCACCTGCGCTCAGCCCTCCCCCAGACGCTTCTCCACTCCTTAGCTGCAGTCATCACGTGCTGCTTCCTACCTCCCACCTCTGTGTGCCAAGGCACCCCTGTGGCACAGAGGGCAGACCACATTTCGAGGCAACCACTGAGAACAGTGTGCAGAGTGTGACAGGCCCCCGGCCACCTGGCGACTACATGGGGTCAGATCATCTACAGCAGGACAGCCCAGCCTCAACCCGGCACCCAGGACAGGGAACGTCTGAGATGAGACTGCTTAGAAAAATCTACTTCTTACCTAAGCCTTGAAAGAGCAAAAGGGTAGTGGGACAGTCCAGCACTACTTGTAAAATTAATTCTCTGCTTAGTTTTGGGGTCTTTGGAGTTTGTTTTTTGCTAGTGTATGTACCAACTGCTTAGGAGCTGGTTCTGAGTATGGGATAATGTTTCCAAAATATAACTTATTTTAAACCACGTGACAGTCATTTGTTTACCCTGCCCCTCACACCTCCTTTCACTAGAAATCATGTTCAGTTTGATGTTTCATAGGCGTTAAGTGCTCCAAACACAGCTGTCAGAAAGAGCTAGAGGATTGCAGTGTACCAAACGTCTGCCCAGTGCAGCCACTTGTTACACTCAAAACATGTGTGTGAGTTAAATAGGAAGGATCCCTGCTCTACAGAATTTGAGCACTGATAGTTGTTTATTCTTGCTAGCCCTTTCCCTAAATATCAAGAGTTTTCTATACACAGTGCTCCCTTATCTTCTCCCCACCGCCTATCCCAGCAGTCTTTAGATAAACCAAAGTGAGTTCAGGAACTTACAGTCCCAATTCTGTTAAAAAAAAAAAAAAAAAAAAAAAGTTGTGCAAGAAAGCAGGGAATGTTCAATGAATCCAGATCTACTTTGTAGTTAAAAAATTTCCAATGGCAAAGTTGTAAGGGCAAATAACCCAATGATCATATGGCTTAAGTTTAATGCAAAGCACACTAGGAGGTCCACGTGCAGGGAGAGAAGAGTCCAAGAAAGATGGAATAAGAAGTGTCCTGAAGATCAGTGTTTATGCATAGAATTCTTCTTGTTTGTGTGGTTTTTGGTATCCTCCGTTAGACTGTTTTGGTTCATCCAGTGAATAGCTGCCTTCATCTTTTTTCTTCATTCTGTACAGCATAAATGCAACTAAAAACACTGCAAACACCAAGCCTACTAGTCCACCAGCAATAACACCTAGAAGGGGAGAAAAAGACACAAATTACTGTAGAGGCCACACCAGATAATGCTACTATGATTTTTAAGGTCCAGATTGTTCCTTACATGACTTAATAATTTGCAGAAATTAATTTGTCCTTCTGCCCCCTCCCAAACCAGTCACCCTGCTGTAACTAAGCACCTGCTCAAATACACCAGCCAATCCCAGCGACACAGATCTCCCACTGGGCCATGCTGCAAAGCACACAAACTGTTCAATCCTTGTAATTTGACCCAGGTAGCAACAGAGAAATTTTACTGTAATTTTTGAGATGAGTGAAGGAATAGGCTTAAACACAAAGTTGCAGATAAAGCAGCCACTGCTAGCTGCTATTTAGCAGACTAAGGCTGGCTTCCATGCTCAGACATGTACTTGCAGGACTGCACCTTCTGCTGCCTGGAGACTCCTACAGGAATCTGCTTTTACCAACTAGAAAACCAGAATATCTTGTACCTCCAAGAACTTCTTTTCTGTCCATAATTCCCGAGGCTCCTGCTGCTTTGGCATTCCTCTCAGAGTCAGCTGGTACTTCTGAGTTCTGGGAGGGGGCCAAATCCTCATCTTTAGTCAAGATGAAGTCTCCCTGTTGGGACATACAAGGCAGGTTATTCATGTTTCTCATCATGTCTGTTACCAGAGACTTTCTACAGCTTTGTTTTTTCTCATCTAAAACCCTCCACCAATATAACCTATTAAATCGGTCATTGTTTTTGACAAATGATCACCCTTTCCTGCCAAACCAACTTACTACATACTACTAAAGCCATCTCCCTGGGACAGGTGTCAAAATATCTGTCCTCACCGGGTCTCCAGAGCCATCTTCAGAAACTTCCTCATGTGTCGGAACGACCTCCTTGGGATCTGTCGCCGCGGGGGTGGCGGGGACGTCTCCCTCACGGTGGACAGTAGAGTGGGGCTCAGGCACATCCTTAGTGTCTGGCACATCAGAGCTGGGGATTTGAGGTACAAGCTCATGGACCACAGCTGAGGCTTCTGAAGGAGTTACAAGAACCACTGAAGGAAAGTGAGTAGTGAGGCTTCTCACTGTTGTTGTAACCACATCATTTGTTGGTTTCCCATCAGGAGAGCCCAGGATGGGTACTTCATCCTTCACAGCTACAACTGGTTCCTCTGTCACTAGATTACTAGTTGCAGAAGGAGATATTACTTCCTTCTCAGTTCGAGTCTCAATCCCAGGAAATGGCTGTTCGTTGAAATCCACTGGAGCTGCCAGTACTGAGGAATTAGTTGGTTCTCCTGGGATTCTCCAGGTGCGAGACTGGTCAGTCAAGGGACCTGCAAAACCAACAAAAATATTATCCATGTCCAGTTTAGAGACCCATTAATATTCTCTGCAGGACACTGGTCTAAGGAGGATGCCTAACCTGCGCAGCCAATTTTCATAATAACAGCAGTACAGTTTGTAATTCCTCATTCTTTTCAGAGGAATAAGGAAGGGACAGACCAATGTGCTATTCAGCAATACCTTGCTCGTCATCTGCTTCTCCCCAAGGCAAAAGTGCCAGTCTGTTTGCAGTGAGGTTGACAAGGGAAATCTGCTTTCAGTACAGTGGTTCCCCAGGGTGGTTATCTGACTCTTTTTCCATAAACACTTTTATTTGATTCAGAGCAGTCACACCTTCAGTCACTAGCACATTTGGCCTTGATTTCAGGATCTTTTCTTTTTCAAGACTTTAATGTAAAATACAAGTCTGTGGCTGGAAGGAAGCAGAAGGACACCATGCTTCAGCTTTCAACAGCTTCTTTTTTCCTCAGTAACTTCTCAACTTCAGTACTGAACACCAAAGATCTCTCTCATGTAGTTTAGCAGTCATTTTGGTACACTTTTTCCCTATCCTAAACCCCCTTTATTCTGCTTATAAAAAATTATCACCCATGGGAACATGCACATCTGATGAGACAAAATTTGCACTTGATATACATTGGCAGGTTGGTTTACACACCCTCAAAATGGTATCTCCTACCAGCACATAAAGACCCTACTTATGGACTCTCTTCCCCACGAGTACAGAATCACCCCAGTTTCATAACATTCTTCACACAACATCTCACATTAGCAGACACGGGGAGTCTACGTCTGCTTCTGCTCCCTTTCAAGTCTCCTACAGCTCATCTGCTAATTGTTAGTATCTCAAGGAATACAAGATTAATAGATTAGGCTTGTGCTCTGTTCCCAGCTCTCATATTCTGGAGCAAGAGTGTGTGTGTGGATTCCTCCCTCCACCCCCCTTCACTCGGGTGCTCACCAAGACCTCGACTGCCACATTCGAGGAGGATCAAGCACTCACAGTACAAGTGCTAATAACTCACCTGCACCCGAACCTGAGAATGCGTCGTCTTCATCACCAGATGAATCAAGATCTTCAGGGGGAAGGTTCAGATTTGTAGTTTGCTTTAAAGAGAAGGGCAAAAAGATGTGTCAGAGATGAGATTAAAGTTATCATGCTGCTTGCGCAGAGTCCTCTAAGGGCTCCTGGAGGTCACACAAACTTTTTTATTCAGATTGCATTTTTTCATCTTCCTTCACTCTAGCCCTGCTCCCCAAAAGAGTAGTTCTGGTTAGTCTGGTGTTGGAAAGGTCAGTCTTGCTGTCTCCCTTCTCTGCACTGTTTCCAGGCTGCCCTTGCTTGGGAAAGAAGAAAGCAAGGAAACTGTTCAGAGCTGCATCCTGGTAGCAGGTTACACTCAGTCCTTAAACAACATAACCAGCCTGTTTTGGGTGCTGACTGCTCATGTCTTCCCTATCTACCAACCACTGCATCTGCAAATCACTGCATTAATTCTAAGGACCAAAAAGGAAAGTGAGACAAAGCAGTTCGGCTCCTTCCCCTTTTTGACTCAAACACTGTTCACATGTCTGAAACTATAGCTCCTAACTGGAAGTAGAATGAGAGTCCCTTTTAATTAAGTGTGGGCACTCAAAATAAATCCAGAGATAGAAGCCATCCTTCCCTGTAGGAGAACACAGCCCAGAGCTTTCTCCATTTACGCTCCAAGGATTACACTAACTAGCACAGAAATTCAGTTGCTGAAACAAGGGCCCAAACTCCTGTTCTTCGGCACTTGTTTGTCATAGCGCACAACATTCAAAGCTGTTCAGGATCTCCAAAGAAGACAGCACTCTTTTAGTGTTCACTAATTTACTAATTGCGGAGTGATTACCTCACGCATCTTGTTGGCCTGTGCTGGATACACTTTACTGTCCCCATCAGGACAACACGCCAGACTCAGCTCAGGACTAGTCCCAGGTTTATTTCTGCAGGGCTACCATTACCTAACCAGTCATTTGCCCCTCTCAGATTTCAAACCAAAGCCCTGTAAGTCACTTTTCCAAAATTCCCTCTTTTCCTGAATTTTGACTTCTATCCCACCCTCAAGATGCCCTTGTCACCCCTCTCCAGCACTGTCATCCACAAGTTTAGACGTTGCATTACATCATTCAAGCTGTGGGATTCCTATCATCCCGAGGAGTAGGAAATCTCATTTTATTATATAAGAACAGGACATACATTCTTGTCAGCTTTCCAATAAGGCCCGCTGTATTTCTCTAGCTTGCATTAACACAGTGTCACTTAAAAATGAATATAACACTCATCTTCATGCCAGGAAGAGGTTAGCCAGCACTAGTATGTACTGTCAAAGCAAGCCAGCTCTGTGGTTGTCACTTTATTACCAACAATGGATGTGTTTATTGGTCCTATCTCCTTTTCATTCTTTTTAAGATACCAGGTTTATCCAGTTTTCTCTTCCATCCTCAATACCTTATCCATTCCCCATATTTCCATAGAACAACTAGTTTCCAAGATGGTTAACTGGCCCATTAGATTCAACCTCTATGAAGACAAGTATCTAAGTTGCCATCAACCTGTTCAGCCCCAAGATCTTACCCCTTCTAGGCTATTATTGCAGTTAGATGATTTTTTTTAAATGACAAGAAAGTAAGAACAAAAAAAGCCTCATATTACAATTTTTAGGACTTGCCTTCCTTACTAAAAACAAACCCCCAAAACACTAATCCTTAAGCTTCTGCAAGCATATTTCTAGAGTGAATTGCCCTTCGATCTCTTGCTTAACTGCAAGTCACGAGGCAATTTGGATTTTTAGATTTGTCCCTGCTTGTTTGCACTGTGCTTTTGCACTCTTCCATGGAAAGTAGGTCAGATAAGTACTTCCCATGTGTTTTCCTTCTTGTGTCGAAGGGCGGTGACTCACACAAGCTGATCTCACTACACTTCAAATATTAAAGAGTACGAACTGTTGGTGCATAAAGAATAAAGAAAGAACTGCCAGGATGCCCAAACTCTGCTCCCTTGGGCGCTCTTTCCAGTATGTTCAGAAGATAAGTGAGGCTTTAGAAATTGCACCATTCTTGTTGATGGGGGGTTGGGGGCCATTTTTCTCCCTCACTTCTTGCACGAGCAGTGGCAAGCACAACCCTTTGCTCTTCCACTCAGCCTGGTTGAGTGCAAAAGGGGAATGTGTTGCAGAAGGTGGGGGCTGCATTCTCCTCCCAGTGGGAAGACTACAATGAAGCAGCTACAATCTCTCCAGTATTTTACTGAAGAAAAGGACTGCCAATACAGTTTAAGACTGTATCACTATACACCTTCAGCTAGGATTGAGACTACCTTCCCTCCAAATCTGAATGTTTAGGGGTAGCTTATACAGGATTTCCAAGAACATCTGGACAGATTGATGAGCTGCAGACCTTAATAACCCTGCTGAAAGGATCACAGTTTGTCAAGAAATGAAATAGCAACTCCTGATCTTGACTATTGAGCCTACACCCCACTTCCTCCTGTGGGGTTAATAGGTGAGGCTTGTTCAGTCATGCCACACTTCCTTTCTTCTTACTGAGCATGTCCAGCCACCCTACCCTTACACTTCTCCTCACACCTGAGCTCTGAGCCTCTTCCCAGGCTGCTGCATGTTCTACTTTCCACAGTCTTTGTTACGTACTTGTTCGAATCCCAGTTTGATTTCTGTATCTAAGCAGGGAGAGCTAGGTCCTCCTCAGAGGAGGGGAGCCCAGTGCAGCCCAGGCTAAACCAGTGGAGATCCATGCTGTTCCAGTAGAGTTGGCCAGCTGCTGCTCAGCACCCACCCTGCAAACATGAAGGCAGACTCTGACCAGCTCCTGTCCCCTGAGCTTGGCTGCTGCACTTAAGAGAAAACATGCACCCACCCTGCAAACATGAAGGCAGACTCTGACCAGCTCCTGTCCCCTGAGCTTGGCTGCTGCACTTAAGAGAAAACATGAATCAGGATTAATAGTCTGCTTTCCACAGTTTTATATGAGGATTTGGTAAAGTTCCACTACATGTCCCAAAGGGTCTTGCCCCAAGCTGCTCCTCAGCATTGTGGCATCTCCCTTTAACCAGGCAGTTTGAGGCTTGGGAACTGAGAGGGACTTTCTTTGGCCCAAACACTCAAGGGACAGTGCAGGGTTATGTACATGTGGATAGCAGTGGGAATATCCACAAGTGCTGTAACTTCATGACACCACCCAATTCCATGACACATGAGCATTAAGGAACATTTGCCCAATTTATGTAACTGTGTGATTATATAAAGACTACATTTCTTGTTCCATAAATTACAGCTTCAACGGGCATGAAAGACAGTAACCTCTCCTTACGGCACCACAAAACAAGTACTGAGAAAGGCTATGCTTCTATAATGATCTGCTGCTGAAGGATTTCAGACACAGCAAGGTTAGAAAACACTGATTCAGGACAGCATTGGAAGGGTTTGAACTAATTTTGGTTTGCATCAGGAAGATGGACCATGCTGTTCAAACAACAAACACCTCATGGTCAAGGCTTGTCCATGACCTTTTATTACAGCTGAGTTACACCAATGGGAAAGGTTTTGATTAGTCAGAGGATTAAGGGCACAGAATGCCAGGTTGTGCTATGATACAAAAGAGCTGAAAATAAATTCCAGCTTAAACCAAGCCTACTCTACCAACAATTTTGCATTACTTTAGCTCAAAATTTTATTATCATATTGTTTGATATAACCAGCAAACATGGACATGCTCTTAGAAATTACTTCCATCATCATCCAGTTTGTTTTTCAGTCCATCAAGACTATCTGTGTAGCATTCACATGGTAATTAATGTCAGAGGGTCTGGATGAACATATTTAAGTTCAGGCAGTCAATCCTTTGAAGGATCTCTGATGGTATCTCATATATTCTAACTAAAAAACCCTTTAAATTCTTATAGTGCACATACAACATGTTGCTTTTTTACCATTTAACAAGCTTGTATGGTTTTGTTGGGTTTTAGCAGTTCAGACAATGGTTAGAAATACTTGTCCAGTCCTTTAGATTGGCTGTCACCAAATTCGGTTGCATGTGAGGGGTAAAATTTTTAACTGTATTTTTGATGTGCATTAACCAGTTCTCATTAACCAGTGGAAGACCCCCTTCCCCAAGGATCAAAGCAGCCTGTTTAGGGGAAAGCCTGGGGTGACTGTTAGCTTCTGCTCTTGCTGAGCACTGTATTGTTGCAGAACAATAGTTATTCAGTTCTGCTGGGACAACCAGAAAGCTGCTTAGTGGCATCTTCAATTTAATCAACAATGGGCCAGGCTTTCAAAACTCATTAGCAGTATTATTGGATCCAGAAGTCTGACATACTCCAGACCCTTTTTTTTTTTTAAGTATCATTTTTAACTATTCTTCAGTCTTCATCTTAGAGTCTCAGAACATGAGACTGTCTGTGATTGTGCCACCAGCTGCAACAGAGCTCTCTCCTACTTCAGCACAGATCTGAAGTACTCTCTCACGGTGAAGGGAAGATTTGTAGTTTATTAATTGATCTGACCCTGCCCAAACTGGGAACCGCATTTATTTAAGTTGATATATGCAAAAGGAAAGAGCTTTTCTCAAACTGCTCTTTGAGGTAAGCAAAACCACTGGCTTTACCACAAGCTGCTACAAGCCCTAAACTAGATTAAGGATGATTTGTATCCACTCTTATTAATCCTAGTTAGCGATCAGCAATGTCACTTGAAATCCTCCATTATGTGAATTAAGCTGTTAAATTTGCACATTTATTTCTCTTAATAAATCCTTCTTACTCAGCTGAAAAGGAATGAACTGTAATGAGTTCTCCCACCTCAAACACCTCCCTAAGCATCCTGCAAGAGTATTCCAACTGTATGGGATGGAAAACTAATGATTTGTTCTTGTTGAAGATATATATAAGAGCAAAACAAGCATTTGCCCTGTAATTTGGCTACAACAGAGCACCTAGAAAAATACTTGCACGAGTATTTGAACAGTTCTTAAATAAACTCAAACAGAAAGGTTTGTGTTTCACCTTTTCCTAGATACTGAAGAGCAGAGCTAGGCCCAATAACAGAAATGCTGTCTGAGGCAGAGCAACCTGAAAAGCTTCTAACCTCAAAGTAAAATTGATATTAGTGTGGGGGGGAAGAAAAAACCACCTGCTGAAGGAAACTTTAGCTTTGTTAGATCTTTATATTCTGCAATTAATGGCCCATGCACAATTAACTCCAATCCCAGATGTCCACGGTCTGGAGACTGCTTAAATGGTTAAGGGAAAAAAAGAACTAAAAATAATAAAGGAAAAGAACCCAAACACCAGCAACCAAAAAACCCCATATAAACACCACCAGCATCTTCACCTATCCCCCTTCTTATGCAGACATACAGACTGCTAGATTAAATTGGCCACTCACACCTTCACTTTTAACAGTCAGCCATAAAATCTGGAGTAGCTGAAACAGAACTGATGCTTTTATATGGTGCGCCAGGAGCGGAGCTTGCATTCAAGTCTGCTAGACCAGAACTCGGCAGCAGTGTAGCACCACCTCACCTAAACTCTCTCACTGTTGTTTCTCCTGCTATTCCACAGCTCAAAATAAACCCTGGTGCTGCTTGGTGATCCTGCAGTTCAAGGAAGTATTTCACTTCCTAGAAGAGACAAAGATGCAGACTAACAGCATGGGCCAAAGAGCAGACAGACAGCTACAAATCACCCCGTGAACAGTCCATGGGCTGGACAGCCTAGATTTAAGCAGTACTTTTATCCCTGGCTAGTGTTCCAGTCAAGGACCGCCTTCATGGCAGGGGGCTTGGAACTAGGTGATCTTTATGGTCCCTTCCAACCTAAACCCTTCTGTGATTCTATGAACTAAGTCACTAGCACTTCTTACTTCCTAGTGCCCTCCCCGTTTCAGATAGTGTTGTTCCCCTGTGCCCTCAACAACCTTGTGATGTGCATCAACAAGTTTCAGCTCCCCACCCTTTCATCCATCAATCTGTGTCACCTGGAGCAAGGTTGGTTAGTGGCTCACAAGGTCCTCCTTCCAAAGGGAAGCAAGTGGAAAGTAAAGGATGATCTTTTGCTCAGCAAAGCAAGCAGCATTTTAGCAGCAAGGTGAAAGCAAGCCAGTTAATCTGGCTGCTTGTCTATCAGATCATTATTAGTATAAAGAAATATGCAAAATTTAGGTTAATTGTGTTCTTACTGGCCTCCACTTGTATTTTTGGCTGGAGAGGAGAACTATCTTTGAGGGAGAAGTCCTAGCTGCAACAGCAGCTGATTGCGTTTGAACTCCCTGATCACCACACAGCAGTTTCCTCTTGGCACTCAGCTCTCAAGACAGGGGAGCACCTTCCAACAGCTATTCAAAACAGGATGAGAGCTCTTAGGATCTATTCCACTACGGGCAGAACAAAACTGGCTATAGACTGCCCACTGTCCACTAGGCCTTGATCCTCCTTTTCTGTCAAGCTGTAGGAACATACCTGGATCCTTTGCACAAGATACAGTAGCCAAGGAAGAGCATCCAGCTACTGCACTCCCACAGTCCCCATATTTCCAGAGGCTCCACACTATTGCCCAATCAGCACTACATTTTCTTCTTAGTGTGACAGGGCAACTTGTTAAATTAAATAGGGCTGACACACAGCAATCAACATGCCAAGAGCTAAAATGAACCAGTGTGTCACCATCAGGTTGAGTTTCACATTCTACAGTGGGGCCTTTTAAACTCCCACCTCCCACAAGAGCATGTCACTTCATGCTTCCTGGACCATCCCCTGCGTATCTGTGTGCACACTCTCATGGTGAACCAGATCAGAGAACTGGTCTTGTTAAACAAAACAAAAGAGGAAAAAAGAAAGAGAAAGAAAGAAATTAAAAAGAGGATAAAATATCATGCAAAGAATTTTCCAGCAGGACCTGTTTCCCAAACCTACTCAGTGCATGAATGCACAAGTGTTTGTGTTGGCACAGGGCAGAGCGTGGCAGCCAGGGCTGCTTAAGTATTCACAGACTCATAGCCTGGGTTCTGGGATGCTGACACTCATTCCCCAACCCGCCATGCATTATGGAAATGCACATCACCAGACTGCAGGCAACACGCAAATCAGCAGCTGACTCACAGGGCCACACAGGTTCATACAAAAATGAGCAAGGACAGGGGCTGTAGGGAGAGCTCTCTTCTGCAGTGTTCCGTCACGATGGATAATGCTTGTTTCAAGGTCTGACAACTGTGCTTTTAAGTCCTCCCCAACCTCCTGCACACAGTAGCAAAGGCTAGACAGATGTCTTGTTCGAACGGGAGCAGTTTTCTTTTGTGCTGGGCCACCTGAAATTCACAGCGCGCCCACTGCAATTGCCATTTAGTCCTGGACAAAGAGGACATTGCACATCCTTCAGCAGAGAGGGCTGAGCAAAGCTGGAGTCCCAGAGGGCCATGGACTCCACAGCAAGGGACGCTCATGGCCGCACAACGCACCCAGCGGCAGTGACAGCACACAGCTGTGCACGGGAGGCCCCGTGCCAGGCGAGCACACAGCACCCTGCCAGTTCTGGGGCAGAAGAGCTCAGCTGCCTCTCAACTCCCTCTCAGCCAGCTCCACTAGACACCTGGCCAGTCCTTCAGCAATACAGAGAAGCAAGTTACAGCCTGTGCTCCTGCTTTTTCACCTGGACAATATACCAAGTAAGTTAGCGCACACTGCTTTCACTCACACCAACCTGCTCCTTCCAGCCGAGCAATGCAGCCCAGGCCAAAGACTGCATCTCACTGACAGGTCAACACATCCACAGACGTGGCACAAAACAAGCTTTACTCTGTATCAGTGACAGGCCGGCACAATATGGCCAAAAGTGGGGTCCCTTTTGTCTTCCATGTTCAAGGCAGCCTGTGCTTTGAAGATGCCGTCTAATGAGGAAGCTCATTTCCCTGCAGCTAATCTCATGAGAAGAAGCCAGTTCAGTTTTATGTTATAAACCACTTTTCTTTAAAGATCCTTCCCTGCAGCTCTTTAACATACTTGATAATTCAGGCACTCATTTCTTGAGCTAGCACAAGAAAGCCACATCCAGTGTATAAGCTCAAAGGGTTGTGCAAAGTAGGTGCATCTCAGTGAGGCCATTCAGCTTCAGATCACCCTGGGAAATTAATTTCAAATCTACTTCAGCTGGCTTGAGAGATGAGCAGGGAGCTGCCTAAGTCAAGACCAGACAAACCTAGCTTGTCTTAAACCCTCTGACTTAAAGTCACCAGCACTTCTTATATCCTAGTGTAGCAAAAGCAGCAAAGAAGATTCATTCTTACAGCAACAGCCACTTCACCTGCTTGTTTAGAAAGGAACAGATGAAGAATTCTCAGTTTCAGAAAAGCCAGAGGTGGGCCACCCATCCTTGAAACCCTGACAAAGTAATGCTAAAAGAGGAGAGCATACTGGTGATCAGAAAATTTTAATGAAATGGAAACCTATCCAGCAAAGGACTCCAGCAGGCCAAAACCCATTACCCATCCATACTGGAAACTACAGCACAGATAAATGTGACCCTCTTGACAGCAGAAGAAATTAAAAGTGACAGTATCTAGGTCCCTGCTGCCTCTCCCTCTTGCTCATATGCAGCTTCCGCTGTGGAGTTCAGGCAGGTGAGGAAGAGCAGCCCACCTCACACAAGGCATCAGCAGCTACAGCCACTTCAAATTAGAGACTGGGCTTTGCACTGTTGCTTCCAGCACATAAAAACACGCTGAGTTTATGTCTTCAACATCATTAGTGCCAGTTATTCCCAACCAGTTGACCTGTGGTGGATGCTGATTCCTTTCTTTGCCCCATCTCTTGACACCCACTCACCCTGACTTATGGGATCAGCACTGAGGACTGTCATTGGAGTTAAACTTGCTATAGAACTGGAGTTTTTGACAAGTACAGCATTGGGCTTCAGCTTGCCTGATTGCTCCTTAACAGCATGCCTGGGCTGGAGAAGCCAGTCTCCTCCCTCCATACAGCTAAGAAACCACCCAGCTCCCAGTGAAGCAGGCCAGCTGGCACGACAGCCCCGAGGCTGCTGAACGGAGTCCCAGGCTGGGTTTGAGGGAAGAGCTGCGAGCGCCGAGTGCCTCCATTTGTTCCATTGGGGACTGGCTTCTCCCAGCAGCCCTGTGAGCTCAACACTGTCAGTGTGGGGATGCTGAGAGGCTCAGCCCTCCACACTCCTCCTGCCAAAGCCACGGCTGCCGAACAGAGCACAGGCCTGCAGCACACCACTGTCAGGACAAGAGGCAGCTCAGGGATTTTGGTCCCACAGGAGCACAACTTGCTCTTGTCATCTTCAGCCATTTGGCTCAGGAAGTCCCAGCTCAGAAATCTACATGTCTGTAGGAAAGCAGATGTGGTCTATGGCATCTCAAGCCTTCAAATTAGGCTGATGGCACACTGTGCATCACTGATGCCTCTAGGCAGCACCAGGAGAACACATGTGCCTCTGGTCCTAGGGAAGCCTGTTTCCAGGAGAAAAATGCAATTTGGTTGGTAGAACTACTACTTGTTCCAAGTGAGCTCCATGACAGGATTTATGTGATCAGCAAACTACCACAGCAATGCTACAGCTGCAAATTCTCTGACCTGAGCAGATGTGGTCCCAGAAGCCAAAAACCACCCAATCACTATGCTACACTATTCTGGGGGGAAAGAAGCTGTTCTGCTTCACCTGAGGGAAGGAATCCAACATGCAACCAGGAACAATTGTCAGACAAGAGTAAATGCAACAGCCTTCAGTATCCAGAGACACAGCTAGGAAAAGACCCAGGTTCTTGTCTGAAGAGTTTCCCTCTTCTCCACCTTGAACTCCAGCAATTACCTAATGCAAGATATGCCAAGGAGCCAGGACACAAAGCTCTAAGATCTCCTTGAAGGATCACAGAAGCATCTTCACTCTATTTATGATACATACATATTTCTAACTTGAGCAAATTGCTTGCCGTGCTACATTAAGTTAGTGAAATCCAAGTTTCAGATAAAAATCCCTGGTGTATCAAAATAAGAGTTTGCACTTAGGGAAGTACTTCTGGTTCCTAGCAGCTAGGATGTTGTTTAAACCTCAGCAGAAAGATGAACTTGCAACCCCAGAGTACTAAGGATCTCAGCTAAAGCCAGTGATAAACTTAAATAAAACTACTTGAACTTACGAAGAGTTGGCCTTACAACAAGAAAGCTGACCAGGTGTTCCCATCAGTTACAGAGTTACAGTGGAACTGCCCAGACAGTGTTTTATAAGAGGATATATCCTATAGCAACCGGATATATCCTATAGTAGCTCGATATGCACAAGACAATTAAAATTACTTTTCTATTCATTTACATTTCAGTGACAGGAACACCTGCCAGCTGCGAGGCCTGCTCTTATCAAACTCTGCTGTATCTTCGCAGTTGATCTGCTCACAGTTTACCTTACAGAACATACATCAACTCCTTCATATCATGACAACAGCCCAAGACTCAACAACCCAAGACAAGGACTTCTTGATTGCTTTTATAAATTCCGCATTTTCTTCAGAGGGCTGTGCAATGAAGTCTTTAATGCTTGTGAAATTATTTTTTTGCTAACGATCTGTATTTTCCATACACACATTCCAGACATGTGTTCCCTTGGAATGCTGTATTTCACTACAAATCTCACACTCAGCCTCTCAGTTACAGCATTACTATCAGCCCTTTCAAGCACAACCTTAATTGAAGACCTGATGGATCAGGGAACTGGAAGCACCCAGAAAAGAGCTGCCTGGCTTGAGCAGGCATCATCCCAATCTCTGTCTCACACATGCACAGCAGATGGCAGGACCAGTGACATCACACACCCTGACCCCTTGGTGCTGCTGCTGTCAGCCTGCTGCAGAAGACCTCAACTATTTGCAAGAGAGCTGCAAAAGCAAGTGAGGCTTGGGCAGCAAAATGAGCCAAGAGCTGGCATTCAGCAGCACCTTTCTGATTTGGTCATGCTCTCTATAGCTAAGCTCTAACCAGTTCCAAGGAACTCTGTTCCTGCAGAGCAGGACTACAGCAGTCAGCATCAGTCTGTTAAGAAGAAACTTGTGAGTCTCAGTCAACAGCCAGTGGCTGGGCTCACACAGACCATGCAGGCAGCTTTACATTTCGGGTTTGACCCAATGCAAGGCAGTTCCTGCATCTCAGCACATCTTACACTAGCACGTATTGAACTCGATAATCCTTGCGGGTCCCTTCCAACTCAGTATATTTTATGATTCCACATGTTCTTTTTATGTTTGCTTCTATGGCTCACCATTCCCAGCTTGGATGCGATGAAATCAAGTCTCTCCCTACATTATGAGCCATGCTATCACGTCTGTTTTATCCACAGGATCTTAGTGTTGACTAAGCTGAGGTTGCTTATAAAGCAGAAGTCACCCCTGCTAACACATGCAGCTACATCACCATGACTAGGCCATTCACAAACATCTCCACAGATGTAGGAGGCACTTCTCCGATCAGGAATACCCCGTTCCCCTATCCCAAGTGTTTTCTCAAAGAGGCACTTGCAACGTCACTCCCTCCTTCCACACAGTCCTAGCAGCTCCTGAAGAAAAGCAGCATGCAAGTGTTTTGGGTGCTACTAGTCTCCTTGGAATAAGCACCAGTAGGTCCGATGTTCTTGGGGCACAGGCTGGACCACATTTCACTGAATTATTCTAAGGCAGAACACAGTTCGGATTGCATGAACTCCCTTTGAGAAACATACCTGCTCACAGCCACTGGGACACACAGCCGGTGAACTATCCACATAAAATGGTTCAGGTCAAGCTCACAGTGCTTCCTCCTAGGACATAATGGTCTGTGTTCAGGTTTACAAAAGCACTGGTAGTCCTGCACATACTACAGAGTTCTAACAGCAGTTGCTTGCTGACAGCAGTTGCCCCATTCACAGTTAAATTATGCAACACCTCAGTAAGGTTATGGGAGCTGACTGTACTTCCATGCTGAGTCACAAGGGTGTTGAAGCATCATTTCAATGCTGAAGCACCAAATGAAATCCTCCCATTAGAAACATTAAAAAACCTGCTGCTGCAATTGTGCTTCAGTCACCTATGGTTCCACTCATTCACTTAATTGACATTAGGCATTTCTTGATCAAACACCTACAGAATTAAACTATCTCTGACCTAGTCACCCAGTTACACTGTTTTGTACCACATCTGTACAGCAGAGCCCTGAATGAGGGACTCTTGCAAAGGGAAGATAAATCAGAGCTTCCCTTTGATCTCAGCTGTTATCCAAGTCTCACCTCATGACTTCATTTTTGTGTATACAGCTTGTTCACCTGTCTACCCCATGGCCTTGTTTCAGAACAGTCACCAAATCAGGTGGGGAAGTTTGAGTTTAGGGGGAGATACTACCATGTTTGTGCAGTCTAGATGCTCTCCCACCTCATATGGGCAACTGTAACATTTTAAGTCGTGATTTGGATATTTTACACAGCTACTGTGAAGCAAGGAGAGACATCACTAATGCTGCCTCTGAGTGATTGACAGCCACCAAGACAAGTCAATAAAACTGTACTAAAATTGCAAGGCAAGGTGAATGCTTTACTACCAAGTTACTCCTAGCACAACACATCCCTTAGTTCAAATGAGTTTCTGTCAAGAAGCAGCACCTTAGCTATCCTGATGGTATGTAACAGCAGATCAAACTTGTAAGATACTCTTCAAACATCATTGATTTGAAGCTATTTCATGTATGAATAAATTTCTGGGTCTACTCACTGACTACCAACTCTGGCCAGCGCATTACCCCTCTAAATAGAGTGTGAAATGGTGGAGCACCACCTCCGAGGCCAAGTCTAGAAGCACAGACTGAACCACTGGCATGTACCAGCACCACCACAACAATACTGAATGCATCACTGTCCCATGTGTGTAGTATTCACCTCACAATCCCCATCTGATTGATTACACAAGATTTCTCACACAACTGTACTTGGTCACCTGTCTGAAGCATCCAAAACAGATTCAGTTTGCAACAACAGGGTTGTGATCTTCTCTTACGAACTTTCACTTTCTTTTACTGGATACTGCAGTTTTCACAACTTCATAATATTCTGGGCCTGCAGCCAGAGACCCACTGGCTGCATCATACTAGTAAATTAAATAATATCAGAGAACAACCCCAGGCACTAGAACACAACCTACAGCATCAAATTATTAGAATGATTTATGGCACAGTTTTGAGCGTTGCCAACCAGTATGCCCCCAAATAATGCACAGGAAGGTTCCCAGCAGGCAATCTGGTGAGGCGGGGAATGTTACAAAACAGGCCAGAAAACTAGATTTCCTCCACAATTGTGACTCTAGCATTTAAGTTGGCCACAAGACATCTTGTGTCTAATGTGTTCTACTGTACTGGGTTTGTGTGGCAAGATTTTGGTAGCAGGGGCACTACAGGGGTGGTTTCTCTAATAAGCTGCTAGAACTTCCTCCATGTGCAACAGAGCCAGTGTCAGTCAGCTCTAGGACAGACCCACTGCTGGCCGAGGCTGAGCCCGTCAGTGACAGTGGCAGTGCCTCTGGGATAACGCAGTTAAGAAGGGGAAAGAAGTTATTGCACAGGAATAATTGCAGCCAAAGAAGAGAAGAGTGAGAATATGTGAGAGCAACAGCCCTGCAGGCCCCAAGAGCAGTGCAGGAGGAAGAGTGAGAATTCCAGGCACCGGAGCAGAGATTCCCCTGCAGCCCGTGGTGCAGCCCATGGTGAGGCAGCTGTGCCCCTGCAGCCCATGGAGGTCCATCGTGGAGCAGAGATCCTCCTGCAGCCCGTGGAGGATCCCACCCCGGAGCAGGTGGATGCCCAAAGGAAGCTGTGACCCTCTGGGAAGTCCACACTGGAGCAGGCTCCCAGCAGGACCTGTGACACTGTAGGGAATCCATGTTGGAGCAGTCTGTTCCTAAAGGACTGCATCCCATGGGAGGGACCCACGCTGGAGCAGTTTGTGCAGAACTGGAGCCCATGGGAAGGACTCATGTTGGAGAAGTCCACAGAGGGCTGTCTCCTGTGGGAGGGACCCCACACTGGAGCAAGGGAAGAGTGTGAGGAGTTCTCCCCTGAGGAGGAAGGAGCAGCAGAGACGTGCGATGAACTGACTGCAGTCCCCACTCCCCATTCCCTCACACCCCTGGGGAGGAAAAGTTGGAGAAATGGCAATAAACTTAAGCCCAAGAAGGAGAGAAGGGTGGGGGGCAAGGTGTTTTTAAGATTTGGTTTTACTTTTCATTATGCTACTCTGATTTGATTCATAATAAATTCAATTCATTTCCTCAAGTGAGTCTGTGTTGCCCGTGACAATCATGGGTGAGGGATCTCGCCCTGCCCTTATCTCAACCTACGAGCCTTTTTGTTGTATTCTTCTCTCCCCTGCCCAGCTAAGTAGGGCAGGACAGAGCAACTTTGGTGGGCACCAGGTATCCTGACAGGGCCAAGCCACCATATTTACTTACAAGAATCAGTGTAAGAAGGTTTGGTGAATCTTTTTAACCACTTCTGCCTGCATGCTGGGTGGGGAGAGGGCACACTGAGCATTTAGCACTTTTCAACTACCAGAGTAATAACTGCTAATTGTTCATAATCACATCTTCCAACTTCTGTAGAAAGAAGTTCACCAGTGTTTCACAGCTCAGTGCAACTACAGTTGCAGACTGAGGAACTTTCTGCAAGTTAAACACACTTCAGAGGGAGCCGGTGCTGCAGGAGGATTAAGCCAGCAGCTTTCCTCTGCAGGCCATGAGTCAGTCGATGTGAGCACACGATAGCAGAGCACTCCTTCGCCACTGCCCAGACATGCCAGAGTCAGCCTCTTTTGTTAGGTGCTTTGTTCACTGATGGGAAAGTAGTCACGATCTAGATGATTCCTCGGTTAGGACAGAGAGATTTAGAAGTCAAAGCTATCTAGCTGCAGGCTGTTAGGCAAGTTTCGATGCAAGCCTCACCACCACTTTTCCACCGCGTGTAGGTGCCACTTACACCCTGACAGAGCCATTGAGGTGGACAAATCTCATTTGTCCATCAAATCTGCTGGTGCAAGAGTCTCTACTACAGTTTCATAAGCAACAGATCACAATAAGTATTACATATATTAGCATCTGTGTTAGATATGAATTCAAGCAAGCTTTGTGGTTCCTCTAGTTTGGGCTTTTATTCCTCTTACCCATCAGCTTCTTGACTGAAGAAAGCCTGGGCTCTGTCCCTAAAGAAGATCCCTAATAGCTGGTCAATGGAATAGCAGGTTCTCTCTTCTGCAGAGGTGCTTTTACCTGAGACTGATGTTTTGGTAGCTGCTCTGAGCCCCTGTGGTGTGCGGAGCACGGCATCAAATCTCCCTGATCACCATCCTGAGGTTAGAACACAGCCTCCAGATGCTGCTGCGAGCTAGATAACAAGTAGCACATGACAGGTATGGATATCTCTCTCTACACATATATACATACTTATAGTTGTATTTCTTCACTCTACTGGTCTCAAAGACTACAATAAGGCAGATAGGATCCTGTTCTGGGAGGAAAGAGCCAGGTAGTCTCTTCCTACAGCACTGTAGCTGCCAGCTCTGATCCCCAGGGAACACACAAAGGCTTCCTACCAGCACAGCCACAGCAGTACCAGTGCTACGACACGGAGCTTCGCAAGAGCTCTCATCTGGAACTCATTACATTAATCACCACTTGCTCTCCAGAAGGCAGACTGGCTCCACTCACCCCTGCCCACCTCTGGCTTCAATCTACAGTCTGCTCCCCCAGTAATCCCTATATGCAAGGAGCTGGATCAGAGCTGCTGCCTGGCTCCAACCAGGATGTGTACAGCCACCAGCATTAGAAACTAATTAGCACGAGCCTTCCTGTGTACAGCACAGGACAGTCGTGGTCTGCAGTGCTGCCCAGAAAGCGTTCAGCACGCTCCCCTTCCAACTGGAATGGAGTTCAAGTTTCCTTACATTGAAAAGAGGCAATCAGCTCCTTGTCACGTGGCAGAGGCAGACAAAGAGCAACCCCCGTTCTCCAGCTATGGCTCATGTGCACTCAGGTGATGGAGCCAGTGCAGTCCAAGGAGTTGTGTGAACTTGCTGTACTCTGCAGAAGGCTGGCTGACAGGACTGTGTGCCTGGGACTGCCCACAGCCAAAAATCAAGACTGTCAGCCTTTGTTTCCACGACTGGCAAACAAGACATTGACATTACTGTACAGGCAGCAAAGGAAAGTTACACAGTGGAGTATGACAACACAGAGCCTCCATGCAAGGCAAGATACCCATGAGTATTTTAAGCTGGTTGGCAGGCAGTTCCCTATCTGTTGTATCAGCACCTTTGATTTAGTCAGGAATTATTTGGCAATAGCAATCCTGAAGAACTTTCAGTTATTAGAAAAGCCTGGACACTAAGATGCAAAATGAGGGGACATTAAAGTGAACCATGTTGCAAAAACATGAGCTATGGAGAAGCACCGCAGCAAGACACAGAAGTGAAGCAGCAAGAGTTCTTCAACTCATCAATACCCCAAGGAGTTTCAAACTAGAAGCCTAGCAGGGAAAGGCATGACTTACAACACCTCCATGACTCAGTTGTAACTGCAGCTCCAGTGACTCAACGGGAAGTTCTATTGCCAACTCCATCCAAATCCCACTAACACACTGGTTCCCATCCAGCAAAGCAAGCCTCACTGGTGAGACTGGTCTCAGCAGCGAGATACAAACATTACAGTCAAGCATGGCAGGGAGCCCAAGCTAACAGACTCCGCTGGACCCATGCCGGTTCCACAAGACCCAGAACGCCGACTGCAGCCAAGCACTGCTTGAGAAACAGAGAGCCTGGGAAACCACCACATTAGCAGATGTTGCCCCACAAGAGTTGCATGTAGGAGGTCCAAATGTTATCTCACCTTGAGGTGAGGCTTCACAGTGCAGTAGCTTTTCCATCAGCATCTCCACAGTAGAAAGCGCACTAACCTGGGTTTCTAGCCAGGCCAGATAAGGCTCGTTTCTGCGGTACACCAGTAGCCAGCACAGCAGCAGTTCAAGTGAAGTACACTCGTCAGCCCTAATTTACAGACCTGTTAACAAAACCGGCACTCAGCACTCCAAAGGAGGCACCACACGCTTTCTGCATTCACGAATATC
Source organism: Atrichornis clamosus (assembly GCA_013400975.1). NCBI lineage: Eukaryota > Metazoa > Chordata > Aves > Passeriformes > Menuridae > Atrichornis > Atrichornis clamosus. The sequence continues at coordinate 3,603 of WBMZ01000417.1, read as the reverse complement.
TTCTCAGCTCAGAAGTGAGCCTATAAGAAACACCAGAAGTCCTTGCACTGCTGGTCAAAACAACTTCCACACTGTAAGTTCACTGCCTATATCAAAGACTAGGGAGTAACAAAGGTTCCTCACTCCTAATCCACAAATAAACAGTGTCTTTAAATACTACAACACTCTGATGCCTACTTAACAGCTCACCACCATCCCCCCAAATACATCCACTTATGTTTCTGCTCACTTCAGGATGCTGAGACAGGACCCAACTGTACTCCCTAATTTCTTCCACAGCCTTTAGCAGAGCAAGGCTACTGCTGCACTAGAACGTGAGAGATCTGCTGTTGTAGCCAGCAGCTGATGTTTCTCACTGCTTTGCTAGTTCTCTTGGCACAAACAACACCTGTCCATTCTGTTTGTTTACGAAGAGAGTTCCCACACAAGTTTCACTAATAAGTCCATCACTTTGAGCTATATCACTCTCAGATAAAGGCACTAAAGTAAAGGTGTCTGTGCTCCTCTTATAGGCAACATGAGTTCTAGTCAACAAAGCAACTCACCTTGGAGTAGATGTGCAGGGGCTGGTCAGATAATTGCTCTCTTTGGCTCCACTGATTACATCTCCTTGACTCTAATGAGGGCTTAAGCACCCAGCGCACACAGACACCTGCATGTAGGTGCCTCAACATCAGCTGAACGCTGTCCTGAAGGACTAGTGCCACTTGCACACAGCAAGTGCATCAATCTCCAGCTGTCATGGAGTGCTGTATTAGCGTGTCCTACTCTTTATTATCTCAGAGCTATTAGGATGAAAATACTAACGCTGCAATGCTGAAGCACTGCAATTTTATAATTGACAGCATCCACCCAGGAAAAGTAGCTTCTCTCAAGAAGCTCCCTCCTCCCTGTAGGAGGCCCTACTAAAATCACAGCTACCTAGATGCCAAAAACAAGCGTGGAACATCCCTCTCAGAGGCATTAGTATGGTTCTTGGACACAAGAATCACTTCAAACAAGGTCAGGACAAAGTGCTAGTATACAGGCCACCTGGAGATATCTGAGCACTAGCAATGCAAAGCACGTATTTAAAATGGACCGATTTTGCTGCTAAAACAGCAGCCTACATTTCAGGTTTGTGCACTAACTTAATTTTAGAAGACTTACAGGTTTCTTGCACGTGCTGTAACTTGTCTCAGGTTGTTAAAGAGGATTGTTTGGTTTCCAGAAGTTTCAGAGCGCTGCCATTAAAAATGTTAGCTCTTCTCACCACTTAAAACTGAGAGAAACCTGGACAAAGACTACAAATTCCTTCAGAGCTCCCTCACACCATACAAACCCCAGCTTATTTGTCGCCGCTCTAATCAGTTGACCAGATAGAGCCGCCACCATTTCACTGGGAGGTGGCCACCAGTGAGTGTTCAGATGAAGAAACTCTGTTTATAATGCTTGATAGATATTGCGATGCTGCTCTGTATGCACTACAGAAGAAAGTGTTTCCTTCCTTATCCACTGCCTGCATGTTTAATAAGAAAGAGGGACTACCTAATTTCTTCTAATTAGTTTACATTCAGATAGGAATGACATCACCCGTGAAAAAAGGTTTGGCCTGCTCTACTAAGCTTGTGTCAACCCCCAGCATACACCTTCACCAGGCAAAACAATCAAAGCCCTGTTTCCCCTCATGATACAGGCTGGATTGTCCACTGCCCTCCTGCAGCAGGATGTGCATCTTGGCTAAGTTGGCTTGGTGGCACGGTTATACTGTACAAAAATTTCCATTTGAGAGGTTAATCTGTTAAAAAGTTAAGATGTATCAGCCTTCTTATTTCAAGGAAGTCCATGCCCCCATCATAACAGCAGAGGGCAATTACTCTCATAAAGGGTGTTTAAAGCAATAAAGTGTCACCTTGAAAGAGACCAGGAACCTCCCCCATCATTCCTGCAGGTAAGAGTACTCAGGAAGAAAACAGCAACTGTTTGGCTATTTTGTTGTTCTTGTTTATTAATCCAATAACAATATGCACAGACGAGTCAACTCATGCACCAAGAGCCAAGGGCCAAGCAATGTGCCAGGAGCAGTGGCACCCTTCCCAACGATCAGGCCACCAAGAACCCAACACAACCATGGCAATGCCCACAGCGCTGCAATGTGGCAGGTTCAAGGCACTGCGCAAGGTCACTCTGCTTCTGCGTCCAGCACAAGAGGTTTTCAGCTACTTGACGTAAAAGCATAATTATTCCAGATGGGTGGGAGAGGCAGATTAGTCCCTGTCACTGACATTTTGACATAGGAAAAAAAGCCATGTAATCACCAGAAGGGAAACAGCCTCAGTGCTGAGTCACCCTGGAGAGCCCCGAGGACTTCTGCTCCTCCATGTGCTCACCCTGGAAACCCCTCGATCTGCAGTGCCACCCAGACCTGAGTGTCTCCTATGCACAGGAAAAATCCACACAAGCATCTACTTATGTCCTTATCATTTCTAGTAAGGAATATTTATCACAGGGGAATTTTATCCAAATGCACTACAGAAGCTGCAAATTAACTGCAGTTTTTCCACTTTATTCAGCAGAAGCTTACCCAGAAGTTGTGAGCAGAGCCCTCTTCCCATGGAACAGTGCTGACTACACTCACATGTTTGTAATTTTTTGCCATATCAGAACAACTCACTGCCATGTGGTCTAGGAGGGTCCATGTACAGAGCTACAGGCAGAGTTCACAGCCAGAATGGTACCTCACAATCAGAGATATTTTGAGCAGCTCAGATCCCACTGTACTTTGTTCTGCCACTCCTTATCCAACTGCTGCTCCAGTTCATCCCTAGTCAAGTTTTAAATCAATTGTTCCATTTCAGAAAGAAAAAAACCCACCCACTTGGATGGCCCTGCCTGCTCACACACTACCTCATGTTCCACATTTTCCTCCTAACTGATCCAAATGAGAAGATTCCACAACCGATGCACACTCAGGTCTGGTGGGGTACACGTGGGAAGTGGGGAGCCGCGTGTCCCTCTCCTCAGGAGAAGGGCATGGGATGGGGGCTTTGTGGCCCTCGAGAGGCGGCCTCAAGGCCTCCTGCCCCGCACCCTCTGACCGCACACGGGGCTCGACGGCTGCCAGCACAGACCTGGAGCACAGCTCTTCACAGGGCTGCGGAGCCAGGCTCCCGCGGAAAGGCGCTCGCAGGCGGGGCGGGAGCAGGAGCAGGAGCAAGGGCAGAGCCATCCCCTGGCCGCGGATGACACCTGGCGGCTGCTGCTGCGGGACCAGCGCTGCCCACGGCTCGGGGCTGCCCGGGCCCCCAGAGCCGCTCTCGGGACAGGCCGCGCCGCCGCGGGGTCACCGCGCTCCAGGGACCGGGGCCGAGCACCGCCACCGCGGCCGCCGGGGCAGCCGTGCGCCGAGCCGGGCCCCAGGACCTTTGTTTCAGTGGGCAGAAACGAGAGTCCCGGTGTACCCCGCACTGGGCTGTGGCTCTCAGGCACAAAGGCGGCGGGGAGCCGCCGACCCCGCGCTCCCCGGGGCTGTGCCGGGGCACGGCAGGAGCGCCCCCGCTTCAGGAGTCACCCGTGACTCCGGCCACAGCCACACCACGAACGGCCAGATACCAGCGCTCACCG
>WBMZ01000416.1:0-183588 GCA_013400975.1 Atrichornis clamosus | reverse complement strand
CAGGAAAGTTCTGCAAAGGTCAGGGCACTGGCCTTTTTCCTTATAAAGCAAGAGCAAGGCAAAGGTGTAGGTGTCGGGTCTGGGATGTGGTGGGTCACTGCACAACTGTGAGGCAGCCAGGACACCCAGAGCTTTGTTTTCCAGATTGCTACAGCAACGGCCAGGGTTAGATACCGGAGCCGTTAATTCATCTGCATGGCTGCCAGCGGTGGAGTGCTGCCAGAAGGAAAGGTCTGCAAATTTTCCCAGTACGACCATTTATCAGTACTGCTCTCTGTCCTGCTGTTTCAAGTGGGTTAATAAAAGACGTAAAATATTTCCTTGTCTTACTTTTGTACTTTGAGCTTCTGTTTTGCACACAAGGCTCTTTTCTCCTCTCCTGTCTCAACTTTTTCCCAGCAACCTGCCTCAACTTTTTCCCAGCAAGCTGCCTCCCCCTGGTCCCATGTAGCCACTCTGCTGACCCTTCATCCCGGGGTGTGAGGTGCTGTCCTCACTGCTGCAAGCCCAGGGGGCTGTTTTGGGCTGACCTCTCTTCAGTCTCCCTTTTAGGCACTAGATAACACTCAGAAAACCCTGTGCCAGCTCACCCTCACTGGCTTTCCTTGCTGTGGCCTAATTTCAGTCCCTGAACTGCCAGGCTGCTGAGGCCCATCCTAAAAGTGCCTCCTGTGCCCGCTGTCTGTGCCATGTGAGCATCCCTGGTCCAACAACCTATTTGCTGCCATAGTTGTGAGCTCCTCTGCTGCTGTGGATTACTGCAAGTGAGTCAGCCAGCAGCAGCTTTGCTTTTAAAGCCCTCTTGAAAGCGCTTTCTTCCCCACTGGAAGCGTCAAAGGAAATTCCCCTTGATGAGGTTGCTGGCCCTGGAAAATCAGCTAGGAGCATGCCAAGCAGAGGGCTCTGGCAGGTCTCGTGTTTCAGGACTAATCCTGGGGCCTGTGGTGGAGGAAGGTCCTTGGGATGGTGGCTGAGTGGTCTGGGCTGCCGTGCCCCAGGAGCCCTTGAAAGAGGATTAGGTCAGCGCACTGAACAAACGGAGGGCAAGCGGAAAGCTCAGTCATTTTGGGATTGCTCATCACAGCTGCAGACAAAAAGACGAGAAGAGGGATTTAAAGGATTATTCTGAATGCAGGCCAGACTTTAGGAGAGCAGCTAGCTGGATAGCTACCACCATGCCTGATCCAGCCTGGCTGATCATGGATGAGGCTGGGCACATTCTCCTGTCCACCAGCAGCAGCCAGAGGGATCACTGTGCAAGTGAGGGGCAGGACAGGGCTGAGCCCAGCCGTGTGCTCAGCCCCGCCTTGCTGAGCTGTCGGCAGCAGGGGTGCTGCACTCCCCACGCTCCCCTCTGCTGTGGGGTGCCTGGGGAAGGCCAGGGCAAAGCCATTTCACCCCCTGCACTCAGGAGGGCTCTAAGGAGCACCAGACATCCTAAGGACATGTGCTGAATGGAAAAAAATGCGGACAGGGAGTCTGTGATTAGGCAGATTATATGAAGATGGGGGCTCCTATTTTTTTTTTGGATCTGTTTTCTCCCTCAGCGTATGTGGGCAGTTTCTGGGTTGATTCTGGTCCCATTATCATATTTATTTAGGCTAATATTTACCATGAAGTCCTCCCCCAGCCCCAGCCTTTCTTCCCAGAAGTGCCTTTGGGGTTTCCACACCGATGAGGCTCTCGCAGGAGTCGCAGTATTTACCCACATGCTGGGGCTCCACCTTGCCTCAGTTACTTGGAAGATTTTGCTGTTCCTGAAGCAGTGACCTTTCTCAGTCACGGGGCTGTATGGAGTTTTATATTGTGTTTTAGGATTTGCATTTTTATTTACTATGTGTTTCATTGGACAGCTGTTCTCTAGCACAGATTTTTAATGCTTTGGAGGAGATTTCCTCAGTATCCCCTCTTGTCCATGTCCTTTAAAAGTAATATTTGATAAAACTAAACTGGGTTTTGTGCATTCCCCAGCTGATCTCCCAGACTGATTGCATGACTTGTAATGCGTTATTCCCTTCCTCATACCCTACATTACTCCTACAGGTCATACAGACTGCTGCTCACCTGTAGTGTGATAATAGATGTCTAGAAAGAGAGAAACTAAGAGGAAAAAAAAAGAGAATACTATATAAATCGAAATCACAAGCCCTTCACCTTAATTTCTTGTTCACAGAACAAGCAGTGGTCATTTGCCAGATAAAAGCCATATACTACAGAACTTCCCAGAGATGCCTGTACTGATGATTTGGAAAACCACACTGAGCTAAGACTTATTTAAAATCTCTCTTGGCAATTTCAGATTTTGCATTGAATAAAAGGTCATGATTCCTTCATGTCAACAAAACCCATTTCTGAATATTTCAATGCCCAAGGAGGTTGAGATCCAGGCTGAACCAGCCCCAGCCCTTGTGGTGGTCAAACGGCTGTGCCCATTCCTGAGCCAAGCAGTGGTGCCACAAAAATTGCCTCTGTGAAGTTCAGGCAGAATTGTGCTCCCTTGTGCACACCTGTGATGAATTTCTCCTTTCACACTTCCACGGAAGCAAGGAAAGATCCAGAGACACCTCCATTTCAACCAATGGTCCCTCCAGCACAGGGGATCATCTCCCTGAGCTCTTGCCTGTGTGGGCACTGCTCTTTCCTTCCTGCAACCTTCCCTCTCTACCTTCCCACTCCGAGGTGGTCACCTCCTCGTTCCATGGGAATCAGTGATTCCTGGGCATTTTCCTTCGGCCTTGTCAGCTCAATCTGAAGAAATGGGGTGCTAGACTCTTGGTTTGGGACCTAAGTGTTCGAGGTGCAATGCAGATCCAGTAAAGTCACAAAAGGTTACACCAATGAAGCTGAGAAGATGCAAGTTTATCACTGGTGGGCATGGGAACCTTGCCACCTAGCATGAGTTAGAACTCACCCAGGGTGAATTCTAAATCTGTTCCAAAAATCCAACAGGAAAGGCCTGTTTATTGAATAAAACCTTCCTACAAGAACAAGGTAAACAAAGAGCCTTTTCTGCATCCACCAAAGGGGAAGGAGATGGCATGGATTTGCCCTTGAGACTGTTGATGTGTTGGTCTGAAACAGACAAAGTGATTTTACTGACATTTGCTCTTCTTTCCCACATTTTGCAGGAGTCAGGCAGCTGCAACTGGAGCAGTAGGATATTAAAGGACTTGGCAAAGTTATCACAGATTGTGACATATTTATCAGGAGCTTGAACTTCTCTGAAAATCCTGACTGCACCAACCGTATCTGTTACTTGATTAAAAATACTCATAATAATTCATACCCTCCTGCAGCTTTTTCAAGGAGCTAAGTGCTGAGCTGTTCTGTGAGAGCTCTCCTTGACCGACATATTCCACGATGCTGTGTGTGATAGATATAAATGCTATTGTTACATCCAACACAAGTTTCACTTTTGATAAGCTGGGCAGAATTGTACCATGCTGCCAGGAAGATGTTACAAAGTCCAAACTGGCTGATTTACTATCTCTGGTAGCAACAGGCTCCATGTCAGCAGTCAAACTGTGCGTTGTTTGGAACAGTCCCTCTCTGTGCCAGATGGTATTGCCCCAGAGTCACGGGCCAGTGCTGCTGGGAGGCCTGCAATATCATTACTTAACAGGGATGCATATATAATTTCTTGTTCATTCCAGCTCCGGGGGATGCATGAATTGGGTTTCTTGATGCACTTCCTGTATTTAGTGGGAAAATGGAGGCTGCCATCACAGAGCAGAGTGAGTCAAATCACCATCCTTAAGAGAAGGAGACAGCGGCCTGCACCAACTGAGGCAAACAGGAGGCAAGCACTGGGCTTTGAGAATTTCTGATGTGACACCACACTTTCCTGCTGATGTTCCTCCTCTGGCAAGGGCTTCAGAGACCTGGTGAGGGAGGGTCTGGGCAACCCTTCTGAGGGGGCAAATAAATACACCAACACCCTCAATGCCTTACTCGCCCGTATGTGGGGTGGGAAGGGGTTGATGGTGCAGTGCACTAGCGGACTGCAGGATCATGGTGGGAGCAAGCACAAGGTGACACCCAGAAGCTAAAGAAGATGGGAAGGACCAGAACTTTAGCTTCAGGAGGTAGAGGAGGGTGTGAGGAGAAGGACTTCCTGGAGGCTACACAGCACCTGGTGGAAGGGAAAGAGCCACAGAGGTAGCCCAGGAGCGAAGAGGCACTCACCTCTTCTCTGCTTAGTGTCTTTTTTTGGACTGAGTCCAAACCTGAGCGCTTTGCAACTCAAACCCACCCACACGATGTTAGCTAAGCTTGTGTAAAGCTAGATATGAAACTCCACAGTGCTGAAGATCAGATGGCTTGTGCAGATGGCTAAATATAGTGCTGAGTGTCTGACTTCAGGGCCCTTTGGTGAGGAGCTCATGCCGTGCACGCCAACAGCAGCATTTTCTCTGCTCACACTCTCCCTCAAAGGACAACTTGGCCTGGCTTGCACGACATACTTCAGATGTTTAGGGAGCATGAGAAGCCATGGTAAGGAAAATGGGAAGGAGCAAGAACAGGAGGAGATATATATTAGACGAAAGAAAATTGTGCTGACATCCCAGGCTGACAATTTGCTCCCACCTGACCCAGCCCGCTCTGGAAAGTGTGTGTTCACTCTTTCTGAGTGTTCTCAGGGAAGCTGAGCTCCTGAGAGGCGGGTGGCAGGCACCCAGTGCTCCCAGGAGGTTGGACAACTGGAGGCAGGAGCCTCGGCCCTTGCTCCCGGCTCTGCTGCTCACCTGGGGGAGGCACTTCCCACTTCCTCTCCTGGCACTCAAGAAGGGGGAATTTATGATCCTGACCTTCTTCCTGCTGTCAGATCAGCTGATGAAAAAGTACTATCTAGGAATTGATTAGGGACTGGTCCAAATCACTGCTATAAATCTAAATGCCCCCAATCAGAAATTCCAATATAAAGCTGAATTTTAACATCGACCCTATCTATAACAGGTCAAATCTGGATTCTCAGTTTCCTCTAGAAGAGTTTAGTTAAACTTTTCTGAGTCTAGCTCCTAAATACATTAATAGCTGCAAGTGAATTAGTGATCTCCAGAACTTTTGGAGTTAATTGAGAATAAATGGACATTTTCAAATAGATTCAGGAGGTCTGGCCATAAATCGCCTGTATGATAAAAAGCAAATATAAATTTTCAAAAAAATTTAACCTTGCATGGTGTATAAAGAGAATACATAATATTCTTGAGCATAAATGCATCTCAAATCAAGCTCATTGTGTATACACAGAATATGTAATGGGTTTGCTGAGACATTTACCACAAGCTGAGGCTAAACTGGCGATCTTTTTATGACCAATATAGTTCTTTGCAGCTTTCTCCATGCTTGTGTATATATAATTTTGCAGGCCCAGTACAGACAGTCCACGAGTACATGTAGATGTGCAAAGGATACATAAAACCTCTCTTACATTAGAAGCTCTGGAGTCAGCTGTGGACGTGGCTCACGTAGCCTGAGAGGACAGAGCCTGCAGGCAGACAGGAGTGTGTTAACTGGAGAGGTGCACACGCCAACTGGAAGAATTGGAAAGGGAAGACAGGGCATAGGCTGGAATCCCAATCACCTTTATCGGGTGGCTTAGGATAGGGCTGAGAGACAGCAGCAAGAACCACACCGACCTGATGAGTCTCAAGCACTCCAGCTCAAGTCACAAGAAGGGGAAAGCCTCTGTGGCTTCAGGACACACAGATCAAGTCACTGCCCTGTCTGTGCACATGCTGTGACACCATGCCCCCGGCACGGCACTGTGCTGAACCAGGCACTTCAAGCCAGCACCTCCACTGGCTGCACAACAGCCTCCAGGGCTCATTGTCCTGACACGCTGCTCAGGAGTGCAGATCCAGTCCGAGGGAAAGAAGCTGTCCTGGAACTGACAGCATTAATCACCTATGTCATCATCTTCCTTCACAGTGAGATGGCTCATTATGGGATGGAGAGGGCTCTGCCTGGGCCAGAGGCTGCAGGGAACAGCAGTGGAGCGGGCGTGAGGAGGCAGAGGTCCTGCACTTGTGTGAGCACATGTTCATGGACACGCTTTTGCACAGGCTGTCTCCGGGCCTGGTGTATGTCATACCTGTCAGGACAAGAGTTCAAGTCAGATAATCAGACTGTTATTATTCTAGTTGAGGTAGTGCAGGGTTCACTGGATGTGTCCACGTGGCAGTGCTCTGATATCAGGATGAACAAGTGCTTAACTGTACCTCTGGGTGAGAAGTGGGGGGACACCATCCTGCTGTATGTCTTGCTTGAAGAAAAACATGGGCAGCTGAGAGGGAAGGGGCAGAAATTGGATCCAACACCCCCTTCTGGCAGGAGCCTCAGAGGTCTGGAACTGTTGGTCACACCACAGCACCCACCTGCCCACCTGCTCACAGGGTGTGAGAGTTTTCTAAGGGCACCATCCATCGCAAGGAATGTCCACGGCAAACCCTCCCTAAGAGTCAAGATGTTGGTTCCTCAATACTGTCCTCTTGCTTGAAGTCTGCTGCTTCTTTAATGCTAGCAAAATCCATCTCACCCCTATACTAACACCCTGTAAATATAACTGCAATTCACAGGAAGCCTGTGTGTGCCAGAACAGCCATGCTGCACGTAGAACACCTACTTCAAGATTTTTATTTATTCCCTGTTTCCAGTCACAGGCCAGAGAGCAGGTTTATGAAAGGTTAATGCCCCCTTATATGGCTGCTGTCAGTTCTTACTTCCTCCAGAAGCTACATTTCAGTCTTTCTTCCTTCACTCCCTTTTTCCCTTCCACCCAAGAAGTGCAGCTCCAGAAACACGAGGGGGAAGGAGTGAGGAAATGATGCCAGTGTCCCAGCTGATCCAGGCAGAGCAAGTGTGGTAACACCAGTGGCACTAGAAGTGCCTGGGACTGCTCTCACTGAGCTGTGGTTCCCAGCTCATGGTCTGGCCAGGTTTTCTCCTCCATTTAATCCCAGCCGTGGCAGTCCTCACCTGAAATTCAAGTGTACACTCCAGCTCCAGTTTTCTGCTCTGGTAGAGCAGCCCTGTGCTCCTTCAGTGACATAAATCGTTCTCCCCAGGTTTTGAGGCATGTCCACATGGAGCCTCTCAGTCACTGGCATGCTCAGCTGGTATGGAGCCACCCCAGCAATTTCACACCTTGTTCCTTGGGACCACACTTGTGTATGTGTAGGGGTACATGGAGAGGGAATAAACACTTCTACAAACTTCCTCCCTTAACCCTTACTTTCCTCACTTGTCTCTCTCAGGTGACATTAATAGAATTTGACATTGTGGCATGACCCGTTAGTCATCCTGCCAGAGCAGTAATTTGGTCAAATGACAAACTTTCAATCATTTGAACAAATGGCTGTTTCACGAGGGCATTTGATCAAATGATTAAAACTAAAAGGCATTTGGCCACATGACTGAAGATGTGATCATGGCTCTGGACAGGTGCCGGAGCAGATTTTTATAAAACAATCAGACTGGAGAATAATTCTTCAGGCACTGGGGCTTCAATATGAACAGGGCCTGCCTGCTGCTGCTGCTGTTATGGGGGAACATGGGTTTCCCTGCCTTCTCCCACCGTGTGACCTCTCTCCTGTTCACGTTGCCTGGGTCTGACCCCAAAGGCACAGGAGCCTTCCAAGCCCTCTGACCATGGGAGATGGGCTGGGGAAAGGGTGGTCAGTGGTGGGGAGGGGCAGAGAGGGGAGTGGCAGCATGGCTGGCCGTGGCATGGTGCCCGGGGAGTGATTGCCTGGCCAGCCCACATGGCCTCTGTTCAGATCACCAGTTTGCTCCAGGGAAGGCCCCTGCCTTTACCAACAGCACAAGGGAGCGTAGGGAAGGGGTTTTCCTCCTGGCTTGCCTTTGTTTTTAATGGGCACGAGCTCTCTGTAAGGCCATGCCTTTGGTGCCAGGGAAGCAGCAGGGGAGCAGCATGGCAGGATTAATGTCACTGCCTGTGGGGAACAGGTCAGCCCGCGACAAGTTTTGCTGTGGTGTGGGTGAAGGCATGAGAAGTCCTGTCACTATACCTTCAACTCTGCCCTCACCTACGACTTGTGGGTCCCTTCCAACTCAGTGCGTATTTGTGATTCTGTGATCCCGTGACTGCATTAGGGGTTACTTGGAGGGAAAGGCATCACAGCAACCCAAGGGGAGAGCTGGGCTCCTGCCTCTCTGCATGGGGAGCAAGCATGGAAGGAGCTGAAAGGTGGCTCTCCCTCTCATGGGCAGTGGAGAGTCTTTGGGGAAATAGGCATTCAGAGATGTGTCCAGGGTTTGATGTCTCCCACAGAAATATTCCCAGGCACCTTGTCCATTCCCAGCCTGTCCTGTTTATTTATGACAGCAAGATAAACAGTTTCCAGGCAGAGAGGGAACCACAATCTCTCTTCTGTGCAGCTGACAAGCTATGACTGGAGAGAGACAATGTTTGTGGTGAAGAGCTTCCTGTAGCTACAGAGGGGTCAACAGGATGCTTACCAAAAATGAGATTTAGTTCATTGAGTTAGTGTAGTTCAAGCAGGGAGCACAGAATATGCAAGTGAAGAGAGGACTAAAGCTTTTAAGCAACAACCACTGTGATGCATTTAGACAGTATTCCCAAATCACTATACTTGATGTTTTTGCCAAAAGGTTAAAAAAACCCCCAAATCCCCAAACCCAAGAAAACAAAATAAAAGGGACTGTTTCCTGACTAGATTCTTTGCCCAACCACCGTTCAAGTGTTCCTGCACATTCACAAGAAATGTGACCTTTGTATGCTGTTGCTGGGGGTAGCCTGGCTCCTCAGAGGGATGGGAAAATGTGTGATTGCTGGATGAAAGCAAAAAGAAGCAGCTCAGCCAGCAGAAACCCTGGAGGTGTTTCCAGTGCTTACTGCATTTGGAAGACCCAGCAAAACCCTGTCTCCCCTCCTATGACTTCTGAAGGCAGTTTTCAGCCTTCCCTTTTAACACAAGAACACAGAAAACGCCCCGCTGGGTCAGACGAGCAGTCTGTCATGCCCAGTGCTCTGTCTTAAGCAATTTAAGGAGAGAATGTGAGCCTAATCATGCTCTGTGACCCCACTCCCTTCATCCATCACCCAACACGCACACTCGTGGATGTGTTAAGGGTGCTGAAAGGCACATCCCTGTCTGTTCTTTCCTTTAATATCTGTTTACAGACCTGTCACCCATGACCACGCCTAATTCTTTGCAAGAAAAAGAGATGAGAGACCTCAGCCTCAAGACCCCTTATTTTACATTATGCCCAGTAAACTGTATTCCAAAACAGCCACTCAAAACATTCAGACAGGGGGGACAAGGTCAGGGAGTGCTCGAGGCTGAGGGCTGCCTTCACCCGGTGTCCACAGCGCACAACCTAACAGGATCCCTGTCACTATCAGGAGCTCTCAGGAGTGTGGAGACACAAAGACAACTCCATTCCTCTCCACCTCTGTGTGTACGTTTGTCTTCCCCTTTCGGGGAAAGCCCTGTCTTTTTGTTTTGGTTTGTTTTGGGGTTTCTTTTTTTTTTTTTTTCTTTTTTGTGTGTGTGTATATGTATTTTGGTTTTTGGTTTTTGGTTTTTGGTTTTTGTTTTAGCCCTTCCTCTGCAGAATTACATGACAAGAGACTTTTAACTAAATGCTTGGAAGTTTCTACTTGTCCAGGGGACTGTGAGATTGTCATTTGGGTAAATGAGTGAAATTTTCAGTCACTTGACTGACAAGAGTGTTTGGGGAGAAGGAGAGCCTTATCTGCTGCAATGATTTGATGAATTTGCCATCAGAATTACTATGATGTAGATCCACATGTATGGGAACTCCTTTCTGCCTAATAAATAATGTTGTCTCAGTTGCCCCACCAGGGCATTGAGAGAACTCATTAATTACTGACTCTCATAGTCTGGAAATCAGATGTTACTCAAATACTAACTGTTCTTATCTTGTAAAGAAAAAGGCTGTGCTCGGCTTTGAAGTTGTCCTCTTTTTGGTGAAGGCACAACCAGGCCTTTGTTCTGTGGTAAGGTTATTCACGCAGCTACTTGAGGCAAGTATAAATCATACGGACTGTGCATGGCACAGGAGAAATCTACTCTATGCAAAATTAATGTTGGGCTGGCCCAGCAGAAGCAGCACACGTAGCAAAGGTGAAGTGCACAGTCTTAGGGAGAAGCTGTGTGCCTGCCCACCTGGTAAATTTATGTCTTTCACCTCTAGAACTCCAATTCATACACAGTGTGAGGTTGTAAGTGAAATGAATTTATTGATGCCAGTTCATTCCCTAATGGGTAACAGTTCATGTCACAAAATCAGCACAGATAATTTGTCATGATTGGAAGTCTCTTATAAAAGAGAGGCTCCAGCGTACAGGGGTATGCAGGAATTAGTTGCTGCCCCCTGGGAGAGATGGCAGAGCTTGATAGAGAAGCCCACGCTCCAGCAGAGGAAACAGAGGTAATAACTAACCCTCCCTCCCAACCCCTCACCCCTTGTGAACTTCGTCAGAGAAAGTTCCTGTGCTGCGAGTTCAATGGTAATGAAAAACAGGCCTCCCTCATATCATAGCTCATCTCGGGACGGGAATGAGATGCAATGATTACGTTAGATCAACACTAAAGTCGGTGGGAAAGCAACGCCAGTAGAGCAAAACAGAGGCAACGGGCTGTGTCTGCAGCTGTGCCAAGAAGGAAACATCACCTAATGACCCCTGAGGGTTTACTGAAGGGGAGATCCTGCTGACATCTCCACTGGGTCTTGGCACTGCTCCAGGCAGGACTCTCTGTCTCCCAGCTTAGCCTCGGGAAACTGGCCTTTCACTGCCCTCTTTGGCCTCCCTTTCCGTCCCTCGGGACAAAGCAGCCAGGAGATGCTGACGCACACTGCCGACCCCTGAACAGGGGAATGCCTCAGAGCTGCCTTCAAGTATTTCCCCTGATCTAAAATCCTCAAAATCCACCAACTGATCTCTATCAAACTGCCCAGAAAGTGCCTGTGAGCAGCATTTTGGAAGCAAAAAGCTCCTCATTCTGTCTAGGACACAACGGCCAGACGAGTGTGACCCTTGCCACGCCAGGTCAGGCTGGAGCTGCGTCTGCCATGGTGAGCAGGGCAGCACAAGGACAGTCCCAGCCCTTAAGGGCCCTGGAGAGCTTGAGCTGAGAAAGCCCACGTCTCACCAGAGGCTCTCTTGTGCCTCTTCCCGACCTGTGCAGGGCTGTGCGGTTGTGACCACGTGTGCCCTGGAGCCAGGGTGGCCAGGGTGAGTGTTCAGGGCACTGCCTGGCAGAGGCAGGGCAGAGACCTGTGGCATCAGGATGTTGTTGTCCCACTGACTGCTCAATTCCCACTTGCCATCAAGCGAGTGCCCTTTTGAGGTGCAGTCGCTTTAGTAATAGCTGCAATTAAAAAAAAACAAAACCAAAGAAAGAAAGGATCCTGATCAGCTGATTTTCTGAAAAGTTAGAAATCGCTGGAAAAGAAACAGTGAAATGCACATTCCACCCACTGCCATTTCACATCTTTGATTCCAGTGCTCACTTCTGCTTGATCCAAGGAGGAGACACATTCCAGGAGCAGAAAAACCCCAGTCTCTTCTTAGAGAAAGTTATTCATAGAAGGAATGACTAGAAACTGCTCTTCCTGTGCCCTGGGAAATTTTGAATTCCAAAATGAAGGAAACAAGGAAACAAAAACCCAGCCAAGGAAACAAGCTTCAATCAAATTTTATTCCAAAAGAGAAGAAAAACATATAAAGATAGAAATCTATGACTCTCCTGAAGGAGGGCTGAAATAAGAGTTCCCTGAGACTTGACAGAGTAGGCTGGCTGTCCACTGCTCTCTCCGGCACACTTCCAGGGCTCAAAGCCTGGCCAGGAGGCCCAGCAGCCAGGAAGCCCTGGGAAGCCCTGCTGCCAAGGAGCCAGGAGACGGGGGCTTGGCAGACTCCATCCCCTGCCTGCCATCCCCCCGCCAGCCTGCCAGGTGGGCTGCTGGGGAGGGAGGGAGGGAGGGACGTGAGCTTTCAAAAATTGCTTGGCAGAAAGGATGTCATTCTGCATCTGCCTAGTTTCTGGGAGGATCTCATCAAAATTGACACGTTTCCCAGGTGTTTCATGCCGGTGTATTAGATTTTGCTATACCAGAAAATTGCTGACCGGCTGTACTGTGCACACAGAGCCAGCAGCAATCAGCTGGAGCCCCATCCACCTGTCCAAGGAGCACCCCGAGAAGCCTGGGGAGGAAACTCACCCACCCCTAGAGCGGTGTTCCCACAGCATTTAGCACTGACTTCTTCAGGTGTGGGCAGCGCAGGGCTGGCGATTTTGGGAAGCCAGTCACAGCTGCAGAAGGCTGCACTCTGAGCCACTGTGTGCAGAGGTGGCCTGTTAGGCTTTGCTTTATGCCTGCTCTTCTAGATAGGCCCTGGGCTTGACTGTTGACCCGGGTTCATTTCCAAGCCCTCTCCTATCAATCAGACATGCACATATACTGTTCCAGTAATGAATCAAGCTGACTTGTTCTTGGCCTCAATCAATCAAGCCTCTGCATCACACAAACATTCATCTCGGTTGGAAATAACAGGTGAAAACAGCCCCAAGCACAGCCTGCAAGGAGCAACTCCCCATCGCAGCAGTTCGTCAACGGGTAGAAATTTTTTGTGTACACAGGTGTGTCAGAGACACAGGGCAGCAATTAAAGACGGTGAGAAAAAAGATAAACTCAAGTTTTTTCTGTTAAAAACGTGTGAAGAGAAATGTAACACTATTGGCATAAAGAAATCAGCAGGCTTTAAGAGCTCAAACTCTGTGAAATTCCACCCAGTTACAGAAAAGCAGGAACTCATGTTCTGCTTTTAGCCTACTTGAGAAAACCAAGCTGTCAGAGTTAACCAGGGCATCTTCAAGCCAAGAGCTGGAAACGGGCTGCCCAGATAATCTGCGTAACCACAAATTTCTGCTAAGGTTTCTTAAAGATATTGGGAAAAAAGAACCATGCAGCCAGAGCAGAGGCGTTCGCTGCTCCTGGAACGCGTCAGGGTGATGAGCCACCCTGTAACCTGACCAAGACTGATCTACAAGATACAGCAGAAAATCCTTATTAGGCACCAGCCTGCTTATCAAGCAACTCAACAAGCTCTCCTGAATCGCTGCATGAAAACTTACCAGAAAATGTATCTTTGTGAAGGTTGCTTTTCTCTCCCAGCTGTGCTGAGCTGACCATTTGGGATTCAAAAAAAGGCAAGCTGCACTCCATGCTTGCTTCAGACCCAACCCAACCCATGTTTATCAGCCCCTTCCAGATGTTCTTGCAGCTGTATCGCCTCACCATCACCCCAATTCGATGTGGCACCAAAGCAAATTAAGGGCTACATTTTTGTAGGCCTTGCTGATGCTCTGTGCTGTGTGTACTCCAACTCGCTTCTCAGCCTGTTTTTTACACACTACTGTCTTCAATTACTTTTCCAAATGAAAGGGAGTCATGGTACTGTAATTAAACATTTAATTGAAGGGAGGGAAAAAAAAAAAAGAGGGAGGGAGCTGATGTTTGCCAACAAGGAAAGGATAACGGTGAGAGACTGCTGCTTCTAAATGAAACCTCACAATGCTGCTTTCTGCAGCAAGAGGCACCCTGGGCTGGGGCTCATGTATCAAAGTACGGCTCAGCTCCTATTCAATTAATGTGTCTGTTTCAATGGGAAGCTATTGTAAAGCATTGTTGGAAACGGTTTCTAATTTTCCCTTCAGTTTTTGGCTGGCTTAATTAAACTTACACCCACTGAACCCTTGCGTCTCTCCAAAGGCAGACTGGCTATTGACCTAAGAGATTTTGTTTAATCATTTCTGTGTTTCCCTGGCCACCTTCAGTGAATTAGTGAATCCAGCTTTTTTTTTTTTTTTTTTACGGTTTTTCCAATGCTGAGGTGATTCTGCTCCCTCCTCCTCAAAGAGCTGGCAGAAATGTGTATCATCTTTCCTTTTCTGCAGGAGCCTGAGAACTCTCCAGGCTGGAGCTTCCCCAGATAAAACAGTCATGCAAGCCACGGCCTCTACAGCAGGAGCAGGATGTCTTGGCACTCCTCAGGGGTAGGATTGATTGTGAGAACAAAACCACTCACATGTATACAAGTTCATGGGGAGTGGGTCCTCATGAACTTAGGGCACAAGTTTGTTTTGTGAGTGGGTGACCCGATGAGGTCTGGTTTGCCATCAGTTTGGGTTTCAAGAGTGAGCAAAGCCCTGTGGACTCTCTAGTGTCTGTGACAGATGGAATCATCCAGTGGCCGCTCCCTCAGTGGAGAATTAGTAAAGTCTCTCTTCAGTTGCCTGGTCTAAAAGGACTTGGAGACCTAATTATATTTGGGACATTTCTCTCTCAAAATCAGTGGAAATCTGCTAATAGGCTCTGAAATTATGGGAAGGTCAAATGAACTAACATAGAATTGCAAAAACTTCCTCTCCTTTGGAAAGCAGGCTAAAAATGAAGTTGAAGTCTGGGCTATGTGTCCTTCATTCCTGCCACCCCCATGTTATTTACCTGTGGGCCTGATGTATAAAAGACAGGACCCACATTCGTCTGACATCGTCACTGCAGCAGTGATTACCTTTGAAATTTAGGCTCTGCCTGCGTGTTCAAGGATGAGAACATTCACAAATGTCAAAATACAAAAGGAGGCTTACACAAAGGAAACATCCCGCGGCAGAGTGTTGCCGCTGCACAGTCATTCTCGTTGTCACTAATAAAGCAGGGGGTGAGGGTAGGCAAAACTGGGCCACTCCAACAGGAGTGACTCAGGGTGGGAAAGAATGCAAGCCTGAGATCAGAAAACAGAGAGGAAGTCTGATAGGCAGGGTTGCCTACCTTGTTCTCTTTTCCAAGTGCTCTGAAAAAACAGCAGGACAAAAAGTGTTTCTTGGGGTATAGCCGACTGAAAATTCAAGAAGAAAACATTCTTGTCTGCCCACAAAAGACCATGAAGGCTTGCTCCTGTCTGGGGCACAAAAAAGGTCCCATTCAGAGCTGAAACCTGGTTGTCACAGGTTCTGTAGTGGAAAAGTGGTGAAAGCGCATCAACCTGCTGGATTTCCCACCCCCAGCAGGCAGGAGAGCTGCTCACAGCAGGGAGCTAAACATGGTTTCTGCTCCCCATGGTGACCGTGCTGTGGATTAGATGCAGATTAACCCAGTGACCTGCCATCCGCTCTCATCCATACTTAAGAATATAAGCAAAGGGAAGCTGATGATTAGGGAAAAGAACAGGTGAGGTTCAGCTCAAAGTTCAATGTCATTGAAAAAAAACATGAATACCAAAAACCAAACGAGCAGATCTGGTTTTGGTGTTCATCAGCCTATGCAGAGCCCACAAGGGCTGGGTTGTTCACCTGAAGGTTCAGATGAGAGTGATAAAGTAGGGGTCCAGCCTCGCCCAAGGTTCCCAGCGTGGGAATTCCTGTGCTCTGTTTTTGGCTCCATCACCAGCTGGCTCAGGGACAAACCACACCACTCCTTCTTGCCATGCTTCATTTCAGCCTCTTCTGAAGTGAAGATACTGAAACATCCTCACCACACGGGGATCTTCCCTGCATTGTGTGCGTTTGCCCTTATGCTTGGGGATTTACATATGCAGAGTGTGGCAGTGAACTGGGAACAAGCCTCCACCAAACTATCTAGCACAACCACTCCTGGGTGTTGTGTAGGAAGAGGAGAGGGATTGGGGACAGACTTGACTTTATCAAGATAGGAATAAACTTCATTGCTAGGACTGTTTCTAATAAAATAAAGACAATTCTCCCCTGGCTTATAACACCTTAATAATCATTGTAGTTGTGTCACAGAATCATTCATGCTTTTATTCTCTACTCCCTTTTTAGCTTAGGAAAAGCAAGTTATTCAAGCAACCCTTAGAATGAAAACCCTTGATATTTGTTGTGTTTTCAGGTAAGAAAATTCATACTGGCTTAAGAATTTACTCTTTGCATCCACCTTACCCATACCTGAGGAAAACACAGAGCAGGTGGGGATAGCGTGATGAAGCAAAATTCCCTGCAGGATGCAAGGCAAAGGGGCTGTCTAGCCTGCTGCTTTCCATATGAATGGATTTTATCCAGGCATTGCTGTTGTTGTTGTTATTATTAATTAACAAGCCAATCTATGGACATTGGCACTGAGAGAAGCAAAATTCACGGACAGCTGGCTTTGGAGCCTGAGAGGTGAGGAGTTTCTCCCTTGGTTTCGACAGGTGGGAGGTCTCCAGTGTCCAGCAGTGGCTGAGCTCATTCAGCAGCATGGCATCCTGTCCAGTGGCAGCTCTCTTCTCTTCACAGCTGCCTGTTTTCACACACCTGTAGGAACTGAATCACCCAAGCAATCTTACCGTGCTTTTGCATTTTGCTGGCTTTGGCCAGAGGGTTTCAAAAGTTATTACGGGGAGAATCACACACATGGCATGCTCACATAAGCCTTTAAAAACCCTGCTGCTATGCTTATCACCATGGATAGTCCCCTTAGCTGAAAAATGAGTCATAATTGTAGAAAACAGTGCAGAATTTGAACCTAAGCCATTAATGCTAATGCAATATATGGTGAGAAAATACTATTAACATTTGGATGGATGAGTTACAATACTCTGATTACCACACATTTGCATTCCTTGGCTTCTATGTGATTACAACCTCAGCTTTGAAGCTGTGCTACCACAAAGACCTCTTGTGCTGTCTCGATTTGTTTCCTTGGTGTGTGCACATTTAGAGCCAGTGTTGGTTTGCTGTATTAATAATATTGATTGCACAATGATTCCTGCCGTGCCCAACCAAGGCGACAGAGAGGGACGACAGGTGATCCTAAAGGGGCGAATTCCCTCTGAGGAAGGGGAATTTTGGGGATTTATGGAGCAGTCACCTCGCTGACCTCTGGCTGTTTAATGGCTCTTTAAAGGCTCAAGTCCAAGTTAGTTGTCCCAGCTTCCAGGAAGTGCAGTGGAGAGAGAGCAAAGTACCTCTAGAGGGCAATTCATTCCACGCATTGCTGCTGCCTCTGGCGCAGGAGGCTCCAGCGCCGGCCGCCCCGGACCTGGCCGGAGCCAAAGAGCCAAACTTCTCCGGGGCGACTGGCCTGGCTGCGAGTGCTCAGCCTGCGCAGGGAATGCTGCACGGCCCTCCCGCCAGCCAGCAAAGAAATGTTTCTGTGAGCCCACTCACTTACCAGTGTTTTCCTCCCGGTTTTTCCCGATGAAGGATTTTCTTGTGCCTCCTCTGGTCAGTGCGAGGAACAGGAGGATTCCCATGGTGCTGCCATGCTGCTTTCTCCGAGGCACGGGCTGAGGAGGTTCCCTGGCTTTCTAACTATGAGCAGCAGTGTCAAAAGGCAGCAAGACAGACCTGCCTACCAAAATAACTGTGGTCTTTCTGGTGCTCTTTGACTGAAATGTGAGAAGAGGTAGTGGTCAGGCCGGAGATTATGCCCAAATGTGAGAGGTCTGGCAACCTCTGTACTATTGGTAGGATGTATTCTAGGGGCCATCAGAAAACAGCTAAGTTATAAATCCTTGGAATAGCTTGAGGACTCCCTACCACACAACTTTGAAGGAAAGTACCCATTTCCCACGTTCTGCATGTGGCTAACAAATTTTCTCTATGTTTTTACAATAACAGCCAGCCTGGAGGTCAAGTTCTCCCTCTTGAATTGAGAGCAATTCCTCTGAGAGGTAGAGAAGGTGCGAGTGGAAAGAGTGGCTGACTAAGAGCCCCTCGGGCTACATCCCTGCCTGGAGGACATGGGCGGGGTTAACTCTAATTGCCAGAGGGAGACTGCAGAGTGGGGCCCTGCTCACCCTTAATTTTGGAAAGAAATATAGACATACGTACGGTGCTCACAAAGCCCATAAATAGAGAGTGCTTCAAGGTTACTGTGTGCTGATGCTGACAAAGTCTTTGTAGTCCCCGTGGAGGGAGGATGGCTACTGGGATCACCCAGTGCATCCTCCTCTGGACCTCAGGAAGGGTACTGGGAGATGTGCTGACAGACTGAAAACAAAATCAGAGTACGCTGTGGCTTTGCAGGGAAGGGAGCTTTCTCTCCATGCAGAGCAAAGCACGTGGGTGCCAAACCTCACCCAGGGAAAGCTGAAGGCGATATCCTGTTGTTGGTCTGTCCCAGCCTTGGGCCTGGCCAGGAGAAAATGCTGACTTCTGGTCAGTATATGGAAGTGTGTGTGTCAGGGGAGGAGGGAGGTGACAATTCCATACAATCCCGGCATCTGTACTGCAGTTTTAAATTAATGACAAGTTGTCTTAATTTTAGGACAGGTGTTCCTTTTTATTCTTGTTCCTGTAGCAGAATAGATGAATGAAATACAAAATGAGTAAGAACTTGAGCCTTCACATAACGATTATTGTGGATACAACCTCCTATAAATTACATTCCAGACGCCCAACAGGTAAAGTCTCGCATATTACTGGGAGACTCACGTGCTTTTTCAAAGGCTCTCCTACAGCAAACCCCTGAAAAGTTAGCATACCTTCTGCAGGTTGGAGAGAGTCTGAAGGAGGAGGAAGAACAGCAGAGTCATTAGGAAACATCATTAGAGGCTTAAGAGCTAATGATCCAAAGCACATTGACATTAATGTGACTCTCCTTTTTGGACTTGAGGCACTAGGGCATGTGAATCCTTGCTCCTGATATTTAACATGTCTGGTTTTCATGCACGATTATCTATTTTGGAATGGGAAAGGGTTTTTTCTCCTCTGTAGAGTAAAAAGCAAACAAATAAACCCCTTGTGCTGAACAAATCAAGTCCTAGCACTGACGACTTGATTTCTTAGAATTGGTCCCATCACAAAATCTACTGCTTCATTTCTTTTTCCTATGTTTATAAAGGCAGTAACCAGTTCTATTGAAATTAATAGAAATAGAACCAAACAATTAAACCTTGCCTTCCTGGCCAGTGGAAGGAAAAGCCAAGACCAAGAGCATTGTAACTTTTTAACTATGCTTTTCCTTCTGTCACAATAAAGCCACAAAATGCTATTGTTGAGGCCCAGCTGGAAAATCGAAATATTCTCCTCAGGGGAGACTGTTTCACCCCTCAGAGGGGAGAGGGTTCAGGAAAGAGCTGGAGTCTCACTGAACGGCGCCGTGCAGGGATTCCTGTGAGGGACTCAGTGCCTTGTAACTCTGTGATAAGACTTACTCTTTGCTTGAAGGAACAGTTCCTGTGCATGCATTTTGACCTGATAATGCCTGTGTAACTATCCAGGATACTACTTATTTACGTTACTCCCTGACAGCTTAAAAATTCATTAATGGCTCAGCAATAAATTCTGAGCAGACTTCCCGGAAGAGATGAAAAACGGAGGACATCAGCTAACGAATTATCAGATAAATACTCTGAAAGGAGGGCCTGCTCTCCTCTTCCATTCTGTTCCTGTGGCTGAATGGAAAGGGGCTCGGGTTTTGTGCTTCACTTCTCATTTCTGTTTTTCTGCAGGATGTGGGAGTAGCGGGGGCAGCCTCCCCACCTGGCACACGCAGTCCGTACGGCAGCCACACGATCTCCTCCCCTCCGTTTCAGCGACTTCTGAACTGCAAGGGCAGCCCTGTCTGAAACCCAGCGTGAGCTCCAGGTAACTTCCAGCTCCCATCCTGTTCTCCCTCCCTCCTGAGCAACTTATTTAGCAGTGACAATTTACATACGGTGCTTTTACAGTGTGGACTAGGATGCCCCAGGGACTGATTTAAGACTCACAAATCCATTTCAGAGCCTTTGTGCTGAGAAGACGGTGTGGCAGACTCAATATTCAGCTGTGCTCATCTAAATCCAGAGGTGATTCGGGGGAACAAAATCCTCCAGATTTACCTTGGTGCAAGGCAGAAAAATAAAGGCACCTGCCTGGACTCACAGCCACTGTACCTCAGTGAAAAATACCTTGCACACAAAATTCACAATACTTTTTAGCTAAAGTTAGATGACAAGCCTGCCACTATAAATGCAAATACTGTAGAATGCAGGAGATCAAACAATAAACAGATTTTTTACTGCTAAGTTTTCTTTCCCTTCTCAAAAATGTAACCAGTTTAGAAAAAAAAAATGAAAGCTGGACCAAATTTTGTCCTTGTAATTTCTATGATGAAGTTATGCCAAGATTTTTCCCAAATAATTCTTCGTTGTGGATTGCATTGCATGGATGAATGACTCCCATATAAGGCACATTCATTTTTAAATTTACTGAGAGTAAAGGGAAACCCAGCTCAGAAATCACTGACATGCAAAACTAAGAATCTGAATGAAGAGAAAGTGTTTTATTAAAGTTATGGAACCCTTTTTAGTCTTAGTTACATGGAGATAGTGAAAATGTATACTGGGGAAGGGAAGACCTTTCCCAGTAGGCCTTTCCCAGAATTACTTTGCCAGGGAAGACATAAAGCATCATCCTGATTGGGCTGAGAGCGGGGAAGAATGAAGAACAGAATGTCTTGCCTCTGTCCCTTTTTAACAGCAATTAAATTTATTTGAACCCTGACAATTAATTTTATTTAAACTCTGATTTAATGTTACTATATAGGGATATGAAACTATGCCATGAAGTTAATAATAAATGAGGAAAAAAAAAGTTGAAATAATCGTGATGAACACATTCGTTTTCATGAATACAATTGTTTCAATTTCAGTCTCAAAATGAAAACGAGAGGAAACCCAGATGTGGGTTTCCTCCAAACATACTCTCCTATACACCCCAGTTCTGCTGGGGATGCTATGGATCTTTCATGAGCTATCCATGCAAGGAAAGGTGCCCACATTTTGAAGGGGAAGCAGCTTGAGAAACTTTCTAAGGTACTAACGATGGAAAAAAATCATGAACGTTGAAACTGCAGAGCTTCCAACTTCCACTATGTACAGCAGAACCTCTTCAAGGTTCTGCTGGCATTCTGCTAAATGCCACAATAAATACTTGGGAGCTGCCACTGTTGTTGGCAGCAGCCACAGCACCTCCCCTGCTGCTGGCAGTGCTGGGGGCAGAAAATGTCACTGACACCCTCTGGGCTAAGTTCCATCGTTTTGCCAGGAATCCTACATGCAGGTGAACAAAACCTGTGCTTCTGACTCCTCTCTCTCACTGATTTCAGTGCTGCTCTTGCCACACAGTGTTCAAGAAGTAAATCTGGGCAAGGAGGAGAGCCCAGCTGCGGTGGAGCAGGCACTGGGTGGGCTGGAGGGAAGGGATGCTCCACGGGTGTGAGACTGAGGGATCACTTCTTCCCTTGTTACCAAGCAGTTCCTTACAGCCAGGCATAGGGCAGGGTGCTTTCCAAAGAGGCTGTTTAGTCTTTTATCACTTAATAAGACATATGAATGTCTTCTTTGGGATGCATGGCAAGAATTTTTATATATATACTTTTTTATATGTATGTTTCTGTGTGTGTCTGTGTGTGTGTGTTTTAAACAAGTACTCCAAAGCTCACATTGGAAAGGTAAATATGCACCCTTATCCATGAGACTGCTCCAGAGCAGGAAGGCTGAGGCAGTTTCATGTGCAGAAGATCACATCAGTTTTTCTCCAGCATCCCTTGTACTCAGACACCCAAAATTCTGACATGGGCTTCCAGACTCCAAGCTGCTCCACGCTCGATTTTGGTTCTTTCTGCCAAGTTGCAACCTGGAATAATCCTGAAATAAGACCCCTTCCGGCAAGTTCTTCAACAGTCCTAAATCAAATATCCAGACTTCAGTGGGGCCAGTTGAATTCTCTGAGCTCTCTGGGCTCTATGAAAAAGTTTCATTCAGTTCATGTGACTCACTCTTCCTGCTATTGGAATGATGGAAAAGATAAACCTGCACTTGGATATCAAGAAACAATAATCACCAAGCACACAGAGAACAGAAATTATTAAATAGGGGAATATTTATTAAATATTTCTAGTTCAGATTTTAAAAAAGCAAAAATAAAGGACAGCAAATGCTTTCAGCAGATGTTTTCTAACAAAATTGCACCTGGAGAGTTCTGTTGTTTTCATTTTGCAGACTCATCGAGTGCTGTACATGTTGAACTCTTCACATGATTTCAAGCCTCCATCTGAGCCTAGCCTAGCACTCACAAAAACACAGTCCCACTCGCCTTAGAATGGGGCAGCACAGTGTGCTTGGTGTGACCAGACTGCAGCAGAGAAAGAGGAAGGCCAGCTGCTCAAGCAGTTCAAAATCAGTTTACATTAGTTCTTCCATTGCTGCTGCCTAATAGTCTGATTTGACAAACACAAAATCCCTGAGTCAGTGGAAAGCCAAAATGAAAAACCATTTTCCATAGCTCTGCCTTGGACTTAACAAGGTTATATAACCAGTCATTACTTAGCTCTTAAACTAGCCATTAAGGGGGTTTTTTGGTCTAAAAAGGGGTAAAGAGGTGCAATGAATCATCCAGTCCTCCTCCAAACCTTTGTGACAGTTGAAATTACATAGAAGCTAAGCTGACATCAGACAACTATTTCTACTGATGATTAGCCACAGCCAGCTGTGATTCCCTCCCTGTCTTGCAGAAGTTTTTGAATCACTCAGTTCAGTACTGCTCCTGGTGAGGAGGTGGTGCATGGCTTTGAAAACAAAACTTTTTTCCCCCTCTGAATGTGCTTTTACTCTGTCTCTTGTGAGAAGACACACATTACTTGTTACTGTTCAAGAGCCTGAGAACACATTCAAAAAACCTCAAAACCTAAAAAAGAAACACCCTAGCCTCACATGAATCTCATTTATCTTGTAAGCTTTTCCAGGCAACACTTGAGGTTTCTTGTACTGTGCCCAGCAGAACTGTGCCTGACTTCTTTCAACTCTTAAGAAATAAAATGTGTTTAGTGACAGTCTCACTGAAGCCATCCTAACAGAAAAATCCATGAGTAAAGCACCAGAACAGGATCCAAAAGGCCTTCTCTCTGTCCCACTCTGCTATGGACCCAGAAGGAACACAACTCCTTGGTGTACTCCTGTAATTGCCTCAGGCTTTCGCCACCAAGGTGCCTGCTGAAATCCAAGGGCCTCTCCTCTCTCACTCCTATCTTCAAGTGGTCATCTGAGAGAGGCAGGAACAGAAAAAGTGCTGAATGCTGTCCATAACCTTATCACAGTAAAATATTGCTGCCTAACCTACGTAGCTGGAGGCTTGTCCTTCTGTAACTTACGTCAACCACAGCCCAGCAAGTCATTCACACAAGCCACCAGGAAGCTCAGATCTCCGTGAGCAGGTTGGGGCTGACTTACATTCTGCTCTTGCCATGGCCTACCTAAATATCTTGAATTGAAGACAGCCCTCATTGGGAATTTGTCTCACTCTGAATCATGAGTTTTCTGACCTATTTCCCCCCAGTTTTCCAGGGAGTGGGACTGTTCTGTGCAATTCTCTGGGATTTGAGAGAGTCCTTCACGTCCACTGCAGTCTGGAGAGGACAAGGAGGTTGAAAGCTGAGGTCCCTTAAGCCCCACTCCCTTTCCTCGAAAAGATTTCCAACTATCTTTGGAGGTTTTCTGCTGGCTACAACCCTTCTGTGGCAAAACTGGGAGGGGATGATCTGGCTTCGTGCACTTTTTAAAAAGCTTGAGAAGTAAGAGCATTAGCTTCTCCACACTGGCTAAAAAAAGGCTTGCTAAACCCGTTGAAACCAATTGAGGAGCAGAGCAGAGTTAATCCTGGAAAATGCTCACGGTGGCTCCATGACGCACGGCCATGCAAAGGCAGAACAGGGTTGCAAGTGATCTGTTCAAAGAGGACTAGGAGAAGTTGCAGGTAGATTTTGGGGTGGGGATCAGCCCTCAGTGTGGCCTGAGTGGAAGTGGGGGCTGCTGCTATGGAGCTTCTCCCCCTGCCTCTTTAACATTTCGCTCTTCTTCATGTAAGATTTTCTCTGTTGGGAATTCTTGACATTTTTCCATCTGCCTTCTGAATTCAGGCTCATGGAGAAGAGGCATGAAGAACAGTCATAAATGCTTTCTCCTTTGAAAGGACTGTGAGTTCCCGTCTCTACTTGGAAAGACATTTCAAAATGCATTGTCACTGTTCATACTGTGCAGTGGAACAAATAGCACACATGTACTCGAAACAGGTCCCCTTGTCCCAGACACTGCACTTCCAAGGAATGAGAGGTAATCTCCATTTTCAATGTTACAGTTTTAGCATCAGGAAATGTATTTAAGCTTGCAGTGGCACTGTGTTGGATTAAAGATATTTGAGCAAAGCATCTACCCCTCATTTAAAGTGTGAGAAGCCATTAGCTCTTTCATTGAATTACCCACCATCCAAAACATGGGTTCATGTCAAGGCCCAAATGAAAATGCATGGAGCAAACAAGGAGCCTGAATCACATGGAAGGATGGAGTGAGCTAAGTATAGGTTTAGGAGAGGGCTCTGTGGCTGTATGTACACAAATGTACAAGAGAGAGAAAAAGGTACAAATACAGGGGGAAAAACCCCAAGGAAACAGAAAGAAAACCTCAAAGATAGACACAGAACTGCTGATGGTAAGACCCTGAGAAATATCTGAGAGAACTGATGCTTAGAGTCTGAAAAGGGCTTGGATGTTTGGCAAAGAAGGCTATGGACTGTTGTGTGACTCCCTTGGGAACCAGGTTTTTGGGCAGTCCCTCTAAGTTAAAGGAACTTTATCCAGGAAGAAACTGTCTTTAAGTCTTTTAACTGAATCACCCCAAAGCTTTGCTAGTGGCTTGAGTTAAAAAGAAGTTACAAATCTTAGAATAGAAATCTACCACTTTTAGCTCATTTTTAACTTACTTCTGTTCCAACTGTGAGTTCTCAACAGACAAGCTAAAATGTCCGCCATGGAAATTATCTTCTAAAAATTACACTGCTCCAATAACAAACGGAAATCTTCCATGTGACATGATGTATCCTATCAAACTGTGCTATATAACTCGAATTTCAAATTTCAAATAACTTATCACGCTCTTGTTTGGTTTTGGCTTCTTTCAATTAGTTTCTGTTGCTCTGCTGTAGAAGGATGACAGACAGTTAAAGCCCACAAGAATCAAGCAAACATTATCCTCCTTATACAAACATCACTGAAATCCTCTGATGCTGTTTGTTCATTGACATGGTTTCCATAGGGGCCACTCCCTCAAGTCCTTGTTTAATTTTCAAATTTGCCCTGGAACCAAATTTTTCAATTATGCTCTGGCCACATGAGATTCAGCAAAGGCAGCCTAGAGGCAGAATTTCCAGTCTCCATCGTGGTAAGGCACGAGGTGTCCTCCTCTTTAGTGCGTCAGATACCCATCCCAGCTCTCCATAGGTAATCAGGAGGATGATGACTCCACACTTTGGCTCTGAAGGATCTCAGTTATCTCACTGACAAACTCGGAGGTGTCAAGCATTGCTTCATATGTCACTTTGCCATAAATACGATACCCTAAGTAAACACAAGCTGGCATTAACTCTCCACTAGGCTGACAGCTATAAAAATTTGGAGCTCTCGTGAGTTTTTTGAAAGAGACCCCCGTTTTGCTGCTGTTTTCCCTCTGTGGTTTGGACACAAGAGCTGAGAAGGCAGGACAGTCCCAACTCTTTCTTCCTGCAGCATCACGAATAGCACAACTCTGTAACATGGGTCCAGGGAAAGTCACCTGGGTATGCACAACACTGTTCTCAGCTGGTCAGGCAGTTTCTTTTGGCTCATTTCCAGGGAAAATCACATGTAGAGAAGGAAAAGGCAAAATCTGGTGATGAAATGAGTATCTGATCAACGGCTGTACTTGCTAATCAGATGAAGTTTAAACACAATAGCCTACACTGTTCTCCTCCTTTCTCTGCTGTAAATCCAACAAGCTTTCCTGCAATGATGGAATGTTTGCTGAAAAAAATCCAGAAAATAAACGTTCTATCAGAGTGGGAAATCACATCTACTTTTCCCCCAAATTAATGGCCGTGTGTCTCCCTTCCCCCTCTGTGACAACGAGCTGATTTGATAGACATCTTCCTGCCTGTGTCAATCTCCTGTCGCGTTCTTCGTGTAGTGAGATTTCTTCTACTTCTTCTCCATGCTGTGCCACTCTCTAATATGATGACAAGGCAAAGTGTGGAACTGGGTGAGAAAAAATCCCGAGGCTGTATTCATTAACATGGAGAAAAGATTCAAAATAGCCTTGTTTCTTGGAAGGTTTGAGGGAAAAAAAATATAGCAGAGAAACATCAATAGCGACTTATTCTTTTGTTTTAAATCAGATCTGATCCATCCATCAAGACCAGCTAAGCTGAGAATTCAAGTGGCCACAGGACTGTAGTTCACAGACTCTTTTTGCTGCCGTCCTTGCCACTGAGTTAAAGGGCTCATTTTCCTGAGGGAAACAAAGTGGAAATTCCCCTAGGAGGCACAGAAGTTTTCCTCTGCTTCCCAAAGGAGGAAATATTCATGAGCAGCATTCACAGGGCTGATACTGTGGAACTGGCACACAACAGTGATTTCTTCCCCCACCTGTGTTGTGGGATGCCGCTCATGACTGGAGAGCTGGGATACAGCCCTGCCCCTTCCCAAGGAACTTTCCTGCCATGGCTGGCTTCTACTTTAAGGTGTAGGCAGAGTTAGGCTGTCCCTCCTGCCCAGGAAGACACACCCCAGCTCCCAGCCCTAGCCACACTTTGCCCTCTTTGCTGAGGCTTCTGGCCCCTGTGGTGAGCGATTTTTCATCAACACGAGAGGCTTGAAATAGCACAGATCCTACTGGTGCAGGCAGTCAGAGGCTTTTGTTAATTACTCCTACATATTCCCTTGGAAAAGCTGCAGCATGCTGGCAAGGCACCTACTGGATTCCCAGGCTAGCCAGAGGCTAGCCAGAACACACAAGTCCAGGAACATGACCAGCATGCCTAAAATGAATGAATTCACTCCAGACTCTGCATACTAATTAGAAGCTACTTGCTAGTAAAGTAATAACTTCACTAGAAATAGGACTGGTAGCAGCCCTCCCATTGGATCAATCAGCTGTCACCCAGGCACCAAAATAAGCAAGCAGATCTTCGTAAGCACACTTTGCAAATTGGAAATGAGTTCTTTTGCAAATATGACCCCAATTTAATCATCTAAACAGGAGGAAACTCCTTTGGGGATTCTGGTTTTTCAAAGAAGACAGTAATCACTGGTCACCACCAACATGAACTGGTCTGAGCAATTCACTAAAAATGAAGATATATGCACACCTGATCCATTCCATGTCTGTCTGTCTCTCCTTATCACTGTCATTTCACAAATAGCACAGAATATGCACCAGGACAAGATCTTAATGCACTTGTTAGAACATAACACTTCATCATTGTCAGGCAGATAACAGAAAGCCCAACACTGAGGATACAGTGCACTTTTAAAAGGGCATAAACAATTTAGCACAAATGAAAAATAAATTTGTCCTGTCTAATAAAGACCTCATAAATACACTGATGAATTACAATGAGCTATATGGGGGGTGGGGGGATGATGTCATTCTAACACAGATTTTTTCATCAGTTTTGTTTTCCCACTTCAAGTAAATAAGGGGAGGGGAAATATGTCAGGTTACAAATGAGAATGAGAATCGAAATCCTTAGCAGCAGGTCCCCGCTTTCAAAACCAAGAAACCTCCTCTTTAATGCTGAAGAACATTGTTGAGCATCCTTGGAGATGCACATAAAGACATATCCAGGAGTACAATCTACTCATGGTCCCTCCAAATTTGTGCATCTTAAATACAGACATACACAGACAACCCTCTGTGTGTGTGTGCATGTAACTCCTGGGGTCTGAGAGCAGTACAGTCTATCAGCCTATTCATAGTTTCTTGCCCCTATATGAATTTTTGCAAGGTAGGGAATCAGTGTCTTACACAAGTTGCCAAGACGATGCTGGGGCCATTTCTTTTTCCTCTTGTGCTGGAAGGACAAGGGGGAAAAGCGGGAGATTGTCCACTTTGGTAACAGGCATCAACACCATCTAGCAACAGAATCGCTGCAGGGGGCTGTAAATACACTTTTTGGAAAGTTAAAGTGGGTCTGTATGAAAGAAACCAGGAGAGACTTCTCCTAGAGAATGTCAGCTCCATTTCTTGAGTGGTTCTCAGCCCAGCCCATGTCACAGGTTCCTCGTCGCTACACAGCTTTGTCTCTCTATCCAACAAAGAACTGTGGTTTCCAAGGAGCAGTTTTGCTAGGCTCTGCCCTCCAAATCCTAGTTCTTCCGTCATACAAAACAGATGACAATGATTTTACATTTTGATGAACATTTCCTAACACCACCAAGCCTTCCCCGCCAGAAGCTCTGCAGACAACCCTCCTTTGCAGCAGAAACAAACTCCCTTAACAGACGTGAAACCCTCAGGTTTTAATGATCCCGTTATCTGCTCCTATTTCCAGCAGCTCTAAGTGGTGTTTTCAGATAGGAGTAAACATTTTTGTATGGCAAAGCTTTGCAGAGACCTACTGTATGCAGAGGTAGGTACCTCCTAGTGCCAGAGCAAAAATTAGGTAGTTTACATGCAAGGTCTCCCTGGAACAATGAAAGTGCAGAAAAAAGGTGAAAAAGCATAACGTTAAAGTTTATTGCATAACACTAAGTATGCATTTCTAGACTTTGACCAATTTTGGTGTTAGGAGGAACAGGTCTTCTTAAAAAAATTACCAAATATTCCCTTTTCTTTCAATTTACCTTGACAGTTGATTGAAATGTTTATCCAAAACCAATATCATTGTGCTTGCTAAAGAAGCTTAAGTTAAGGGTTTTTTGTTATTCATACCTCATGACCTATGCCTTGTCTTCCCACATATGTCTTTTTACAGCATCTTTACCTTTGTGCAGCTGCAAACATTGTGTGTCAAAGGTATCATGTGCCCTTTTACAGTGCAGCCAAGGAAGAGCTCAAACCATGAAATAATTTTGCTCTTTCATTGCAGCTCTCTCTAAATTGACATGATGGGTTTTTGTCTCTTTACCTTGCATTTGTTCCACTTATCTGGTCACAGAAAACAAAAATGCAGCATCATAACGTTTGGTAAGGACATGTGAAAGGAGACATTACCAGAACTAGCACATTGTCCAAAGAAACACAGAATCCTCGTGCGTGACTTCTTAATGGAGCAGAGCCGGTGGTGTAGTAGTTCTGAAGAAATCACGCATTTTGTAGCTATTGATGAGAAAGAGAGAAATAGAGAGAGTGAGTTCTTTCCCAGTGGGAAATATGAAACAAATTATTGTTTCCCTTAAGACTACACACAGACAATAACACCGTTTCATCAGGAGTATTTTTGAATAAAAATATGTTGTGGATCAAAAGACCTCCTCCTCAAACCAACTCAGAAGTCTGAATCTCACAAAAAAACTTTTCTGTAGAGAATTCAGGCCCAGAAACAAATCCAGGATTTAAAATGGTCAGAAAACAGAGCTAATTCTGTCATTTCTGAACAAAATTCCTTTTGCTTGTACCAACATCATTAGATTTGCTTGTTTAGGATGCTTTCTAGGCAGAAAATGATGTGCTTTAAGAAACTTCAATTTCTACCAGGTCTACAAGTTAGCCCACTTTTAGCCCTGGAATTAGCTACATTAGGAGGAGCCACCTGCAAATCAAAGGAAATCATATGGTCCTCAGCACCTGAGGAATGAGGAACCTTTCTAATGAAAGGGAAAGAAACCAACATCTTGTTCCTCATTATTGAGCAAAATGAACAAACTTCTTTAGGAAAGGATAGATTTTCATCAAGTGAGTGACCCAGAAAAAAAAGAAAAAGAAGCCTAGGAAGCTACAAGAGTTATATTTTAAGTTGAGAAATACGATGACAAATGACCACCACCACCTAATTAATTTCTCCCTTGAATATGGTGCAATACACTTGTTTTTGAGAAATGAAAGAAGTCAGAAAATTTGTGTGTGATGACATTGTTGGCAAACATCTGAAGCGTTACTGGAGAAAGCACTAGGTGGAAACTAAAATGTCCTATAATGGATAATGTTAGAATCTACTCTTATCTTTACAAACTTACAGGTGAAGTATGCAGGATAAACTTCTTTAGAGAAGCCCAGCGAGCAGATAGCCCAGACACACTGCACTTCTCAGAGTGGCTAGTTCAAATTAAATCAGGAGCTGAGAAGGAATAATCCCAGTAGGTTCAGAAAACCAGTTTTAAATTTGGTCTGCTAGCAAAATTCTGAATGTATTTACTCTGGATTCCATTTCTCAACCCGTATTAAAGCTCCGTAGCATAATCAATTATGGGCTTATTGCGAAGTACAGTAGGATTCAATCTCTAGGAATGCCTCAGGGTATGTCTTAGAAGGACGATAAAACTAACAGTAATGGGGCTACAGCTTCTAAGGCTAATTCTCACAGTTACAAATTTTATAAATAAATAGAAGGAATGTCAACTCTCAGTCACTCAGCTTGAGGTCTCTCATGCTGATAACTCCTCTCTTCTCAGATACTTTCCCTTTCCTCAGATATATTCCTTTTTCTGTTCTGAGGCCCCTGGGACTTGTTGAAAGCACTTCCATTCCTACCTTTCACATCACTAAATGGAGCAAAGAACTAAGGCAACAAGGAACAGGCAGCAAGTACAGGAGGGGCTCGTGCCCTCCCTGATGTTGCATCTCAAGGAACAATCATAGCACCCGCAAGTGTGATTTCATGAGATCTCAAACTGAGCAGCAT
Organism: Atrichornis clamosus; assembly: GCA_013400975.1. Lineage (NCBI taxonomy): Eukaryota > Metazoa > Chordata > Aves > Passeriformes > Menuridae > Atrichornis > Atrichornis clamosus. The sequence goes on along the minus strand of WBMZ01000416.1, from coordinate 152,944 downwards.
GAGGCAGTGCCAGATGGAGAAGAGTCTGCCTTGGAAAATTCAAGAGCTATGGGTATTGACATTGGTGGTTTTGCAGTAGTTTCTCTTCAGCAGGCTGAATGACACAAGAAAAAAGCCTCCCAAACTCGGTGACTGTCTTGCCAGAGTTCATGAGATTATTTATTTCATATCATGTGAAAGAAAAACACGAGGAACATTCTTCCACTGTAGCTGCCATTTCACACTGGACACTATCCAGATCCCCTATTACGCCTCACTAGAATCAGCTAAAATGTTTTGTCCCACCAGTGCACAGCCAGGGAAGCCTACAGGGTATGAACCTGGGTTTGTCTTCAACCCTGCCAGCGACTGGGAAGGGCTTGAGGAGGAATGGACAGATACTGTGTGTCAGCATCTGGTTATGCAGATAACATCAACAACAGAGATGCAGCTTTTATCATCAAGGGCTGGTGGGAAGCGATGGGATTCTCCTGATCAAGTGGGACAAAGAAGCTTTATCAACAGGCTGGTCAACCTGGTGAAGAGTGCTTTATAGTAGGACTGGCGGAGGAGAGAGATGATTACCTGCAATCAAGTGAAAAAGTGGTGGAACAGGATGGCAAGCAAGGGTTGTATTGTAATGTGGACAAGAGAGAAATTCCATTTAAGTATAATAAAAAAGCATTTTACTGTAAGAGTGGTTGAACACTACAGCAGTTTGTCCACAGAGGGTGATGTCTCCATTTCTGGAGGTATTTCAAACCTGACTGGACATGCTCTGAGCAACCTGCTGCAGGTGACCCTGCTGTGATCAAGGGGGCTAGGACTAGCCAATCAAGTCTAGAGGTGCCTTCCTGATTCAACTGTTCCGTGATTCTGCCTTTCTTCTCCCTCCACTCCCTCCTGCATCCCTTTCAAAGATATTGTCTCACAGTTTCCACACAAGTGCAGCTGTCCTCAGAGATGCCCATACAGAAAAAGGTGTCTGGCACTGCTGCTTGATGGTGTGGTAAAAATCTCAACAGCATTTTGTCTGTTAGCATTTCCAGTGTCCTTGTCCTGGATGAGATCACACTGGAAGCAGTGACACTAGAGTCAGAGAGGAAAATATACGTCATTATTTCAGAATCCTCCATTAAAATGTAATCTGTTGTACATTGTTATAATATTTGACAACAAATGCTGGCCTTAAAGGATAAGACTGAAAACCATGGGGAAATAACATGCAGTGGAACTGGCCAATATAAGCATACCAATATCCACAGAGACTTCAAGAGCTAATATGATCTAATAAACAGAAGATCAGCCTGGAATCTGAAACTGGATAACTCCTTGCTTCTGCTGCTCCCTTGGTTATTGAACATCACACAAGTCACTTGACCTTTCTTTCCATAATATCACTTATGGACCCAGTCCTACTTGCTCCTACATCTAGCTCTGAAATGGGGTTTAGAACAATTAACTTCCCACACTCCTTATTTTATGCCAGAATTAATTAGTTCCTTTGTGTATGAGGAATTCTAATGCTGCTATTGCCATCAGAGTATTCCTTGTAGAAAGTAACTACATTTTATAAGAATACTTGTTCTGTTTCTATGCAGTTGCACAATGGATATATTGTCACCTACAAAGAGCATCATGGTCTCCATTGGATGTTTACCAAGGAGAAGAATGATCCTTTTGGGGGCCATTCTGAAACTATCCCTCACCAGGAAACCCTTGGTGAAAACATATTTGCTGCCAGATTCTTTAGGGAATTCCATCCAGGTTTATAGTCACTCATTCCTCTCCCTGACCAAGTTCAGCAAAACCTGTGCCTCTGCAATTTGAGACGTCCCTGCTTTAAAACTCGATGTACACCCTCCTCCTTTTGGTACACAGCACTTGTGCAAGGCAAAATAGAGAACTGTCTGTTCATTACGTACAGCCTGTTTGCTCCAGGTTTTCATAAAGAGAGCAAGATCATTTTTTTGTTTCCCTTTCTTTAGATATGAAAGTTGTCAGAGAGCATTCTAGATGTTTCACAGTTTACAAATGTGGCATCATGTTACTAAGGTTTGTGGGGTTGCAAGTCACAGCACCAAGGCTGACTTGTGAGTATTTTATATGGGTTTCCAGTGTATTTGCCCACTGGATAACCCTTTTGACTTTAGTTTTAGCAGATTCCCTCAGACTGGGAATTGCTGAGATAGAAAATGAGTGACGCCTCCCCATTTAAACAAGTCCAGCTCCCTGGTAGGTCAACAACTGCAGGAAAAGCACACAGTTGCCTTTTCCTTGGTGTAAATCCCTCTGAAATGCCAATGGGAAAATTTTCCAGGGAAGGATGCAGAACAAAGCAAGTTCTCTTTGTATCACTAACACCATTCTCCATTCTGGACTCTCTAGTTCTACCTTAGCTGCAGAAGATTGTGTCATTTTTCCAGGAGCTCAGTGTTACCCGGAATAATTCACTTCCAAAAGCTGCAATTGCCCTGCCAGGCACAAACATGCAAACACCAAGTTTCCAAGGACCACAGGCAGGATAAGTTGTACAAAAATGTACAGGGCCGTGCCGCAAGCGAGGTGCAGCACAGGACAACGTGGTGGTCTCCTGGGTGTTTCATATGTCTATCATGTGGAGTGCTGTAGAACTGAACAATATAGACCTTTCAATTAGAGGTGGAGACAGATACCTCGTGCATCCATGCCAGAAATACCCAACCTGCCTGTTTTAAATAGCTTTTCATCCATGGACGAGCTCTTTAAACTTCCTCCTTTTATTAAAACAGCTCAACTGAGACCATTTTAATGTGCCACCATCTAGTTATTTTATTGGAAAATATTAAAAGTGTGGACCAGGTGAAATTAAATGCTTTGAAAGTGGAAATCAAACAGTACTTTCAGTTTTTAAAAGCAGCTTCCCTTCCTTGTGCTGATGAACTTAATACTACCCCTTGTTTAAGAGGTATTGTTTGAGCAAAAATTGTGAATAACACTGTAATGGGCATGAACAAAGGAAATGATAAGTAAGAAAAATACAGCTCATTAGAGAGAGTGTGATTAAAAGGGTAAATGGACTTCCAAAGGCTTGAGATATTTTTCTCTGGTTATTAACCAATATCCTCAGCATTCCCTTCACAACATGCCAAGGGCAGATGGGAATAAAGGCAGGAGAAGCCAAAGATAGCATGCCCTGCCCCAGCTGTTGAGACCAGCAGGTCACCTACAGGGAAAGGCTGAAAGGGAGGCACAGAACAGACCCCTTCTATCTCAAGCACAGACGTCGTGTCTCGTTTGTGGAAAAGACCAAGCTGTTACAGATGCCACTTTCCAGGCTGGCATGTCCTAGCTGAAGGCTTGGCCTGGACAGTTAAGCCTCCTGCATGGATCAGAGGTCAGCTGATGTCCTCTTGTGGGCAAGTAGAAGTCCATAACCAGAAGGACAGCAGTGCCCATGTGCCTCTTGCCAAGCCAGCCAGGCCACCAGCCTTCAAAGGACTTCTAATTTCAGCTGAGAATAGCCAAGAGAAGAGGGGGTTTTAGGATGGTAGTTGGCAAGAAATCAACTCATCAAGTGCATACATTGAAAATGTTTTTCATCCACCACTAAAATATCTTCATCCTGGTTCCCACTGAAGCATTGCTTTTGGTTGAGATCCTGTCTGACACTAAGGATGTTTACAGAGGACAGGAACAAGGCCTTGGATACCACCACCAAAGACAAGGGATTGTCCCCGTGGTGCCATCAACAGCTTGGTCCCAGCCTTGCCCCAGGCTGTGCCCAAGCTCAGGATGGGAATCCAACCACTCTCCTTCTCCCCACTGAAGGCTGCCCCTGATGGGGCTGCCCCTTCTGTCAGGAGTGGGCTCTGGAAGAGTTGTCTGGACACTCCAACAATTCTCCAGCCTCAAACAATCATTCTCCTTGGCATGACCTTGAAGTAACTTACACGTCAACTAACATCTGCCATACCTGATGCAGAACATCCCTTTCTTTGTAGCCAGAGGTGTGATGAGGTATTTGCAGTGGGATCCCAGTGTGGTTTTGTGGTTCATGTTATCTGAATGCTGAGAAAAGTTGCTCTAGGTTAAAGCACAAGTTCAAGAGTTGGCAAAGAGCAATCCCTGGAGCTGTAGGAGGAGAGAGGGGGGACTGCAGGGTACAGACTCGGCGAGGCAAAAGGGCATATTCTGGTGTAATCAAGCTGTAAAGGCTGACTGTTAAAACATGTCTATCCCATCTACCCAGGCACAGCACCAGTGTAAATGGCACCAGTTCAGCTGGGAGGGAGCTGAGGACTTCCTCAGAGACAGCGTGACAACGACATGACACCACAGCTGACCTTTCATGAACCTGATGCAAGATGCAGCAAATCCATTTCATACAGGTCCAGCTGAAAGGACAGCTGTGTATGTTCACATCACAGCACTCTCAGAAAAAAAAAAAAAAAAAGAAAGAAGAGCTATGGGAACAGTACTTCTCCCAAATTTTGGATTGTTGTGCTTTTTATTTCCATGAACAAAGCCACGAAGACATAGTAATACAAATAAAAAAATGTAAAATATGACTTTGGTTTGACCTTAAGAGGATATGGAATAAGGATAATAAATAAAATATTTCTGAAACTAAGGAATAAATCTAGCTCTGGGAATTCTCAGGGAGGGGAAAAAGCATTCATAAAAATTCACTCCTCCCTGAGCTGCAGCCCTGAACCTCCCATGCACTAGATGGGAGACACTGATAAATCTAGGAGGCCATATGTGCCAACCAGCTCATATGTTTTCAGTGAGCAATGACAGGGAGCCAAATTGCTTTATTCCGATTAGTGAAGGTCCTCTGACTGCAAAATACACTGTGAGAAAAAAAAATATTGAGTTTTAGTTCGCTGACACATCAATTTAAGAGAATTATTGCTCTCACATAGAGGCCAAAGCATGTATCTCCCTTCATGTATGTGCAGTAAAAACTAATTGTCAACTTTTATGTAGGGGTGAAAGGGGAGGGAGAGAGGAATGGGAACAGTACCTCTCCGACCTGGAGCAGCATGTTCTGACTCTTGTGGGTCATCTCAGTGCTAAACTACGGGCAATTTCTTTTATTCCTAAATTCAAAACAAACTCTCTGTAAACAGCGTAAGTATGACTCGCAATTTTTTTAGCTATCTTTTATCTAAAGAAGTTTCTAGAAAGCTGTTTCATCCAGCTTGTTGGCCATATAGCCTCACAGATGGCAAGAGGGACCACTAATGAAATCCACGACTGGGACCACTAATGAAATCCACGACTAGACCGTCTCCTGCTGCGGCTTAAATCTTGCTCACTTTACCCACAGAAGTAATTTGGCAGGGGGGGAAGCCAAGGTGCTTGGGATGTGTGGTAATTTCAGAGCCTCCTCCGGGTGGGTTTTAAGCCCTGTCACGTGCTGGTGCTGATTCAATTATGCTATTTCCTGATTTGCCACGACGCTCCCCTGGCTCCGAGGAAGGGGGGCCGCGAGTCCTGCGCACGCTAATACCACTCAGACAATAGGCATGCGAAATTGATGTTCATGCAATATCTTTAAGTCTCCTGAGATTTGTATTTTAGCTATTGTACGAAATGCTTCGCTTTCATTGCTTCTCTCCTTCACCTTTGTTTCCCAGCTCACCGTCTCATCTCCTGCCTTGGCTGGGGCTCTGGCTGCTGCGGGTTCCTTCATTGCATATTCAGGAGATCTACTGGTGCAAAGCAACTCATTTTCACCACCTGAAACTCGCACCGTGAAGGCAGAAATAATCAAATATTTTGAAAAAAACTGGTGAAGCGAAACACTGCACATTAATTATTGTGATAGTTATAGGATAATAACTAATTATTAATTATGATTTCCAGCAATCCCTGCCTTGTATTTTGTTGAAATCTTCAGCTCAGCATTGAAATTTGTATTAGTTCTTCCAACGTAGAATTTTGCAATCAAAATATATAGCACGCTCCCATTTTTGCTAGAACGCTTTTCCTCTGTGATAAAACAGGAACTGGCCTTTCCCAGGATAAGAAAAGAAGAATTTACACAGCTTACAACTCTAGCACTCTCTCTGCCAAAACCAGAAAAAGAAATAGAGAGAACAAAACTGGGGGTTTCTAACCCCAGCTTTCTCCTATTCCCAGTTATTTCACCACTTCTCCATTTTCTCACAACAGACTGTCTTTGATTTGCTTTCAAAATGAAGGCCTAGCTGACAGACAACTGTAAGAACAAAGGGCTGCAAACAGGAAAGGGAACTTTGGGAAGACACTGGGCATGGGGGAGGAGGCAAGTGGCTGGGACTCCAAAGGGGAGATGGGAGGGTTGAGGGGGCTGAGGGAAGGGCAGCTCTGTGCGTGGGTAGTGGGCAAATGATAGACAATGACAGAGAGGAGGGACTGAAAGAGAGGGGGAAATGAAAAGAAAGGAAAGCTGGGGGCAGCTCCTGGAGACACGGGGTGTGTCATTCCCTAGCCAGAGGGAGGAAATGCAGAGAGGCAGGAGGACCTGCCTGCCTGAACGAACAGCCAGGCCAAGCAGAGTTCCTCCTGTCCCTGCCAAGGCCGAGCCCTGATCCATATAGGGCTTGCTTAGATGTCCCTGCCGCAGGGGAATAGTATGAAAGGAAGTATGAAAATTACCTTAGGAAATGCCTTGCACCTTTCTGCTGCATGTGGACAGTGACCAGTGATGTGGGACACGTACCCTCTCAGCCTGCTGCTCACGGCTGGGAGTGCAGGGCAAGCACAAGGGCTCCTCCAGGCCACCCAGCCACTCTGCCCTTGTGCCCAGGCCAGCACCTCCTTCTGTGGAGCCACTCTGAAGGCACAGGTCTCAAACTGGGGGCAGGTCACTCCAGAGAGCAGGCACAGGTTTGAGGATGGGGAGAGAAAGGGATAAGTGCTTGGGAAAATCTGCCAAGCCTCCACCTTTCCTCCCAGCTCTCGCTGCTTGTGAGGGCTGCCTCATCCTCCTCAGCTGCTGAGCTGAGCGGGGACAGGAACAAGAACAAGGCTATTGGAGGAATGTCTGAATTTCATTTCCCCAGTGGAAAGCCCAGCCCTGCTGGCTAGGACAGAGAGGAGAGGGAGCAGGTCCCCAGGCCAGCAGGGCACAGGACCATGGAAGTGTGTCAGTGCAGCAGGGAGCTGGGGAGATGAATGGAAGAGAATGAGCAGGCAGCGAGGTACAAGGTGCAAAACCCTACCCCTGGGGAAATTTGTGGGACAGCTCTGGACAGGGGAGAGACTGACTGTGCTGGACTTTGGGATGCAGCAATACTTCTGCTGGGCATTAGACAATGTGGGTGGTTCCATCTAGGGGAAACTAGAAGGAGCTGGAAGCAGGCAGGCAAGTGTTTGGCATAGACCAAAACATAATCAGACATGCATCCATGGGAGGAAAACAAAGTGCTGCAGGATTAAACAAAAAATAGAAAGAAAAAAAATTAAATGGTCTTAGAGCTACTACTTGACATATCTAAAGTGTTCAAGCATTCAGACCTTAATAAGCAGCACTAACAGGAAGGGAAATTTCTTAATGACAGCATTTGCTACACAGACCTTTATCCGTATCAGAGATGCATAACAGGAGCTGGGCAATCTAATGGAGATTAACTGCTCAAAGGAAATAAAAAACACAACACTTCCACACAGCACTGGCTGCTGCCTTAGCTCCCCATCCCCTGGCAGCTTCCCAAACACACAAGTTCATACCGTGAATGCTGAATTGGAAAAGCTGGAGGGCAGAGCTCTCGTGGAAACCACAGAGGGAGAGCATACATGAAGAAAAAGCTTTCTGCATGACAGGCTCTAAACTGGAAGGTACTTCTACTGGGGAAATAGCCCCACATACCAAGACTGAGCTAGGAAAAAATGGCCTTACTACAGAGTTGTTGATTAAACCTACCCTGATACAAAGAAGTAGCAATTTTCTACTTAATTGTAGCCAGGCACAAAAAGGAAAGAAAAAGAAAAAAGAAAACAGTAAGAGAGCATTTTCTCACTGCACCTAGCTCAGCTATTTAAAATTTTTGTTCATGGTGACTTATTCCTCATGCAGAGTATAGGCATTTATTTAAATAATAGATAGATTCCTAGCTCCAGGTACAGAACTGGGCATGCTACAAAGTACATAAATAAATTAATGCTAGGCTCAGTGCCCAGATAAGAAAGCTTACCAAAACAAACAAACCAACCCCAAAAGCTCAGGTCTCAGCAAAAGAAGGAACCCAAAATAATGCATGAATTATGAGAGTGAAAAGTTGTAAAGCACCTGACTGGAAATGTCTGATTAGTAGTGTTACATCAGCCTATGCCAAGGTTTCCTTATGACCCTGTACCTCTCTCTATAGAGTGAGAGGTGGTCCTTGCTGTCTACAAAGAAGATGCTGTCCAGCCATGAGAGAGGAATCTGAGAATTAAAGAAGATATGAGATTTGGCCCAAATTGCATGCAGAGTTAGGATCAGCTACAGAATGCTTTCCTCCCAGTTCCAGATTCAGAGATCACACACTGCTGAGATTCATGGCTTGTCTCTTGAAATCCAGCATGGTGTATTAAATGTTAACCTGAGCTTCCTTCTCTGACCTCATACTGTGCCTTGCAAGTCAGGGAAAGGATGTTCAGGGTTGAAGCCTTAAACTGTTAAGGACAGGGTTGGGAGAAGATGAGAAAAACCCTGTAGAAGAGATGTCTTGTTTGAGAAAAATCAGTCAGAAAGCAAGGGCAATTCTGTATCTGTCTCATTTGCTTTGGAAGGACATGACAAAGCAGCAGTCGCTCAGCAGCCTCAGGCCTGGATAATTAAAACCTTTATATAATGACAGGTAAAGGAGAAAGCAGTCTTTCCATGGTGTTGTGGTTTAACTGCAGATGGCAACTATACACCACACAGCCAATTGCTCACTCCCCCTGGGAGTGCTGGGATGGGGGAGATTCGAAAGTGTAAAGACAAGAAAACTCGTAAAACTCAAACGTTGAGACAAAGACAGTTTAACAGGTAAAGCAAAACAAGGAGTCCATTCCCCACTTCCCACGGGCAGGCAGGTGCTCAGCCATCCCCAGCACAGCCGGGCTCCACCACGTGTCATGGTGCCTTGGGGAGGCAAACACCATCACTCTGCACGGAACTCCTCCCTTCTTTCCCCAGCTTGGTACGCTGAGCACGATGCCATATGCTCTGGGAAATCCCTGTGGTCAGCTGTCCTGGCTGTGTCCCCTGCCGACTCCTTGTGCACCCCCAGCCTCCTCGCTGGTGGGTTGGGGTGAGGAGCAGAAAAGGCCTTGACTTCGTGTGAGCTCAGCAGTAATGAGAACACCCCTGTGCTACCAACGCCGTTTCAGCACAAATCCAAAGCACAGACCCACACGAGCTGCTGTGGAAAAAATGAGCTCTGTCCCAGTCAAAACCAGCACACGTGGCAGACTAAATGCGAACGCCTCCTTCCCACTTGCCGCTCGGGGTTGTAGGTTTTTTTCTTTTCCAGAGCATCTTGAGCAGATAATCAGAGCGTGCTGACATTCAGCAGTAATCAATTAGCGCCTACTTTAGATTAAATTGAGAATATGTAAATTGGACTCCTCATCAGGCACCACAGTCAACATTTCAGACACTCACCATGCTCTGAACATATCAAACAGATGAACTGCAGAAGTTTTCCAAATCCTACTCCAAAATAGGAGGCTAGGTGAGCTATATCAACCATTTAAGATTACTTTTATCTTGTTTTGTTGTTGGATTGGTTTTTTTTTCCAACTTATTAGCTTCTGTTAAATTAGCCTCTATGATTCTTTTTCCAACCTGACACAAACCTGACATTTTTAATGGAGTTACTTACATACATAATATGACAAAATGCACCTCTTATAAATTAGCACAAGGAATCTGACCCTAAAAGGTGCATTACAACAGTCCTCTTGCTTATCCTTTGGTCCTTGCAGTGAAAACACAGCCATGACCAAGTGTTAAGAGCTCATGCTGGTCCTGGCAATGTTTGGAATAATTCCACTTTGTTTCATAAAAAGACTAAAAGGATAATCCTCGGTGTCAACCCACTCCCAGAGTCAGAGCACCCACACCTACAGTTTAGCCAAGTCTCTGCTGGACCAGCACAGAAATCCTACATTGGTACAACAAAAAAAGGCTTGCAGGAACTAGTTTTTCCTTCAAACACTGAGCAAGGAGTTCAGGAATAGTGGTGTATTTTTTCTTATCATGGGAATTTTTGGTTTTTTTCTGTCCGAGAAGCAAACTTTCTATCAGACCCTATCTTGGGTCAGTCTGCCTGACCTCTCACTATAAATTAAAAGTGTTGATTCTTTATCACCTCCCTTTCAAAGCATCCACCCTCCGCTGATCACATCTGGAGAACGAGACAATAACTAGACTTCACTTAATGATGATAACATCACTTAGTGATGTTGTAGAAGGTGCTCATTAAAAAGAGCAGCTAACCTGTGTGAGGATGAAGGGAAGCATGGATATGTTAAAAATACATATATTTGAGTGAGAGGTGTTTTTAATACCCTTTTTGTCTCTGCAGTTCATCATCTTGTACAGAAGGGTTTTTCTTCTGGCCTCTGAATGCATGTGATTGCCATGACTATAGGGGGTTTGCATTTCATTCTGCTTCAACAAAAGCCCTGTGCTTCAGCCTCCTCTTCTCTCCCCTACATTATAGGTGAGATTGTTTCTGTAGAGACCAGTTTGTCATTTTTGCTCAAACGTATCCTATTTACATAACTCATCAAGCATTAGCAAAAATGTACCCCTCAACCCAAGCCACACACGCACATATAAATGCGTATAAAGCTGTCACATTGTGCCTACAATAGCATAACAATGTACAGCAGATAGATTACTCTTGTCCCACAGTTTGTTTTTGTGATTAGCAGGCATGACGCAGACCCAATAGACATTAGCATGTCCGGGAAGCACTCACAATAAATTGCCAGACCTACTAATAATTTAGATATTTTTATGACTGTTCAGTGCTGGCTAATTTCGTCTAATAAAATCCCATTAAGTTGCTGCCTAGTCCTTTTCCTTCCTCCAAGTCCCCGAACGGGACTTATATGCTAATTGCAACCAGTATATGCTAATTAGACCTAATTTCCATTTCTTAAAGAGATAAGCACTGCCTTGTGCCAACCCATCATTAACACCTCCCACCTTTGCCGCAACCTTTCCGTCTGGCTCACGCAGAGGCGCGATAAAGCATCGCTTTCGGCTCCGCGCAGCCCCGGAGCGCCAGGGGGGTCCCTGGGAAGGGGGGGGTCCCTGGGAAAGGGGGTCCCTGGGAAGGGGGAGCAGGGATGCGCCGCTCCGCCTGGCAGTGCGGCTGCCGGGCGGGGAAGGCAGGGAGAGCTGCCCGGTGAGGGAACGCCGCGCTCTCCTGCCCTTGCTGCCTTTTAGGCCGTCGTTAGGGAATTCTCAGGAGTCTTGGTCTACGAGTGAAAAAAGAACGCGAGCCCGGGCTGACGGCGGCTCTCGGTCCCGCGTTCTCCCCGGAGGAGAAGCGGCCCCCGCTGCTCCCCGCACGCCCCGGCAGCTCTCTCCATCACGCCCAGCCCACGCGGACTCATTAGAGCTTCGGGGAAGCAATCAAGAGTTTATCATGCTTGAAGGGGCGGCGAGTCTCCTTGCACTGCCTAATGTGATTTCGCGGCGCTGCGATGTAGTCGGAATTAGATCCATATTAAAGACGGGTTAGCGGAGAGGGAGCGCAAGAGCGAGAGGCAGGCCCTGCTCTGGTTTTGGAAATCACAAAGTGCCTTTTCAGAGTGCTGGCTGCAGTGCCGTACACTCTGCTCTCGGGAGGGTGACCTTCAAATCCCCGGGGCAAGATTCGTCAAGATTTTTCAGGCTGAATACATAAGAATTCAAGCAAATTCCGGACTGTGTGTTAGGCCGGCAGCCTTGCTTCACGGTCTCGGGATCAGAATCTGAGCTTGTCAGCACTGGGGTAAAAGCCCACCAGGGAAGAAATGACTCTGTGGGATTGACGAGGGCAGCTGCCAGGATACACGGTGTAAATTCAGAGCAGTGCCACCAGCACGTGCAACTCAGCTGTGAGTTTAGGCGAGTATCTTATCAGCACACACTTCTCCCTATAAAAGGCATTTCTTGAAATTACTTAGACGTGCCATTTCCCTTCTGCCTTTCCCAGAAAGCGAATTGCAACGTTTTACTGTCTGAGAAAGACAATTGCAAAGTCAAAGGAGCTGGGAATATTAGCAATGCCATTGTTTGAAAAAAGAAGCAGCCTTGAAACATCATTTGCAAATCTATTCATTATTCTGAAATGCTAAATGCAGTAAGAGCAGGTTTAGCATCTGTCTGCTAACTAGCTCCCTGATTATTACCCAGTGGAAGAACACAGGCAGACAGAGCCTTACTCCAGGAAACCAAACACTGTGGATGTGAAAGGTTCCCAAAACGTGCAGGTTCCTCTGCCCCTACCCCAGACAGGGCTCTTCACAGCTTTGCTTTGTGCTGCGCTTGACAAATGAGGGTAGAGTGGCTCCTTATTTTCGTGGGTAAAATGACTCCCTGATGCTGCCTGCGGGAGCTCAGCGATGTTACGCCGGGGATGAATTTGCCCACGTACGCCTCCAAACTAATGCAATTCTCCCCATAACCAAAATCATTATCCGCCTGATTTCCCCTCCACCTCTCTTATCTCTCCCCTCTGCACACACACACAGCACACGCACACTCACAGGCACACTCGGCGTGTCAGTCACAGCTCTCCGTGCGAGAGGACTGAACTTCATCCCTCGCTGTCTCCAGAGGGGTCACACACAGCAGATGCAAATAAACAGCAGGCTGCTGGAGTTCTCTGTCTGGGGCAGCAGGACAAAAGGGCAGAATCCCTTCGGTGGCGGTACCAGGGCAACTCGCCGGAGGTAACATTCAGTCACAAGGTGGGGGCCGAGGTTGAGCCGGGAAGTGGCAGCTCCCCGGGGCGGGACACCCGTGGCGGTGTCAGCCGCACTCTGATGCCGCGGGGGAGTGGTGGCAGCGGCACAGAGATGCTCGTATGAGATGGAAGGAGAGGGAAAGGGCATGTGAGGCGAAAATCCATCAGTATGTAAAAACCATCGCAAAGGCTACTCTCTTTCAGTAAAACTAAATGGACTGGAGGGGGGCTCCTGTAGAGCTGATCTTTTTATTGCTTGCACATCTCTCTTTATACCTCTCCCTTCTGCTATTACTGATTATTTAACTCTGTAGCTGCACTTTAACTTTAGAAAAAGCTCCAGGATACAGTCGGTTAGAAGGAGGCTATACAAAATAAAATTTTATATTTTATTGCATTGTATTGTTCAGCATTTTAAAGAGGTAAATTAATCACTAAACTGCTGTTCTGTGCTTTAAACTACCAGCTGTTCAGTGCTCTGAATTACAAGATTTATCCTTCAGGATTTTTTTAAATCATTTTTTTTCCACCTTTCATATAAAGACTTTATAGGGAAATAAGAACATGCTGGGGAGCGGAGGAGGGGATTAAGAGACAAAGAATCACACCGTGCTTTGGTCTTCATCCCACATCAGATGACTTGGTGACAGCCCTTCCTCTATGGGCTTTACAGCTTAATTACCTGGATTGTGGGCTTTCCCATTTCCACTCCTTCTAATCACCCTCAGACTTTATTAGTATTTAGAGCATCTTGCTTAGTCTGTTGAGTTTTCTCTTCACCTTGGCAGCTCTAGTGTTAACCATACACAAAAGGCCTTTGCTAAGCCCTCATCACTGTGATCTGTGCTTAAATCAAACAACACAAAGTCCGACCACAGCAGGGACCTTTTTTCATTACAGGTAGAAGTGAGGCAATAAAAAGAAATGTGCGGGAGGGGAGTGTGTGTGTGTGTGTGTTTGTGAATGCCCTCCAAGGTGTCCACAGGCCCCCTCCCTTTAAGAGAGTGTGCAGGGCTGATGAATGGGGGAGAGGGAGGATGGTGAAGTAGTTATTCTGTGCATTCGAATTCCCATCTTTAGCTTTTCTGAATCACTTCTCTGCAGTTTTCATTGAATCCTGGTTTTGAGCCCTGGGTTAAGTGGCAGGAGCCATCTGACCCCTTCCCTTTCTTTACATCTGGCTGGTGGCAGCTCACCTACAGCTTGTGCTCAAAGCACCCTCACCTTGCTCAGGAAAAGATGAGCTCAGGGTTTCTGCTGGGAATACATGCCAACCCATCCAAATGGGGTGTCAAGGCCTGGGCTGCAGCACAGGCTGTGGCTGGGCTCGCCACTCTCCACAGAGATGACAGGATAAAAAAACCCAGAATCCTCCCAGAAGCAACCCCAACATTGCTTCTTCAGCTATTCTGCCTCAACCAGTTTCTCTCTTATTTCCTTCTGTGTTATACTGGAGAAGACAACTTCTGCAGAGAATGGGGCATGAGAAGTATGAGGTCAAGATGGAAAGTCTTTGTACAAGTTCTAGAAGCTGGCTGGCTGTTTGGCTACATGAGAGGGATAGCCACATGTCCAGTCACAGCCTGCATCCTGTAGGGCAGGTGAGAATGGAAGTGGAGTGCTTGCCACGGGCTTGGTAGCCAGAGCAAATGCAGGAGGTGGAAGTCTCTTGGTAGCACCAAGAAACATGAAACAGGCTTTCTGAGCATGAGTTTGGCAGGTCTGGGTTTGTCACTAAGAAGCTGCTTTCAGACACCAGTGAACAGCCCCAGCTCTCAACCACTGCCTTTTGAATCTCCCTTTACCCAGAGCTACAGTTCTCTTCCTTCCTGTCCGGCCAGAGAGGTGGTAACTGCTGGAGTCCAGAGCCTGAGTGACCATTGCTCTAAAGACTCAGAGCATCCTGAGGGCGACAATTCCTCCACCACCAATTCCTCAAAGCACCTTGGGGCCAACAGCTAGGGATGTTCTCTGCTTTTGTAGCATCTGCCCAAACATCCTTCCCTGTACACATGGGGAAGGCCAGGTTGGATGGGGACTTGAGTAACTTCTTCCAGGTGTGTGGCATCCTTGCCCATGGAGGGTGGGAGTGGGGCTGGAACTTGATAATCTTTAAGGTCTCTTCCAACCCAAGCCATTCTATGATTCTATGATACACATCCCCAGAAAACTTCACATGCTATTTCCTTCATGCATCTTCTGAATAGCATTGTTGTGGTCATCTTCTCAACCTTTTCTGTAGTTTGATCCAAACCTGTCATTTTCCCCTTTCTGTTGCACTAAAAGGTCTCACAGGCTTCACTTCTGAATGGCACTTGACCATGCAGCTACATCAGATGTGCTATTAATTTAATTAAAACATCCTAACTGAGAATGGGATGCATAGCTCATCACAAGCAGCATGCTGGGTCAGCAGTCAGGCACAGATGCTGGACCCAACAAAATGACTATGGACCAAAACAGAGGAATGCTGAAGGGAATGCACCTTTCTCCAAGAGAATTGCTCTCCCTGTTCCCACCATTACACGCCGAGCCATTTTCAGGTTAAAAAAAAAAGAGCATTGGTGTGCAGTGCAGATCATGATTTCACATCTACCTAAAACCAAGGCAGAGAAGAAAGAAAAGACAAAATTAAATAATATCTATTCAGAAGGAATTTTATATCCTTTAGACTGGATTATCACACATCCTGTTTTTTCCTGGGAGAACCCAGGCCGTCCCAAAGGAAATCTTTGGCGTGTTCATTTGTCCTGGACATTAATCAAGGCAAAAAACTCCACCCCTTTTCCGAGAGCATTACAGACAGGGGCTGTGCCCCCTTGCCCCCAGATTAGCTCATTTGTTACAATCTCAGATAAAATGGGTGTCAAGTAAAAGGAGGAAGAATTGCAATGGCCTGGGCCTCTCCAATCCTCTGTTTTGTGAGAATTTAGCACAGCACCCATGCCTGGTACATCCCCTAAAATACCCCAAAACACCCAGGCACTCACTATCACAAATACCACAAAGACCACAGACCCAACCTGGTAGACTCCAGGTAAACACCCTGTAAGGACTTGCCTTCTTCCCTTGGAATCTTGCAGTTCAAGGAGAGGTGCACAAAACACTAACAGAGGAAGACAGGAAAAGGGAGAAGGAGGTGTTGGCATGACAAATGATGAGCCCAGAATATTCTGGTCCCACTGACAGAAGGCTCTTGTAGGATTCCTGCTGTCTTAAAGCATGACTGTGAGCTTAAACAAGTGAAACCACCACTCCCAAAATGCTGGAAAGACGTTCATTGGATGGTGTCCTGTGTGAATCAGGGTGATAGCAGCAACTCCTGGTGAGAGGCACAGAAAGGGGTGTGGGGGTAGGCAAGAGCAGAGCTTTGGGCATGGCTTTGGGAAAGAGCAATTTCAGTGATTCATGAGGACAAGTATGTCATGAAGTGTGTCTGTAATGCAAGTCAGTGGGTTATTTGGTCACTTCAAAACCATTTCAGAAAAGTCAGCCTTCATCATGGCATGCTCTGAATTTTACGTCAGCCCCTTGAAAGTTATTTGAAGCCTCTCTAAAATGTTCAGATGCAGAAAGCTTGGTGAACTGAAGTGTGGAGATAATGCAGAAAGTTTTAAGATAACTTATGAATCTTGAAAATGTCTATGAGATGAGCTTGTTATCACTATGCTTTTTAAACCTTTGATAAGGTAAATCAAAATGCATCAGTTCAAAAAGAGTTTGTCACACTGATAAAAAAAAAAATCTCATGACATTTCAGTTTCCAAATCTTTTCCATTCTCTATGTTACTAGCAAGTTTGGATCAGTTTCACAGCCCTTTGGAAATATTATCTAAATTATTAACTTCAATCAGAGGAATGAAGACAATAAAACTTTAAAGAAAATTTAATACCAACTTCCCAAACACTTGGAAGTAACACCCAAAGATATGTGTCCCAACATTCTATGGTTCCTAGGGTAATTTTACCCTGGAGGTGGATGATTTAAAAGAGCAGTAAACAGTTTTACTACAACAAGACATGCAATATAAAGTTGATTGTGGTACTTAGTCTGGGCTCAACAGGGCATTACATGAAATATCAAGAGCCCAATTCTCAATTCTTCATTATTTGCTTCTTGAACAAGAGGTTACAAAGCTGCAAATCTCACTGCATCATACTCTGCATTTTTTGTAGCTACTCTGCATAAGAACAAATCAATATTCCTTAAATTTCTGTGTGTTTGAGTGTTGTGCCTTGTGCAGCAGCAGAGCTTACCGTGTCCTGTAAGGGCTGGTGTAGGAGGTTGGGGGGCTCAAAGAGTGCTATCACTGCAGTCAGGACAGTCACTTCTTCATGGAGCCCCTCAAGCACCAGGCCTGGTGGAGACCACATAGTTTGGCTTTCCTAACCATTATGGGCAGAATTTGGAGGCCAGCAATAAGCAGATTTTCCAAGGGATGAAGCAGTGGAGATTTTCCACAGCAATGAAACAGAGAAGCCACCAATGGACATGAAGACAAACTCAGTCTGGAGCATCTCCTGGCTGTTGTGTAGTTAATGTGAAGAAATGATGCACAGCCAAAACCTGGCACCAGCTTCCCACTGGATATGTATATTTATACAAAAGCTGGAGAAGGAAAAAACCAAATAAATACAAAAAGTCTTCCAAAAGAACCTTACACATGGTGATACTGATATATCTGAGAAGCTCTGCAGAGAAGAAAGCAGATCACTAGCATGACTCAAAGCAAACCCTGGGAAGAAACCCTCGAGTGAGCTGCACTAGTGAACAAGAAAAGGCTGGGGCTCAGCAGCAGTGAGGACAGTATTCAGAGACATGAAAAACTGACTGCTTTTTCTCTGCTTTACCCAAAGAAAGATCTGGAAATAAAGCACTGGATGTCCACTTGTTGGCCAAGTGCTCTGCTCCCTGTGGGGTGGGCAGGGGCTGGAATAGTTCTGACTTAAGTAGTGGGCCTGACTACCTCAGCTTGGGCTATGGAGAACATATTGCACACACACATAGAAGAGATTTACCATATCCATCCACAGACGGTTCTTCCCTACACAGATGGTGTTTATCACCTGAATTTGCTTCAGAATTTTTTCCTGGGGAATTATTGAGTAATCAACTTACCTCTCACATAATCCCTTCCTTATTATCTAAGGCAAAAGCTGCCGGATCTAATAGAAGATCTGCACACAAAGGGCAAATAATGTTCATTACAACTGAACAGAAGTAATTCTTTCTTTAAATCTCAGATGCTTCACTTCGCAATGGCATTTTTATAATCTAATGATACACCAAAATCTGATCAGATAAAGAGAAGTGAAATTGCCCTGGTGTTGAATTTTAGAGAATTAAGAAACCACAACTCCCCTATCAAACGGATTTCACAAGAAAGAAACCTCACTAGCTTTGCCCACCCTGGATCTCAAAATGAAAACTCGAACATAATGAATATTCATGGTAGAAGAAAGAATAATATGGTCTTATTGAATGCACTCTGGGAACAGGTAGAGAGGAAGAAAATAATAAAACAATATGAATTCTGAATTATATTTAGTTGAAGTTTTACGTGCAATTTAAAATCAGATTGGATAGCTCTGAATGAGATGTGCTAACGTGATAACATCATAATATGCTGCATGGGATATTTTTCTGAAGAGTTTTCTCAAGCCATGAGCAGGGAGGGAGTGAAGGGAAGCTCAGCATAGCTTATCCAGATCAACATCTCTCTTCAAGACTGACAATGAGATTTTTAACAAAACCATTAGTCATTTGATTGAAGGCAATTTGACCAAAATTGATTCCCCCTGATCCAAAGGAATTAATTTCAAACACTGCAGGGTGTTTTCATGTAACATGAAAGGGCTCCTTTTGTGCTGCATGAGATTCAGACCCCACAGATCTGCTGTTCCGCAGCTCCCATCTGTGCATGGAAAATCCTTGACAGTTAGTTGTCCAGATATTTAATGTTTCAGAGAAATAATTTATTACAGGGCTCTGGCACCTTTTCTATAACCATGTAGCAACAAATACATGCGACCCAAGTTATTAATTACTCTGTTTTCAGGAAAACTTAAGAAAAGGGCTGCAGAAGGAAATAAACACATATGGGGTCACATATATATATATATATGATTTTAATTCTGATGGTGCGCTGCTTTCTTATTTAGTTGATAAACTAGAGCATCCTTAAGACATTTAGTGGACTACGATTTCCTCTGATTTGTACTGTTTTGACTGCACAATCCTGATCCAGTGTTTACCTGAAGGAAGAATCAAGCTCCAGGTCAGGGATCCCAGGCTGCAGAAGCACATCTGTACAGCTGCTCACTGTGTGACTCGGCACAGAGCAAGGGTGTGGCGGGTGGCCAAGGACAGTGACAGCCACAGAAAGTGCCACAAGGGGCAGCCAGTGTGTGTGTGGGTCCTGGGACTGGTGTCATTTAGACCGTGGCACAACTAAGCCTGTTCCAGAAGCTGATGGCTGTGCTGAGAGGCCCTTTTCAGACCAGTCTGGCTAACCTGATGGTGCACTGTTGGGGAAGCTGTGGATATGGGTCACTGTGACAGAGCCTTGGGAGTGAAGGGTGGGCTGCTGAACCTGCTGGCCATTGTACAGAAGGCATCTGTCCCTGCCAAACCTTAAAAGTAAGGTTTCCAGTCCACTCTGTTTGGATTCCACCTTCCAGATGAGCCGTGACAACACTTAGCAGCATGGATCTCTCTGGGGAAATAAACCCTGAGCTCAGAGTTCCTGGGTTAAAGATGAGGTAGGTGTCACTCTGCTCATCCTTCTCAGGACTGAGGGGTTTCTGAGCACAAGCAGATGCACAGCTTCAGCCAAGCGAGGAAAGTTAAAAGTAAAAAGTTTATGACATACAAGATGAGGTGGACACCTTCAGGTGTGCAGATTTGCATTAGGCACCTTTATTTCAGTTAAAAGCCCACATAATATGCACAGGTCCTTTTTGGGATCAGCCCTCCATACCTTCTTAGCATCTTTCACCTTCTTGAGTTCTTTCGCATTCTGTTTTCACACAGGACAAAGGTTTTCAAGAATGTTTCTGATACAACCTGCATAAGGAATTAATTGCCTTTGGAGAATACCTTCAGTCTTTCCTTCTGTCCTCATTACAGAATTTTAAATAATACAGACAAGTCTCTCTTTGCCCCATCAACAAGTTGTCAACATGGAGAGTTCGTGGTAACTGGCTATGCCTGGGATTAAAAAACTGCAGGAATGACAAAAAAATCTTCAACTGTTTAGTTACAAAAAGATTACTACCATGCAAAATGTCTTCTTTAACCTTTCATTTTAGGATATAAGTGATCAATTAATTGCTTATCACTAGGAATAAATCTCTGCTAACAACTTTAGAACAGAGGACACCTCTTGTCCCTCCTTTGGAGGAATATGTGTTTACTAGATCTATAGCTAAGCTGGGTAAGCAGAAAGGAAAGGTGCATCACTGCAGCACTGTTGCAAAAGAAGTAGTGGTTTGTAAGTAAAGTTGCACATTTGGGGTTTTCAGCAACTTTCCAGTCAGGTATGTAAGTTATGGGATGTTACATTACAAACAGCAGTGGTGAAGACTACTCAGCAACAGCAGAGACAAAGTAGGAGTTTCAGCTGTGAATATCTCCCTGGATTTTGCATCCACTCTGTTTCCCTATCAATAATTTGCAAAGCAAAAATGATAACCTTTGGTCACTGATGTTGTTGCTGGGCTTCTAAGAGCTCACCCTTGCAACCAAGGGAATCGTGGTTTTTAAACAATGGGCAAAAGGGGCAAGGCACTTTGGGATTTCTAGGGGAGAATTTATTCAGGTTGTACAAACCCAGTCGAAGGGAACCCTTTGCAAGCTTTGAGGCCCATGTAGCTTCATTAGCAATTCACAAACACATGAAAGTGATGCGGACAGACAGACTCGGTAGGTAGGGTGAGCTTGTACAACCCTGAAAAAAAAAATCAGACTGATAAAAAGAAATGTGAGGTATTTTATAGAATATGAAATCCCTTTTGAAGTTTGTTAGAACCACTGGGTCCTCACTGAATGCAAGACAGAAATTTGATGTGCAGTATCAACTCATATCCAAAAAAGATCTCAGAAAAGTGGCACAAAAGATGAGAAGAAGCTGAAACATTAGCCTGAAAAAATATCCTTCTTTGTTATAAATTATGTTTGGGAAGGGCTTGGGAGCTAAGTGTTCAGCTTGCCCTCAGTAACTCGCCAGTTGAGGATGTAAGATCTTACTCGAAGGGATTGCACTTACCTCAGGATGATTCACTTCTTTTTTTTTTTCCCCACAGAAAACAGCCCAGTGCAATTCCGCAATTCAGATTACATAAAACTGGTAACAGATCAAATAGATTTTTTCTCCTACTTGCCAGAAAACTTCACTGAAGTGTATATCCAGTTCAAAGGAGAAGGAATGGGAAGAAGAAGAAGAAGTAGAAGAAGAAGAAGAAGAAGAAGAAGAAGAAGAAGCAGAAGAAAGATACGGTGAGCAAGGTCTATAAAGGTACTTTAATTCCTTATGGATAAGCCCTATAAACTGTCACAGAAAATAAAAGCCAATAAATAGAAATCCAACATCATTCCACAGAGTTTAACGAAACCATACCCCTGCCCTTTAGAATTCACTGAACAGGACAACTTGGAGAAAATCACATTAGCCTTGAAAGAGCAACAATTCTTCATCTGAGGTACTTTTACTGGTGTAATGTTTCAGTGTCTCACACTTGTAATTACCTAAACTTCATGTCTGTGAGGTACAGCAATCCTCTTACGTCCTTTTACAGAATTGAGAGATCGTGCAGGGTTCTGGCTTAGGAGCAGGATGGGTCAGCAGTAGCACAGTACCTGTGCTTCCTACAGCTGCTCTCAGGGCTGCAACTTCTCCACTGCAGGAAAGGTTTGTCTGTTCATGGAGCAGCCACCAAACCCCGGCTGCTCTTTATCTTGGACAACACAGGCCATGTAGTTCTGCTGCTGCTACACAAACAACTGAGGCTTCTCTGAACCCCTGTTCAGAGAGGAGAGGAATCAACAAGATGGGCAAGAGTGGCTATGGATGCTCTCAGTAACTCACTGCAGAACCCAGGGCAGGAAAGGAAACTGTCTGGACTTTCCTCACTGCCTTGGCACCCTGCATCTCTCAGGATCACATTTCTATTTGCATCAAACAGTGTTCATCTTTTCCACCTGTACCATCACCCTTCATAATGACAGCTTCAATCAGGGTCTTGATCATCTTAGAAAATACAGTACTTATCTTTGTAAAGAAAAACGGTGCAAAATTACCTATACTGCTGGTGAAAACAATAAAATGATAATCAATAGAAGAATTAAATGATGATGTCTGTCCACATACCCCAGACATGAAAATAGTGGCCTTTCTAATTTTGTTTTTCCTGTTTCTTTGATTTAAGTTTGCAGGACTTTTTAAAGAGATTAGAATAAGACCTTAATACTTTTCAGGTCAACCTCCTTTTGACAACTATCCCTTAGCCAAGAAGGACAAACTTCCCTAGGAAAACACTCAGTGCACATTTCATCTCAAAGCTCCACATATGGACTGCATGGGAAAAAAGCCCAAAGCAAACCCCTGGTCTGCAGTCTTATGCTTCCTTATAATGTCCATGACCTACAAGCCAGAGCACAGCAAAAGGGGTTTGCTGTAGAAAATTCTGCTACACATTATAGTGTAGGGAAACTCAAATTATACACAGCAGAGTAACACCTGGAGCAAAACAATGCAGTACTACTGGTTAGGCTTATGACTTAAGAGGAGCGAAGCCTCTCTTCCCTCGCTACTACACCAATCACTGCTCACAATACGAGGCTGTCTCCTTGTGGTTTTGGTTCAGCCCCAGACATAGCTCTGGTTAACATAACATGCTCAGGTATACTTTTGACCACATGTTTCACGAGGCCATAAATCTCACTGCTAACTAGCAAAAATCCTAACCCTATTGCACATACCTATGATGTAACTGAAAGATTCTTAGTCAGGATGCCAGAGGCATATAAACATTGGCAGCTCTGCCGTTTTTGCAATCCACGGTGGCAAAAGGATTGCTGCTGGTTTACAAAACACAGCAGCTGACATGCTCCCCTGGCTCTGTGCCAGCGTGCTGTCCTGAGATCCCCTCTCACTGTCTTTTTAGACTTTGACACAATCAAACTCGGGTCCCCTACTCCAGGTAATCAGATGGTCAGTGGTGGCAGGTATGGGGCTGAGGGTGGGATGTGAAGGAAGTCACGTGAACCTTGAAAATGCTGACAAAGAGGTAGGAGACAGATCAGGTAGGAAAGATGCTTGTTGGGTACCATAGAAAAAAGGCTGTATTTCACCTTGTATTTAAAAGCGATCGTACGTAAAACTCGGAGGCCAAATCCTTGCCTTGAACACACATCTGTGAGTAATTCTGAGCAGCTCAGAAAGGGAAGAGTTATCTTGACTTCAAGGTAATTAAAAAAACAACTTTTACAGCGTCTGACTAATAGGATTGCAACCTTCCAGCAAGCCTGAAGGTGCTGTGGGCTTATCAGGAATGCCAGCTCTTATGTCATCATTAACTAATGACACACTATTCATACCCACCTGGAGATGAAAGTAAAAATTTGCACATGTAATATCTGCTTCTTCTTGTGTTTCCCTAATAGACTTAGAAGACAGAAACTTGTAGCAGGGCCCAACCCTGCATTCACAGCAAATTCCTATGAATGCCAGTGTGATGTGAGGGCATACAAAGAACACAAGTCTGGGAAATCTGTATGTGAGAATTTCACACTTCGAGTTCTAAAATGGAAAAGGTGCCTTGAAGTATTACTGTGTTATAAGTGCAGGTGGTTCTGAAGGCTTTTAGAAATACCAAAACACTTGGTCTTCAATCTCATGGTAATCACATTGTTGACTGTGTCTGTGGATGTGTTTAACCCTTAATACAGAGTTTTCCATGTAATATTTACCTTCTCCCTTTACTTTCCCTGTTTGTAACACATGAAAACCTCTGGATAGATAACCATTTTGAGAAGATGTATGCTGCAAATATTGTGGAAATAGCCATGCAGACAAGTTGGCAAAAGCACGCAGCTAAAGATGCACATCACCTCCGAGACCTTGTGACAGGCAGGTGTAAATCCCTCCTGCACAGGAAGCAGGCAAGGTTTATATAAACAGCTTTTACAAATTTGGACACCAGCCTGAAAACTTTGCAGAGCAATAATTGATAACTAAGAGATTCAGAACCTTGAATTAAACATGAGTGTGTTTCAATTCTGCTATGGTATATGCACCTTGTTTGCCTCCGCAGCTGCATAAAGCTATGCAGCCAAAATAAGGGTGCTGCCACTTTCCTCATCCTTGCAGCTAATATTTTCTGTTTATTTAAGGCATGGATAGAAATAACAGACTTCACGTAGTCAGAAAAGCAAGGTAACGTTTGGTCAGGTGTCCCTGACCTTTGAAGAAGTATACTTGAGTTGTTCAGTAGCCCTTTGCTGTCAGATAAATTAGATAAATATTTTCTGGTTAAATTAGAAAATGTGGTTTAACTATGTAAGTTTTGTTACACCAGTAATGAATTAGTCAGTTTGCAGTACACGTGAATTAAATGGGATTATTTGGAAAAGAATTTCTGATTTATTTAAGAGGGAATTTTAAGGTAATTTCCTCCTGTGGGGAGACTTTGCCCTGAACAGTTTGTCCTCCTCTCCATGGCCAAACCCTGCTTTCTAGCTACTTCCCCATTTGAATTCTCCTAAATTCACTATTCACTGGACGGCTTCCCTCCTCTGCCAAGATCAACTGGGAAAAAAACCTCTCTCAGGCTTACTCATTTCTGAATCTGTCCTGCTCTTCATCACTGGTAAAAGTGATAAACATGAAGCCATGCTCACCTATTTATTCCCTGGGAAAACCAGTCTGCAGTATGTCTGTCTCTTCACTTGTCAGACCTTCAGGGTGGGGATCTTTTTCATTTGTATTATCCAGCACTGAACTCCTTGGCAGGACACTGGGCAAAAGAATTAAACAACAGGGGCTAACATTTATTAAATCTAAAGAGAGGACATTAATTTCCTATGCTGCTTTTGAGCGCTGCTTCCATGTAAAGAACGTGAGGTCAGGCTCTTGGCTGGAATTCAGTCCAGAAACATCCTGGTGATCTGCACATCTGACAACCTATCTGGAATTCTCAGATGGTGCAGCAGTCACTAGCCTCCTTTCTTCCCTTCAAATGTCAAGAAAGGAAGTAAAACAGAATCTCCTGAGGTGACACTGCACAGCAGCCCAGATACATGAGATCTCTCCCACCTGTGCCCCATCCTTGTGCAGATCAGCTCCGGTGCCTGCAACATCCTCCAGGAATCAGGAGCACCACTAAATCCAGGCTAGACATTCCTAAGGCAGGGCTGGATGGAGTCAGTCATGCCTGGGGAAGGTGGTGGCAGCCCCAGGCCAGGGAGGAGTGGTAATAAGAACTGGCCCAACCCGCTCAGAGTTAGGGGCTCCAGCCTCACCACTGATTCTCAGCCAGGGAGAGTGAGAAAAGCAGAGGATTACTTCACAGGATTTTTGGAAACCTTTGGTGGAGAAACACTGGCATGCTCTTTAATCCTTTAATGAGAGTTATGATTTGGGATGGAAGACAACAGGCAGAATTCTGGGAGAGTTTTGCCAGTCACATGGATGGTCCAGTGGGATTTAGAAGATATGCTGAGAAAGAAAAACATTCTCATTCATCACATTCTCTTGTGCAATTCCACACATTCAGAGACAGGAGCAGACTGTTTTCCCACTGTGAAACCTGACTAGACCTTCCTGAGATTGTGGGCAAGGTCTGAGTGCAGCTGAATACTCTCCAGTTCTGGTTAAATCAGTGTGAGGCTGCTGTATTGTTTTGCTATAGAAACAGAAGGAAACAGGCTGAGATGCATTTTTAAAAAAAAAGGTTTGTTTTCAGGAGTACAGATTAGAGCAAAAAACCTGAGCCTTATGTTTGTCAGTCTGTTCCACCTAATAGTTGATTACAGCACCCACAGGTCATAAAAGGTGTGTGTGAATGGTGGGAAGGGAGAGGAGGAAGCTGGGGTCTGACCAGGGTGCAGTACTGTTAGGATTGGTATTCCACAGCAATGTCCATAACAAATAACTCAGTAACATTTATTATATACTCACCAGGGGTGGGGGCAGTCAGATAAGGTGAAAGCACAAAAATGCTCATTTGAACTTCGGCCTGGTTCTTTTCAGTGTTTGCTTGGTTTATAGCAGGGTGATAACACTACAGAAATCTCTTGATAAACACATCAGTGAAAGAGGAGTCCATCTCCTCATCCTTCACATACTCTTGCAGCCTGTGATCACCCCAGCCCTTTAGGTCTGTGATGGACAGTCACCCTGCAAGGATTTGGGTGCAGTTAGAAGCCTTCACTTACCTTCTGACTAAGCCAGGAGGTATCCCCACATCACAGATTCATTTTCGTCACAAAAACGCAGGGGAATAAGCTGCTGTAGCTCAATTCTGCTCCAGAGTGAACTCAAAGCACTGCAGTGAACCCAGAGGAGATCATTCAAAAGGAAACGGGGAAACTGCCAGTGATCTGGCTGTATAAACTTAAACAAAAGAATATCTGGCTTCTTTTAGATTTAACTGAAATAAATTTGCTTCTCAGAGCTTAGCTTCTAGGCTCAGCTCCTGTTCCCTGTCACCCTATGAAAGGCACCACTGACAGATGAGCTTCCAGCAGCTGCAATTCAAGGCTTGTTTATTTGGTGCAGAACTGGCTTAGCAGATTTAGTCTCCTCTCTCTTCACCACTCATTCTTCCCTCACACCACCCATCTGCTGGGACAAATGTTTGCACCTCTGTATAGAAAGTGGATCAGGGAACTGATGTGGCTGAAAAACATCATAAGTTTCCCTCACACTCCCAAGGTTACTCTTCAGAGGGTCTCTTCCCCAGGCTGCTGAGAGGGTGCAAAGGACTGGACAGGGAACCCCAGGGGTCTTCAGGTGCACCTAAACACAGCTTAACACAGGCTGGAGAGTGAGGTGCCTACACGAAGTCTGATGTAGACACCCCTGTGCCCAGCTCTGCGCTGTCCAGATAGATGTGAGAACTACAGGAGCCCCCCTGGAACATCTTTTAAATCCAAACTGCCACTCTAAAAGAACTCGGGTTATACTGTACTGTTCTGCTAATTGACGGGGGCATTTAAAGAACACAGACACCAACGGAAAGAATGTTCTTATTTTACTATGAATATTAAGATAACATAAAGGTAAAATGATACATTCACTAAATCTACGCACTTGGCTTTAGCAACACATAAAAGTAAGCGAGGTAATGCACCTAATCATTACTATACGAGAGAAAGGCTAGTGATTGAGAAAGATACATCACCAGTTGCCTAAGTACTTTACCATCATCCAGAGTCTGCAGTTGCTGGGGAGCCCCATTTCGCAGCGAGAACCTGGAGAACCTTTCCCAGGCAATTGGGAAAATCCCACGTGAGGCGTCCATCCGTAGGTAAGGTCTCCAAATTCACCTCGAAAGTGGGTCCAGCTTTTATAGGTCCAAATCAGCAAGTCGAAGTGACTTGGTTATATTTTTAGCACAGAAACACCTGGATCTGATGGCACACTTCCCAGCCAGCCAGGGCCAGGGCTTGGCCAGAGCCCAGGCCTTGACTGGGAGGGTTTTCCCCTCTAATACCCTGCAAACAAGTCTCTATTCATGTCAGTTGTGAAAGTTCCTTAAAATGTTACATTTCTTGCAGATAACTACACAAGGTTGTAAAAAGCTAGCATAAGCCTCTTTGTCATCTATTTTCAGCTAAATAATACTGCTGGTGTTAGTTACACACTGCCCAGGATCCATCTTGTAAGTCAACTCTGGCTGAGGCCTGCTTCTCAGGCCTCAGCACATCATGTACATATTCACCCTTAGCACTTTATCAAATTACCATTTCCAGGATGGAAATCACCTCTGCTGCCTGGCCTCAGAGGTAGAGCAGCAGTGTATCAGGTTTGTCACCAGAAAGGGTCAATCAAACAACACAGACTAATGCAGAACAAAGCAGTTCCTTTCAAGTGAAGGTTTCCTCACATAAGATCTTTCCCCTTTTCTTTAAATTATACATGCAGATCAGCATATTATTGGCTCCTCAGGCACCTAACAGCTTTTCTCCATGCTGAAAATGCAACTTTTGGGGAGCTGAAGGTCCATAGGTAACCTAAAAAAAAAAAAGTATCTCTTTTTCCCAAGCCAAGACAAGGGACAACCCATGATTGCTGCTTATGCAAGCGCCTGTTGGGCTACGGAACCCCAGTGCTGCTGTATCCAGAGGACTGGAAAAGCTTGCTTTGCCTTCTCAGGGCATGTGCTGGCTGTGAGCTCAATGTGAGAATGAGAATGGTGGAGTGTTTCTGCAGGGATTTAGTTCAGCCCATGTGACATCCTGCCCAGGCGGCTTTTTCTTGCCATCAGCAGGAAGTCAGGATTACAGCTGATCCCCACTGCTGGCTGGGCTGAGGTGGATAAGAGAGCCCTGAGGCCATGAGGGGCGAAGGCTGCTCTACACCTCCTGCACATTACCCTCATCCCTAGTAAAGGGCATGAACAAATTAGCCAAGTTTAAGGGTTATTCTAATTTATAGCAGCAAAGAATGGGCCTTTGGGAGCCATTATATCAGGCAAGGGTAATTGGAGAGCTAACACCCTTTAGCTAGATGTCCTTCTCTGAATACTTTGTACATGGAAACCGCTAAGAAGAAGCCAAATGGCACCAGTTTGGATAAAATCCCTGTTGGGCATGGCAGTATTACATTCCTTAGCTAAAAAGTGCTGGCATTGCCCCATGCGTGCACAGTGTGGGTCTGTTCTAAGGCTGCTGATCACTTGTGCCTCTCCCTGCTACACAAAGTCCCTTCTTGTGAAGGAGCAGGGCTGCAGTTCACGTTATACACAACCAGCCTGGCTCCTGCACTTCACACAGCCACTCCTGCTCCCAGAGCTTGCAACTTGCTGACTTAGGCTCTCGAGTTTGATCTCAAGCACCTCTTGTACTGTTTTGCAATGGTCTCAGCCCCACGGAAGATAAACTGACCAGGGCACATCATTCCATCTACCCACTCTGTTCCCAGGATAAATCTGCAGTAAAAGTGTGCAGAGGGGATTACAGAACACATAAAGAGCTTTACCAAGAGGTTATGGCGGAAGCTGATCCCTGTTGGAAGGGTAGATGCTTGCTAACTCAGCCGCACCTTTGCTTCAGGTGCTATTGCAGCAACTGGCAATTTTGACTCCGCCTGTAAACCTGATGCCTGACTAAGTGTGGGCCAGTAACTATTTTTTAACCACAGTCAGCTCAATGGCCAGCCAATGGAATATCTGATGCTCAGAAGTGTGTAGCAGAACACAGTTCATCATACAGAAGTAAATGCTGTGGTATGAAATCAGCTGACTCGGACCATTTTTTACAACTGTAGGCATTTCCGTGCATCTGTTTTAAGAACCACAAAGACCAGGTTATACTATGAATATGGCAGCTTAAATCTCAAGTAAATTTCACTGGAATTGATTTCCAGTGATACCAGACAGAAGAAGGTAAGAATTAGGCTCTTAGTCCAGATTTATAAGAGAAGAACTAAAAGTAGAATGTACAATTTTCTTCCAGCAATAGCTAATGATTAAATAAAGCAAAAATGAATTTTGACAAGCAGCTGATTTGATAAAATTTATAGGCACAGAATCAGATTCTCTGCCTCTTGCAATTTACATAGTCATTCAGACCAACACTAAGTGACTTTAACTCTCTATTATTCTAAGACAAGGGTGCCTCCCATCCAACATGGTAAAGGTAAAAATAACTGTATATGCATGGGAAGTATGGAACCAGGTTCAGTGGAATTACATTGCATCTTTCCATAGAAAAATTTATGTCCATGAAAAGTTCTTACGTTTCAGTCATGACAGTGTGTAAAAATGACTGCTCTCAGACTTATTCTGGAAAAATTGAATGTTAAAAGGGGATATTTTGGAAAAATAATAAAACCACAATCATTTTTTTGAGTATAAGGCCTTATCTCCTGCTTTTGTAAGCTAACCTTAACCCAGAAAGCACTTGAGAATGCTGAAGTGTGGCAGAAAACAGGTCTGGTAACTCACTGGTTTTTCCACCCTAGGTTATTTTTTATGCTACTAAAAGAAATTATAATTTGGCTTCTAATATTCCTGATAAGAACCTTGAAGGGAGATTCCGAGAGAGCATGAGCTTATGCCACTGGCAAAATTCTGATACAGGAAAAGGAGGTGAGGATGATTCCTGGGAAAAGCAGAGCTGTGTGTTCTCATTTCTAGAACGTGTGCCAGGAGAAGCCAAAGAAATGAAGAGTGGACTGGTCACTTCAGACCAAAGGGTGTTAACAGCAAGAAGGATCAAGAAGCTGGCTCAGACACCGTAGCCAGGTGTGCACCTGACAGGGACACTTCAGAAGGTCTATGTGCTAGAGAATTTTGCAATCAGAGTTAACTCTGATTAGATAGGACAGGTAACTTGTCAGGAGGGGGGAAGGATAAGCACTGAGAAGGTTTGCAGCACGCACACTAAACACAAAGCAGCACAATGATGCTTTCTCCACTACACCACCTGATTTTTAACATTTAACTATCCTAATTTAACCAATAGTTGGATTATAAGCAAAATAATTAACTGAAAAGTTGGCACAAGTTGCTGCAAGACAAGATGGAGCAGAACACACAGAATATTAGCCAGTTTGTGACTGATCTGGCACACCTTCTCTGAGCTTTTATCCCCTTATTAATTCTTGGAGTCTTTTTTGTTTGTAATTGATGAAGATAACGCTCTTCCATAATGTGACAAATACATTGCAGTAAATTGCATTAGACACTTACATGACATATTCCTAAAATGCAAAAGGACATAAATTAAAAGGTAGAAATTAAACAAGTAAAGTAATTAATTACAACTAGGAAAGTAAAATAACCTTATGAGCCTTAATCTATGAAGTCTCAGCCTAGTCTCCAATCCCCTGGCATGACTCTCCTACATTTCTCTTATGTTTAAATTACCTACTTGTTAACCAACAGCACTCATGCTTTAGGTGACTGCAGGAGGAAATACAAGAATCACAGAGTGGCTACTCTGAAGGGAATGGTTGAAGCCTTGCCCTCCACACATCTGTGAAATGAGAGGACATTGAACTACACTGCCAGGAAAGCTCGATTTTGTTCAATTTGTACCAAACACCACCCAGAGGAACAGAGCACAATGTCTTCTTGAGGGCCACTCTCTGATATGAAGGAAAAGAAAGGGAATGCAGGGAAATGGGTGCTGACTGTCATGTTCAAAGAGATGACAGAAAAAAAAGCACATCCTCCTTTATGTTACGCTTTTTTGACTCAGAATGCAATAGTCTGTCCTTCCCCAACATCACTTTTGTGATGATGGGAAGTGTGAACGGGTGCCAAGGTGTTCTCCACCCAGTCATGGAGTATGTGCACGATGGTGAGCCTTCTGGTGGACAGCTAGAGGCAGCATCAGGCTCCTCTTTCCACTTGGAATGGACTGGGATATGGCAGCTTATTGTCCTACTACAGGCACTGCTTCAAGTCTGTTAAAAGCAACAGGAAAAAATTAGTTAAGAAACCCAGTTCCCTTGCGAAACGGCTTGAGATCATTTTATCAGACATATTCTGGAAAGCTATTACTCCAGGCCACAAGGAAATGCAACCTGAAAAAAACCCCAATTTAAATAGTGGGTCAATTGTCCACAGCACAACCATTTCACATACCCATGAACTTAAAAGCACAGTTTGAACTAATCATCCCTGAATTAGTTTATAATACAAAGAAACAGGTTTCACCTTAGAGTTAAGCAGGTGTTAATTAAAGCAGCCCTTGATTAAAACTCATTCCTATCTCTGCTAGGGAAAGGAAACTGAGCTGCCTGAAACATGCATCTCCCAGCCATGTTGCAGACACAGCCTTCACCTGCTGTCCTGTGTTCAGAGGCATTACGAAGACAAAGTCTCTTATGAAAACAAAACCACAACTCTCCCGACAGTTAGATGAAATACCAGACAGAACAGAAAACAAAACAAAGCCACCACTCTGCCAGCTTTATCAGAAGTTTTCTCTTGCTTCTGCAATAGAGAGCTCCCACACTGGGGCAGGCACTAATGCGTGCGACCGCCCGCTGCTGAGCCTGGATTTAAGCCATAAATTGTAGCTTAAATGCTCTGAATAGTCCTGTGACCAGTGGAGTCTGAACTGAAGTCTTCTGAGTACCTGATCTGGCTATGCAGTACAGCCTGGAGACAGGACCTAGGCAGCCAGGTGAAGGCAACTGTGCTCCTTAGGTGTTGGCTTAATGAGGGAAAAGACACCGAGCAGGGCAAGTGCCTCTTCTGCAGTAGGCCAGACATCATGCTGGAGTTGCCACAGTGTACCGGATCTGGAAGCTGAGGCTAAATCTACCACCAAATCTTCTGGATTCTTTTAAATGAGCTCCTAACAAGACTGCCTAGGGAAAAGAGACGTGGCCACGGCTTGAACTGGCTGCCCTGGTGGCAAGGTGCCCCCCAGCTCACACAACCCAGTCACGGCCACAGAGCGTGTGAGCCCACGCTCAAACACCACGAGCCTTGGGACACCCCTCAAGGTGGCCTGGGCAGCACCAGGGCAGGCTGATACCTCAGGCCATGTCCTTCAGTCCTGCCCTGCATGTTCTGACAAGGCTCTGGATACCCTACTCAGACATCCCTTTGTGTAAATTTCGGCAGCAACAGAATCATGAGTGTGACACACAGATCGGCAATGGAAGAAAACATCAGACAAAAGCTGGGCAAGGTTTTGTTGGAGTTTATTTAATAAAAGGAGAAGTTGGTTATCACAAGGAATAAAATATCATGTGAATAAAAAGAACTCATTTCAGCTGTCTGTTTAAACTTTTCTGTGCACCTTTTCCTCTGTAAAAATCTTGAAATGCAGCTGCCTCCATTTACAATGCGCCGATGTTGCAGTTTACATCCAGTCCTCTGAGGCACTTGGATGTTACTGGGTATTGCCAGGCAACTGGAGCTCTCAGTGACATGAAAGAAATTGGGGATCTTCAGCAGAAGATAATTAGTATCTCGATGGATGCTCGGAGAACCCGATTCAAAGAGACATGTGTGACTTTTCTCTGCTTACACACCTGTATCCCTTGGAAGAGTGACGAGTAAGTGCCTGCTAACTTTCCTGGTAAAACCATTAACATTTTTTTTGTGATCAGACCCTTTCTGACACAAGCTGCAAGTCAAACAGAGAATTTCAGGAGTGAAAGCAAAGAATCCATACAAAGCTCTGTCTTTAGCCTGAAACAGCAATGAGCTCATGTCCTGATAAAAGGCTAAACACTGAGCAGAGCTAGCAAGATCAGAGGATTTCCTCACAACGCAGTCTCAGCCAGCTTCTATATTTTGCTCGTTTCACACTGCAATAAAAACATCCACTAAGCAGGAGCAGAACAACCTGCTTCACTGTCAGGCACCAACCCACCCTCCTGCCAGCTGGCAGGGAAACTCGTGAGGCCGCCAGGGACCTGCCCTGCTGGTCTGCTAGGTGGGTCCCAGCTCTCTGGGAGGGTAGAAGTCAAGACACAGGGCCACTCTAGCCAGCTGCAAATGCCAGGCACTCTCTTTGCTCATACACGTGGAGATGATTTGAATCAGCACTCTCTCAAACAAGCCAGCCAGAAAAAAACCACCAAACCCAGGTTTTCTGACAAGACGTGGATGCTGCACACAGTTTCAACACCAGAGGGGCATTTGCTGCCAGAGGAAAAGGGTTTCCCTGGAAATGAGGTGGGCAGGAAGCATAGTGGCATTAGGTTAAAAGGAGGACAGAAGATTGTGCTTGTGCTCAAGAAGGCATCCTCTTCCTATTTGTAGCTATGTCAGGAGATCCTTCCCACAAAGGGTTTTTGAGCATCAAGTATGAGCTCTTTTCCTCATCACGCAAGCAAGCCAGGACAGGCCTGGTATGAGTGGGATGGAGGTATTCAGGGCCACACCTAGCTCACAGAAACTTGTGTCGAAGCCAGCTGTGGCAAGTGCCAGTAAAACCTGCCATCAGTGGCAGCTTTCATACTAAATGTGTCCAGGTTGACTTTCCTCTCAAAATAATACAGGATGAGGCTGCAAGTTATGTAAACAGGTCCATTTTTCACAGGACACTTTAGAGCACAGGCCTGACTTTTGTTGTGGTGGCTGAAATGTGAGGCAGCCCAGCACAGGGAGAAACTCCCTGATGGACACGGTACAGCCCGGAGGACCAAGGAGGGGGATTACCAAACACCCCCTCCCCACCAAAGAGCAGCGTCTGGGAGAAGGAGGGAAGGGGAGGGTGCACACCCTGTGTGCAGTGAATCCACCTCTTTTATTTGCTAATGACTGAAACCAGTGGCAGACTCCTATCCCTGATACAATCACGGGACTTTAGACTGGAAATGGCTGTTGCAACAGAGCTGGGTGAAACACTGTGGTTCCACTGTTTACCCTGCAGAAACTACAAGTTTCAGGTTGGCCACCAAAATGAGGTCTATTATTTACCCAGATCTTTAGGGAAATTAAACATCCATCACAGGGCCATAACCAGATAATTTAAAACAAAATCCAAACCTGAGAGTCCTCCTAAGCCTGGATTATGAAAATAGGCAAAAGCAACATCAGTATCCCCAGAGAGATACAACTGTGTAGTCAAAAGGAGAATTTGGCCACATTGTGTGTTTTCACAGATCCATCAATATTTATTTGTTGTGACTTGCACTCTCATGACTCTAAGCACAGTAGAGATCGTTCACTGAACATGTCCAAAATCAATTGACCTTGACTCCAGTCCTGGGTGAGAATTAAGCAAACTACATATTTTTAACTTGCAGGTTTCATCAGGATTAAATCGTATGCAAAATAATCTAAATGTAATTTGATAATAAAGGGTTTGTTTTCTGCTTTTTCTTAGAAACTTGATCGATAGGTTTCTCTCCAGAACAACAAACTTTGCTGCTGAGCAAGGGCCAGTTATTGAAAATTAAATCCAGAGGAGTAATTTTTTCAGGAAATTGTAAGCAATGGAAAACAAACTATTTTAAGACAAGTGCAAGTGTAGCCTTAAATAGAACTTTCACTATGAACTAAGGCTTTAATAAATGCTTTGTAAGACTAATGACTCTTATTCCAGAGACTTTAAGGTGAATTGCCATTCTACTGTAAAACAATCCCACGTAAACCAAATTGATCGTAAACGACGTTGAGCTTTCTTACAGGTTGCATGCAGAACAAAATGCCCTGTTTGAGATTCTTCTTCATATTTCCCCTTTGCTATTTGTTCGCCGTCTTCTAACTTTGCAGCAGGCAGAAAGCAAGATCCCTTCACTGCACACGGGAAAGACTCAATGGCTGTTAATCTGATTTGAAGCTGCTGTGCATGCATCCTTTGCTATGCCAAGGAACGGGCTCTGAGGGCTTCAGAGAGCTCTGTGGGCATTCTGAAAAAGCACTTCCTGAACCACTGGCTAGCTTGTGAAAACCCTCACAGGTTTTCCACGGTCAAAGTACCACCACTACATTTCTAGACTGTATCACTCTGCTGGGCAATAGTATTTTTCCAACACAGCCTAACAGGGAGCAAAGACACGCACTCAGCGCTCAGGGAAGGCTGAGAGCTCCTCTCCTCTCCTGGCTCTGGGAGAGCTGGAGGAGCTGATGGCTGTGGCTGACCCAGCCCCTCTGGATGCTGAACTCCTGAGCCACAGAGAGAATCCTAATTTGTCCTAACAGGATGGGCGTACGCTGGGCCGCGTCCCCAGCCGGTGTAAATCACAGGAGCCCTCCTGAAATCAATGCAATTATGCCAATTTTCATAGATTCATAGATTTTCAAGTCAGGAGGGAGCATTGTGATTTACATGTTGGCTATAGCTGTAAATGAGGATTTATACCAGCCGGGAGGATCCATCCTTCGATGCATTTCAGGAAATCTAATCTCTTAGTCAGATAAATTCTACAGAGCAGCTGCTTTGCTGCGGAAGATTTTTAGCCCTGCAGGAGAATAGCAGAGCCCTGCAGATTCACATGTAGTGGGAAGGGCTATTTACACCTTGATGAGAGGCTGAGAGGGGCAAAAAGAAACAGCACAAAGTACTGCCTGGAGCAGAGGACTGGGTCTGGGAACAGCAAAGGTGGTTGAACAAGGAGGGAATGACAACTTGATGGAAAGCATCTGGACGTGCTGTTCCAGATACACCTGGCAGCTAAATGAGGGCAGGCACAGAAAGCAAGCAAGCAGCTTTTGAGGGTCAATACCATGTTTTTCCTTCCTCTTGCACCAACTCAGCAGGGAAGTGCAGGCTGGGTGGGATTTTGAGATCTCTCCCTGACCCTTGCAATTCCTGGCTGTTTTCCAAGGCACCTTGTTGCTTGCCTGGCCTCCCTCAGCCCCTGAGCCAGCTGCAGGCAGCCCTGCCTGCAGGAGGAGAGCAATATTCCTGTACCTGCGCTTGCAAGGCACTACAAAATTAGTGGACCCTTCAGTACACTGTTTGATTGTCTCACATGGGGATTTGCACTGATCATGTAGGGGAGTTACAGATAATCTTTAGTCAGTTCATACCATTTGCTCTGTTTTCCCCTATTTACCCTTCCTGTCAGGCAGGGCAGGCATTTGAAGGTTAAGTTATCAGTCACTGGGGGAGTGCTGAACTGAGATTTGATCTCGTGTTTTCCGTGCCTTTTCCTTTCACCATGATAGCTACGAAAACCTTATTTTCATACTGCCAAAGCATCCCTGCATGCTGCTTTGTGAGACAACAAAAACCCGGGGAAAAGGATCTGGCATGGCAGTGAACTGTGCACAGCAGCCTGACAGCACCCAAGGACTGGCAGTGATATCCTGAAGCACAGGATTAATGTGGGAGGGACAATGAGGCAGCCCTAAGGAACCTTTTAGAAGCTCCATCATTCCTCAAAGAAAAGAATTAAAATGGATGGGTCCAGTCCAGTGCTCCAGGTAACTGGCATTGGTTAGGTTTGGTTTTACTGAGCAAACATGTCAAAGCAATGAATCTAGAGCCAGTCAAATGAGCTGTGGTCATTTTGTTTCATCTCACAGAACAAAAGAGGGCTGGCTTGAACACAGCAGTCCATCTACACCGCCCAGAAGATGTTTATGTCATGAAGCCTTCATAGGGAGGAAGGGTTCAGTCTAATTGCAGGCAACAGAAAGGCACCTGAGGGCTGGTCAACTCTTTTTATTATGCCAATCCCTTTGCTTAATCTTAACTCGTACAACTCAAACCAGTGTAAATGAGACAAAACTTCTGTAGGCTTAGGTAGGGCTGGGGAATTTGTGAGGTCTTAGTGAGAGAAAGGGCATTATTTACTTCACGGACCAGACTGTAGGCTGACTCAGGGGCAGGCTGATGCTTGTTGACCACTGGAAGTTTCTGAGGACGTCTCAGATGCATTAAGGCTGCATTTTTGGGGTGTTGTAACTGGAACTGGGACTTCCTGTGCTTTATTTCAATAGCTGTGGTTACTCAAGTAGGCACAGACATTTAACTTAAGCATTCCTGGAAGCTGAGATAAAAACCAGTTCTTTCCATTTCTACACAGAAAATATAGAAAGCAGTCCAAAATTTCTCAAGTCATGCAAAATACATTGAACTGCCCTTAAATCCTACCCACA
The DNA here is from genome assembly GCA_013400975.1 of Atrichornis clamosus. NCBI lineage: Eukaryota > Metazoa > Chordata > Aves > Passeriformes > Menuridae > Atrichornis > Atrichornis clamosus. Next base: position 115,310 of record WBMZ01000416.1, on the reverse strand, counting down.
AATACAGCATTTGGAGAACAAGGCCCAATCTCCCTCGGATTTCCTAACCCAGCCCTAACTCCAGTCCAGAACATACCAAACATCTCTGGAACTGCACCAGGAATATGAACAGGGAGTGCTTCTCTTTCCATGATTAATTCAATTCACAATGCTCAAGGAAGAGTCTATAAACACACACATGCACACACAGCAGCAGTCTAACAAATTATGCAAAGCATTTGCTTCATTTTTAGTTTTGCAATCAACCCTCAATTTGATTAGTGGCTCACTGACACTCACCTGGGAAATTTTTTAAAGCTGACTTTTGCTGCTGTGAATGCACATTTCAGTCATCCTCCACCAATGCAGCAGCAACCTCCCAAGGCCCCAGTGGGAGAGGGAAAACAAGACTGGGAAAGGCACTGCTCATCTTGCCTTACTGGTTTACATGTCCACTGAATCCCACTTGATTTCTCTGCCAGGTTGGCTTGGACACGAAGGGCAGAGGGAGGACAGTTAGAACCCACCCTCTCTGCACACACGTATCCTCGTGGGAAAAACACCTCAGTCTCTGGAATCTCTTTTGTTCTTTCCTTAGTTGCAGGCTGATGCTGAAGGATTTTGAAGCGAAGACACAAGAACTGCAATTCACAGCGTGTTATTCCCTAAAAAGTGTCGATTTCCGATCGCTGTTCAATTCCTCTCAATGTCACTGTTCAGAGTTACATTTCAAGTGCCGAGCCAAAACACGAGGCAGTGGTGCAGAGAATCCAAAGATAAGCACTGCAGGCACGTGCACAACACACTTGGCGTACCTTGGGAGAAGGAAACGGTGCTGAAACAGTGAGAAAGGTAACTGGAGCCTTTCTGGACAGCTGCTCTTACCGTGGGGTGCATTTCCACAGGGATTGTGACTTGACTGCGTGGTGGGACCGAGAGTGGCACCATCAGGGCGTGAGATGGTGAGAAGGACTCCTAAAGACAGTATGAAAAGTAGCTGAAAGTAATTTGAATTGTTTTAAAATGCATTAGGAAGACAGGTATTATTCAGGATTGGTTACTACTGCTCTACTACTGCTCTAAGTCCTCAGAATCAAAACCTGAGCTCAGAACAGGGAATTATCCAAAATAAAACCACCTTGGTCTCAGAAGGTCTTGTTGTTTACTCAATATTGAGGGAAAAAATAATTTGTCTCATTAGAAGCAGAGGTGTCACAAAAATCTGCATGTCTGTTTTTGGGGGTAGGGTGGGTGGGGAACATCACCATTTTTAAAGCAAACTAACTTCAAATCAGAACAAAACATAAGATAGAATTGTTTCTGGAGAATCAGAAATTCTGTACTTCTGCAACACTGGGGCAATATAAACATGGAATATATAGATAGAAGTATGTAAATACAATAGCAAATGTTGCAATAGAAGAATCCAGCTCTAAATGAGGAAATCAGAATGAAACATTTTCACTTGCAATAAATGAAACAATTTGACATTATCACAGTGAAATGAGAACGTCAAAAGGTAATTGTTTCTTATTTTCCCATTTTAAAATTTGGTACACTTCCAAAAAATAATTGCTATTTGACAAAAACACTTTTACGAAGAGAAGACCACTCCACTGATTCTTTCTGTTCAATCTGCTCTACTAAAAGCTTCCCACAATAATGCCCTAAAAGGCAAATCTTTGCCTTCTTCTTCTGCACCTGAGCACTTCCCTGGAAGCTGCTCCTTGCCTTGAATTCTTAGTCTGCCTCTGTAGCACCAACTCTTCCCTGCTCATCTGCTTCAAGTCAGAGAAGAACCCCATACAACTGAAGTCATCAGCCTACCATGGATTATGATGGATCTCATATTTTCTAATCTAAAAATTCAGCTGTGGCAGTTAAAACTAAAGCAGGTGATTATTTTTTATTCCTGGATTCATGTCAGGTCTCTCAGTGAAACCACGGTTTCACACTCAGTTCCCCTGAATGGCTCCACGGTCTCTCTTGAGTCGTTAAAAGAGGAGATGGCTGTTCTCTCCCTTCAGTAAGTAGCAATAACAACTCCTCTGACATGTTTTTCACTCCTTTAATATCTACAGATAGATGATACAAAAGATGAAAAATCAAATGAGATCACCTGAAAATAAACAAGAGAAGATGCGTCAGGCCACAAACAGAGCTGGTACAGCTCAGTGTAAGCCCAGACCCCCCAAAGGACCACCTGAGAAATTCCGGGCTTTGTGAAGGCTCGATTGGAGGCTAAATGGTCAGGAACTGTGAGGAGTGTTTGGTGGAGAGTGTTCTCCCTTCAGCATATTGGAAAGGATAGCTGTTCTCCTTACTGTCTGAAGGAGACACATTACTGGGGCTGCAGCTGCTTCTGCTGATGGAAGATGCCAACACATTTTTCACAAAGCGTGCACGTGCCCCAGCCAACTCCCTGCTGAGTAAATTCATTCAGTTCTACCTAATTCCTTCTTACAGCTTCCACAGAACACGTCATTTTTCACTGCCTCTCCGCAACTGTTGTGCAGCATCATTCTGTGCTTCCAAGCACCTGACACGTCATCCCTGTGATGGATGAAAGGATTCATACCAATTAGGTGGCCTCTTGGAGGCTCCAGAACTAAAGGCTGTCTAACTCTGAAATTGTAAGGCACAGTCCAATTTCCTGGAAATTCATGTAAAAATTAATGAATTCTGAAAGCAAGTGGAGCTTGACTTCCCAGGGTGACTCAAAAACACACTTCTGCTTCTTCCACCAAACTTTGCAAAGTTCCTCTGGTTTGAGACATTTGGTCGCTGCTGCCTTTTACTCCCCTGGCACTGTCAGTTCACAATACAAAGTGCCCTGGGGCAGTTTTACATCACCAGCCCAGCTTCAGTGAAGAAGAAACATTTTCCTGTCTTCTCCATCCAACTGCTATGAAGCACAAGACAGTAGGAGCACAAAGTAGGCACTGCAAATGTGCAGCTTCAGTGTTGGCTGACACTGACGTGCCTTCTACCCTTGCAAGGCAGCCACTCCTCTTTGCAATTTTCCTTTTAGGAACAGGCTGGCCCTTACAAAACCTCAATGGTCCTTGAGAAGGGGAAGGGCTAAAGGAAAAAGAAAGAAAAGGAGAAGAAGAACTGATTATGGGGGACAGAAGTGAGATAGAGGGAAGGAATGTGTGGATCACAGGATTAGACATGCCGTGAGAGAGAACTGGGTGGACGAGACATCAAGCAGAGCACCCTCAATAGCACCCATCAGAGCATGATGGCATCTCAGCTGCTAGTCGATGTAACTCACTGATGCTCTGCCCAGCAGTGTGAGAGGATGAAAGCTCAGGCAGAGCTCCCACAGCTTCTGGGATTTACCACCAAACTTCCCTCACTGGAGAGGTGGCAAGGAGTTCCCCTCAACATTTTCAGCTCATTACAATCCCTGAAGCTACATATTCAAGCTTTACCCTGAAAGCTGGAGGAAGCACACGAATCCAGAAGCTGGAGCTGCAAGAAGCACAGCGCTTATTGCAAAGCTTGTAATAAAAAGTGCACCTGGCAATGCTAGCAACATTCCAGGTGCTGCTTCATCTTTGGGCTGCTTGGCATATAGGGTGAGAAGGAGCTAAAGGGCAGAGAAGGCTTGCAAGCTGATATAGGTCTGGAAATCAGGGTTGCTTTAATAGTAGTTTCCCTATTTTCTCATGATGGCTTTAGAAAGAAATGCATGTACCACAAAAACTCAAAATCTAAATTGAAAGAGCTCTGTGTCCCTCTTCTTGTTTTCCTGTTTCCTTCTTTTCTGGTGTACAATACATGCAGCACTAAATCTTGCATTAATGTATATAGTGTGAAATTGGTTACTTTAATATAGAGTGACCAGCAGATAGATTTGTAAATTTTATCATGTTTATGTAAATGGTTGTAAAGTTACCTTTGTACAGAGCACTGCATTTTCACACAGTGTCCCTTATCTAGTGCAGAAAAACCCAACAATGTGATGCACAGCAAACACTGTTTCAAACTATTGCTGGCATGCTCTCTTGTTTGTCATAGCATACAGCTTTAGGCTGTATTACATGTTATATAGTAACAAACAATAACATTACATTTCTTTCAAATGAATCCATTTTTATCACACAAACCCCTTAGCAGAGCTGTTTTGTGTGTGCACGTGTTTGTGTGTGTGTCTGTGAATTTCCCTCAAAAAGCCACCCCAAAGTGATCAAATCAAGTATGACAACAGTAACTTTCTGGATTAAGATTAAAGATTTTTCAAGTTCAGGAGTACCTTTTTCCCTTCTAAAAACTGTGGGATTGACTTTGCCTTGCTCATTCCATGTTTATATTATTGCAGATGTATTACTTAGTTGAAGACACTGCCAATGGATTGTCCATTGTCAATGCATACCAGAAAACATGAGATTGAAATCAAGTCCAAAGGCTGTGTCATTGAAATACTGACATAACCCAAGTGGCAGGAGTGAAAACACGCATATGAAGGTGGCCACAGTTGGGCATGTTCAGCTGGATTTGTAAAGTCAGACCAGCTAACAGAGAAACCAACCAATTTTAGTACTAAAAATGTCTTCAGAGTTAACTCTGAATGAGTGGCAAGCAGAAGGAGGGTGCCAGGAATGGTCTGACCTTACTGCCCAGCGATATACAAACAGGAGACTGTGTTCCAGATGAATAAATTAAGTGAACCGATAAAAGTTGTCCAAATTTTTCTAAGACCCCAAATATATGATGTTCCCCATATTGCTGAAGGAGATCCTGCATTTCTTGGGGGCTGTCACCGTTGCCATACAGACAATAACACAGGACCTGGTGGGTTTAGTAGATCTGCAGTGGAGCAAGTGCACGGGTGCCTGCTGAAGTGACCTGCATAAAATTATCCTGTAGGCCTGGCAAAAGCTGTGGCACCTCCATGACATTTTTCACCAAACCTTAGCAAAAGGTCTAGAGATTCCAAGCTCTGGGCTGGCCTCCAGTTTTATTAGGAATACACTTTGCTTTTTTTTTCTGCTTATGCAGGATCCTTTTATAAACATCTTCCTTTTTTTCTCTTTCAAACGAATCATGCCCTTCTTTAAACACTACAAAAGAAATAAAAGAAAATGCAGGAAAACGCACAAGGTTCTGCATAATGTGTATAAGAAATGAGTGTTTATCACTGCATGAATACCTAATTAGACCAGACATGTAGCTCAACATCAAAATAGCAAAACCATGGGTTAAAGCATGCAGCAGTCTATGGTTAGTACTGCAAAGATACAGACTGGAATGTGTAGCAAAAACTCTGTGAAGTGAGAACCATTAGGCAGGCAAGTAAAAAATCCTGCAGAGATGAAGGCATGCCTTAGCTGGGCAGACACTCTAATCTCTTCACTGCAGTCCTTCTTGCTCTCCACCCATTCCCAGTTGTGCACTTATTCCCTGTCCTCAAAGGGATGTAGGCCTCCAACCTGAAAAGACATCTGCCTGTCTTTTTATTGCATTGAGTGCGTGGGCATAAAGTGCACTCAAGGCAGACTCTTGGGATAAACGCTGACCCGGTTTGCTAGCTCAGACCCGGCACCACACTCACGTGGTTACTCTGCTTCCAGCCCCGGCTGGCTTGTGCTGGTGAGTGTGGAGCTTGGGAATAGAAAGCCTGTGATTGCCAGCGCTTGTCCCTACACCCAGGAGGACGGGCTGCTCTGTGCAGAGACTCTCTGTGTACACTTGGTTTTGGACAGAATTTAGAGCAACGCATGGTAAAGCACTCACAAAAGCTGTTGTTCTCACTGACCGCTTTATGGGTCTTGTTATTTTTTCTTCCAAGCCATGAGAACAAGAGCGTCCCTGCAAGTCCAAACATCAGATTAGCCTTAAAAGCATTACCTGAGAGAGCATGAGGGTGATGGTGTAGGAAAGAGTGTCACTGTGTAAGAAGATATGCACAGCCTTGATACAACACGTACTTTGTGCATCATGCAACTTACAGCAAGGCTTGACCTGCCAAAGACCTGCAAAATTTTCTGTCTCCTGGAAACTCGATTCCTGATGGTCTCTATTCAGGCACCTTTGCTTTTTTAGCATCCCATCAACAGAAAAAAGCTTGTGAGAAGGATTTCAGAGGAGGTCCTATCATCCCGGCCCTGTCCTTAGTTTTTTCCTCCAAAAACCTTCCCTTCTACCCTGCCTTGAATTTCAGGTGTCCATTTCTTCTCTCCTCTCCAAGAAAAACAGGAAACCATTCACATGTATCTTCTTGATCCATTCTTTTGTGCAAAAACTTTTCTCTTTTTTCCACATCCTATTTTCCATCATTCACTTCAAACCCAGTTGATCCCTTCCAAACTCAGCTGATCCCTTCCTGAGCTTCTGGAGTATCCCTTATCCCAAATGCAACTGCAGTTTATTCCTCTCTCATGATGCCTGGGGATCTGACTCATCATTTTTGCGATTGCTTCTTTGCATCAAAGCCTCACCTAATGCTTGGTCTCTCTGCATGAAAAAGCATGATTAGAAGAGATATAACTATCTAGCAAGCCCTGGAGATAACAAAAAACCAGGAAGGCAGGTTAAGGCCATTCATCCACTGCTTTTACCGGTTTTTTTTTTTTTTTTTTGAGTGACCTGGGATGGTCTATGCTGGGCAAGAACAGCAGCTCAGAACAGAACCTGCCAGACGTGAGGAGGTGCTGCAGTCTGCTCCAGGCTTTTCAGCTGGTGAGGTGCATGCCACGCATTCTGCAGCGCCTCCTCCTCAGCAGTGACAGGGACACACGCCTTTTCTCTGCCCTCTGCCATTCTGCAGGTGGTCTGAAACAGCTCCTGAGCAGCACCCACCTGAGCTGTCCCATTCCTGAGACGGCTCAAACAAAGAGCAGAAGCCCATGTGAGAAAGGCTTGGAAGGAGCTGAGCATGATGGCCCAGCTTCTCAGCTCTTATGCCAAACCAGTGGTTGTGCTGCAGGCATGTCAGGAGGAGATTAGCTGCCTTAGCCCACAATCCACTTTTGTGCTTCTCAGGGAAGCGCATTCTAACGCTCCCCTCTTCTAAAGCCCAGTCTGGGCACATGGCGGATGTGGGTGCCCCCCTCCCCATGTTTAATTCTGCTTTCTGAACTGTGCATTTTGAATCCTTCTGCAGTGCGCTGCCTGCAATTAGAGACCGTCCCACAGGGCAGAGGTGCAGGCTGCATCCTGAGATATTCCTCTGCTGTGGAAAATAAACAACAGCCTCTGAGACTATTCCTCTGCCAAAATAATTTTAGCATTTCAGTGTCACACAGCAGGTGGGCTGGGTGGGGAGGTAACACCAGGAGAGGGGCCGCTGCGCCAACCTCAGGAGGCTGGTTATTTTAAAACGCACCAGCCAATTAATTAATTTTCCTTTAAAAAATGTTGAAAAAAATGTAGTTGGAGGTATTACACACTTACAACAAAGTCTCTATTATAAATGAGCCTCTCCTTTTCAGACAGGCCTGTAATTAGATTGCCTGTGGTGATGATGAATGGCCGAGGTGCATTCATTTCAGGGGAAGCGCTCAGCAACAACCCAGGTCCAAAAGGCAGGGAAGGGCTACCTGCGGCCACCCCAGAGGCACCCGCAGCTGTCCCCCTTGCTCGGGGAGCCACACGGCCCCCGCTGTGGAAAGCCACGGCCACTCACCGCCACTCCTCACTCGCGCCAGCCTGGCAGCAGCGTGGGGCTGGATGTGGCCTCTGAGGCACCAGCCCAGCTGGGTGTGGAACAAGGCGCGGAACTGTGGGCTGAGGTGCAGCCACTGTGGCCCTGACGGGACCCCCACCCATCCTCCAACAGCCCCCAGCTTCCCTGGCCCCAGATCGGCTTTGGTGCCATGGGGCTCCAGGAGACTCCTGCGAGGGTCTGAGGGCCGCAGTGCAGTGCCACAGAGCCCTCCCGAGGAGCGCCCGCCCTGAGCATCTCCGGGCAGCTTTATTACTGTGATTAATGCCGGTACGAGGAATCTCCCCCTCCTTGTCCCTTCTCTGCCTGCCATGAAGGTGATGCTGCTCCAGATGCCCTGGGAAAGCACCGTGTGTCCCAATGACCAAGGAAAGCTCCCTCTAAGGTCTGGCTTTAAACACATTTGCTCGCTGGTGTGTTGTAGTGCTTGTGGTTGTGTTTCAAAGGCAACATTTTGCAGGATGCAGCAGGAACGTGGCGAGGCGTAGGTCACACTGCGCTCAGTCCTAGCCAGGAATCACCCCCTACTTAGGGATGTTTGCTGTTCATAGAGGTGATCAGCATCTGGCTCAGCAACAGCTTCAGCTTTGCACTGTTTCAGAAGTTTCTGCTTTCTCTAAATCATGACTTATTTTTTTCCTTTCCCTCAACTTCACTGTCAGTCATTATGCAACAGCCCATGCCTGGAAATGAAGAGCTCCATCCAGAAGTAAAAACTGCTATAAAAAGAAGAAACTGTCCCCAGGACAGATCCATTTCAGTAAATGGTGAGGGTGATGTGAAATGAAAGTTGTGCTGAAATCATTAGCTCCAAGAACATTGAAAGGACTGAAGAGGTATAAGCTGGAACGTAAGAATTATAAGCTCCATTGTCATTTACAGTTACAAAAACTCTTGCCTGGACAAAATCATTGGCAGAATGAGGCAGGTGATGGCTGTAACAGCAGCACATTTCTGCTCTGTGGACTTTTCCCTGGCATTAATAAAAATAGTCTACTTGGAGGATGAAACAGCCGCTTGCCAGAAGGCCTCTAGCTCCCCACACAGCACTGTTCGGTGAGGTGTGAATGCTAAACCTTAGGAAGGAACACTTGATTGGGAAATTGCAGGCCTCACTAACGCACAGTCTGATCCACTTTAACCACATGTTTTCATGGGCCTCCCATTCCTTCTTTGGCCCTGAACACTTTCTGAACAACCCTAAAACTCTCAGCATCAATTAATGCAAATGTGACAGGCTTCTCTGATATGTAGGGTAAGGAGTCTTTCAGCCTCATTAGAGAAGGGAAGGGCTTTCCATCCATCTCCTGATTTTGATGGAAATGGTATACAACATGTTTTATCTCTGTGAAACAATAAGAGCAAAGAGGCTGTGAGCCAGGGCCGCCAGCTAAGAGTTGAAGATGAAATTTAATTGGTTAGTAACAAAATTTTACTGCTGAGACAGCTTGTTTACATCTATTTAATGTCATTGCTTCCTGAATTTGTCTATCAGGGAGTGCTGCCTGACTGCTTCAGCCAGATAACAAACTGGTTCATGCCGCTTCCAGATTTATCTTCTCTTCTGGCCACCAACAGCCTCTCTTCAGTCTTTCAGTCTCTGTCTGGTAGTGTCCTTTCCCATTGGGCTGCACTGGGGCGTATTCTGTACCTGCTCATACCACGGCCTTTCACCTGCTGGTACTACTGTTTTAATCACATCCCTTATCTCAGTCCTGGCTCTGTGCCTTTTGTTTGCCATCCCATAGCCCTTTGCCACTTTGCACTTGCGTGTTTCCCAAACCTGATCCTTTCCTCTCTTACAAACCCTGAAAAGGGCATTTTATTTAAGTGAGACATGTCAGCCCTAATGCTAAATTGTGCAAGGACTTGGGGACTGGTTCTCGGGAACATGGAATTCCTGAGTGTGCTCCTACTTTGCAGGACTGAGCTTGTAATGCACTCCAATTTTCCTACATTTGCTTTAGTTTGAGCTGTGTCTGCCAGCTCCCCACCGTGCCTGTAGAAGGCAAGGGGATGGGGGAGTGCATTCGTTCAGCCTGCTGTGTCTGCTGCACACTGGAGGCAGAGTCACAGCCCACATGCAGCAGCCCCTGACCCAGCACTCTTCAGCTGGTAAGTGGCAGTGTCTGCAAACCTGGGAGTTCAAGCACGAGAGGCAAAAGCAATGCAGGTTTAGGGACAAACCACGGTGTAGCTGAGAGCATAATGCACCTCTCTGAGTGCAGATGCCCCCGAAAGTACCGGGGGATTGTAAAGCACCGTAATTGGGCCCATTGACATTCAGGTGGTGTTTCCAACAAAGAGCAACCTGCACTTCCAGGAGGGCACGCAGAGATTGGCTCCACAGTTCAAGGGGGAAAAATATGAGACAATATCTTTGAAGTGCTGTTGCAGGAAAGCTGAAGGCAATGGTCTGCTACTCTGCCTATACGGCTCTAGGACCGTGACAGGATTCTCCACAAATGGCTCTTGTTTCTGCTGCATTATAAAAGCAGGGAGGCAGCAGTAAGGTGTTTCTTTTCAAGTGAGAGGCAATTGTTTATGAAAAGATGCTAGAGGAACAGTCAGATGTACATGAAAAAAAACTGGCATGGCATGATTTTCATTTTAAAACTCAACAAAAAGCAATGGAGTGATTCTTTAGTTAGCTTTGTACCTGGGTGAATCCCAAATGTCACTATTCTGGGTCTTGTTGGGAGGATTATTTAGCCAATGCAAATAATTCTGAGCACTTCCAAATTCTTCAGCTAAATGCTGAGAAAGTTGAATCAGGATGAAAGGTCTTGTCACAGAAATAGGTGCTGGCATGGAAGAGGGATTCTAGCCCTCGGAGTACTGACTTTTAGGTTTGTCGTGTTCAGAGTATCTGTTTCACTTAGACGGATTCAGAGTTATTATGTAACAGTTAACTGTTGCTTACACAAATTTCTGAGGGTAGTTTACTGCATGGTTGCAAAATAACCAGCATTGCAGAGACCCTGACGCTCAGCTCCTTCTCTGTGATGTCCTCAGAACCAAGCTACAAGAGGAGCAGAGTTTTGGACTGCAATGTATAACGTGAGTGATAACAAAAGATGTTGTTGAGAGGTATTAGTAGGCCAAAGGAAATTAAGAACATTGTTCCTGGAAACAGAGAAGGAGAATTTCATTTAAATGGATCCTGTTGAAAGGAAACTTTTGGAAAGAACCATACCTTTTCAGAAGTCATAAGAATACTTATGAGAGCCACGTACCTTCCATATCTCTCATTAGCTGGTATTTGGGATTTTGCAACAGTATGGATGCAGCCCTTGGAGCCTCTCACAGTGACAGAGCTTTGGAAGATAACACTGGAGCGGAACTCCTCAGGCTAACAGCAATGCTGACATCAGATCACCACTTCCATGGGTGGAGACTAACAGGTGCACAGCTCTGCTGCAGAAGATATTTGATACCATTCCTCTGGAACCACATTTTTCAGGCGGGACCTTAGGCCAGAACTGGCATGTGTCAGGCCCCATGCTGCTGTGGGACTCGGGAGAGACACTGCAATTACCTACCTGTGACAGAACTTTTAAAGACGGCCAGTTGGTTTTGGTTTTAAGTGAATTGCAGGATGTTCTTCCCCATCCCCTGCGGCTCTCACACCCATGTGCTACCTTTACAGAACAAGGCCTTTCTCCCCAGGGTAGTAGAAAAGAGAATACCCTTCACACAATTTTGCTCTGCCCATAAGGGCACCAGCCAGGCATGACGTATTCATGGCAACTAACAAGGTTTGTAAATATACCATGTCTAGGAAGTCACTGGTGGCAGATGTTTTTTCTCCCTCACTGCACACAAGCCTTGTAAGCACGAGCACCCTTTCAGCACAGCAGCAAAGGAAAAATACAGCGATGTCTTGCCATGGAGAGGGAAAAGACGTTGTCTAGAGAGGAGTGCTCGTGGTGGTGGGGGGAGCTCATTTGGAAAATTAAACATGACCTTTTAAGCAGAAAATAAATGGATGTAGAGCAGACAGCCCATCAGCTGTGTGAGACAAAAATGTTGCAATCTGGCTAAAAGCACTCGGTGCTTTTTTTGAACTCCATATACCACAAAAAGCTGTGGGCACGTGATTTTGCCCAGTTCCTCTGAGTATTAATATATGCAACCGTTCGCAACAGGAGAAGCAGAGGTGTCTAATAAACACGCAATGCATTCTCAGCACTCAGTGGAGAAAATTTGGCCCTGATGCGATCAATACAGTTGCACGAGCCTGACTTCCCACCGTCTGCACCCTGCAGGTCCCTGCTACCCTTCTGTTTCAGCTCAGTCAGCTCCGAAAGACCTCCTCAGAACCCTGGCAGGGTCATGCCCCAGACAGAGAGCCAAGGCTCCCACGGCAGAGCAAGCTTCATCCCTGATTCCTGGCAAGCCTTGGCTTCTCCCTGGGCTCAACCTGGTAGGAGAACAAGTATGAGACCTAGGGCTAAGGGAGACCTCAACATCTGCAGAGCACAAGGGCTGCACAGTCATTGATGAATCCACTGAAGCACACAAGGTGAAAAATGAGCTGCTGAAGTCTCCTGCTGCATTGCAGAAGTCATGGGTGTCTTCTCCGAGGTTCCCATCCACACCACAACCTCCACTGACCTCTCCTGGGATGTGATACAACCTTCCCCCCAGAGGGCAGGCGCTGCTAGTGAGCCAAAGCTGCCACACGCTCTGTGAGTCGGGACTTGTCCACTGCCCTTTAGGCCCGCTGCTGCCTCCATTTATCAGGGCCATTCAGCTGTTGCATCTTGTCACAGTCTCAGCCACTTGGCTCTCTGAGTAAGCAGTTGCCTGAAAATGTCAAAAACCCCCAAACCGGAGGCATTCCATTCTGCCTCTGCTTCTCGTCCCAGCCAGCCTGTGAAAGAACACAACCTCGTGGCTATGCCTCCAGCACCTGAGACCAGGGGCCAGCATGCTGCTGTGCCTTCTGTCACAGCAAGCCACAGCAAGCCTTTGATTTCAGGCTGTCCTCCCTTTTTAATAGTGTGTTTCATTCATCCAGAATTGCATGGCTGGAGGAGCCCATGCCCACACTGACACGGGTTTGGAGACGTCATTTGTACGTTGGGTTTTGGTTTCTTGCCACTCGTCACCACTTCAAAGTGGAGCCAAACCATTCAAGGAATGCACAGGCTTGGTGCCTTCCTCTGTACAGCCTGTGCAATGCTGATTTCCAGGTTTCCTGGAAGAAGAGTACGTCGAGGAAGAAGGGCAGGAATGTGTCAAAGCATCAGCCTTTTCATTTCTGTGTTTACATAAATAGAAAAAGTTGTAAAATTATGTTTAAAACTCTCTTAAAAATACCAGGCATGCTCTTTCTGCTGACCTTGCATGAAAATGATAATCAAAGAGCCTTTGTAGTTTACAGCCTTTTTTAGTTACAGTTCTCTCATATGGAGATAAAATACTTGTTGGTACAGTGAGTGACAGGGAGACAAGTGTTACTAACAGGCTTCCAATGATGTCATCCCAGGAGAAAAAAAGGGAGAAGAAGAACCAGCTGAAAATTAAATACAATAATAGAAACATGTCCTTTGATATTAAAATGTTGAAAATATGGACATACAGAGGTGTATCACTGCTGGATATAAGTCAGCATAACCCTGCTGACATCAGGGATGTTATATGCCAGTTCACACTATCCAAAAAGCTTTTCCTTTAACTATGTTCTGCTTTCAGCCGATGAATTCCCAAGTATAATTTCCAGCCTGCAACTGGACCATGTGTGCAGGTTTACTGCAGTGATAAACCAAGGTGCTGAAGAGATGGCCAGGAGCCACTGGCTTAGAGTTTTTCCTCCTGTTTTAGAAGACTCTGCTCAGCCATGCCTGCCTACAGTGGGTCTCAAAAAAATAGTAAAAATGTTGGTCATTTAAAGCAGTAAGACATTAGCTGTAAGGTGGGTGCATAAATATTATCGTGCATAAATATTATCCTTATCTGACAGATAGGAAAACTGCATTCTTGCAGGATGTAGCAGGTCTGTGGCAACCACAGTCAGACCTCTGCTCTTCCCTCTTCAAACCCCAGTCCTGTGACTTCAGCTCACAGCGCTGTCAGAAGGCAACTCCAAGGAAGGAGCTCTTTACCTTGAAAGAGAGCAGATCCCACCAGACACAAAATATTAAAACAAAAACCAAACCAAAAGGCAGAATGCACTCGGTGCCCCTGCAATGTCTCTGCTTGTACACAGACCATTTCAAATCAGCCAAGTTAAACACTGCCCTGCACTATCCCCACACTCGGTACATTTCCCAAGGACACAGTTTAAATGTTTTCATCAAGGCACAGCTTAATTTATTTGTTTGCTTCTCTCCTTGCTCAGGAGAAAGCATTTTTGTTTAAATGGGGAGAATAAATAGTCTCCTGACCCTTCTCTCTGGGCACGTGCTCCAGCGCTGCCCTGTGTTTGTGAGGCTAATGGGGGAGAATGCTGTGGGAGGCCCTTGCTAAAACACAGGCAGAGCCTTCCCTTTTGTAATGTGGTGGTTCGGGGATGCATTGTGTTTGTAGAAGCAGGAAAGGAGGCTAATAAAAAATATCCATTATCGGAGCTTTCTGTGCATAAGGACAGACGGGCGAAATGCAGGGAAGACAACAAATACCTTGGAATAAAGAGCCCATGATGGAGATAAATAATCATGGGGCTCATTCAACAAGAGCCTGCTGTTTAGAAATCCACTGGAACAGCTGCAGCTTACACGTCATTATACTTCTGATCAGTGAGCATTAGGAGCCTTTTTGTGAGTCCCTTGTTTGTTATATCAATCATTGCAAAACAGACTCTATAGACATAAAACCACACAGGAAATATGGGGACTTCTCCTCATCCCAACTTTGCCAGTCAGTCTCCATTTTAATCTTTTTCACTCCACCCCTTTATTTTTCTTTTCTCCAGTGGTCTGGGGTGAAATGTACCTCTTCCTCTGCAGACCTATATGTGTTTTTTCTGCTTTTAAAATAATTTGTTAGTAGAGTTTGATATGGCATCACATCTTCTGGCTTGGGAGACACTCATGGAAATCTGGATCTATGAAGGTAGGGTATCAGGTCTTACATATCAACCTTATTTCTGCACTTATTTCTGGCCCTACCAGTATCTTGGCAGTGTGTCAACATGCTGTGCAGGAAAAGATGGTTTTCCCTCCTCCGATTCTTTTGGGAATGTGATACAGGAAAATGGCATATCACTGAGAATAGAGGGGTAAGAAGGCCCCTGGATTTGACTGTGAGAAGAAAGGTGCATAACTCCTTCACGAACAAGTAGAAAAAAGGAGTAATAAAAGAGCGGGGTGCACAACTGCTGTCTTTTTGTCACAGATGTTCTTCAGACTTTCATGATAGGGCTGGGTGAAAACCACTTGTGTCCCTAAATGGAGTGACCCCTAGGCAGATCCATGAGTGGGCTTGCTCTTGCTTGCCTCGTGGTGGTGGCCCCTAAGCCACACCGAGCGGCTGCACACATCAGCAGTTCCCTGGGTGGAGGTTGCAGTAACTGAGCCTTCCTCAGTAGATGCTTTGTTGGTCAGGAGAGGGCAATGAAGACTGTTCCCTCTGTCTTTGTCCTGCCACCCATGGAAGCTCATTTGTGAGTTGGTGTTGCTGTGGTTCCTGTGCAGCCACAGACCTTGAATCACAGAATCACAGAATATGCTGAGCTGGAAGTGACCCACAAGGATCATGGTGTCCAGCTCCCTGTCCTGCACAGCACCATCCTGATACTTCTCTGAGATGTGTGGGCTCTTCTGTAGGCACAGATGGCTCTCCTGGAATGAGTGATGTCCAATCTTTTCTGTAAGGCTTTCTGTGGATCCTCACTGGCTCAGTTGTTTAAGTACAAGCCAATGCCGACGCAATCCCAGTTTCTAAACTGTGTCTGCATTTCCAAACTAGTTGGCAGTTCCCTGTTGCTAGCTCCAGATTTGCTGCACCACATTCTGATCCCACACCCTCCCTGGCACCTCCTCTCCACGGTGCCAGTTTCTGAACATGAGGGAAGCCAGGGTGTGCTCACTATGGTGAGCAGTGACAAGGTCTGGGCTGGCACACAGTTTGGACCTCCGCAAAGGCAGGAACCTGGGATGTTCTGTGGCATACCCTGGCATGCTCCTGTGCATGCAATCTCCATGGATTAATCATAGTGCTCCACAACACAATCTTAATTGCATCATTCACTTCGCAATGTCTCCCATAAGATCTTTTACGCTGTTTCCCACAACCTTTCATTGCACAGGGCCTGCTTTGATAGAGCTGTATGCCAAGAGAGGCCTTTATCCTGCCAGGATGGAGATACTAAACATACGCATCCTGTGCCTGAGAGAGAAGATCCCTGGAGGTACTGAAACTTTGGCCCAGGTGCAGATATTAATGTGAAAAGATGCCTAAGCAGCAGGAGGCTCCCTGTACACTGGGCTGGACAGTGCCTGTCACAGTGAAGACCAAATCATGGTGCACAATCTGGAGAACACATCGTGCAACACAGCAGGAAACTACCAGCCCAAGTAAGGCCGGGAGAAAGGATTTCCCTTCTTCCATCTTTCTTAAGAAAGATTTTGCTGCAAAGCAAAGCAAAGCACCATGAGGGACATCAAACACCCAAACTAAGCTGGCAGTCTGTTGCTTCACTGATGGATGAGTGATCTCGCTGCTTTTTTTTTGTTTGTTTGTTTGTTTGTTTAACAACTGCTCCACTCTTTCAGGAACAGATGGGGAAAAAAGTTTCTATCCCACCCAGGGTAGGCCTGGTGCACCACCCACAGACCTCACCCGGCCATTCTCCACCTCTGCCTGATTTGCTGCGCACAGTGTGGCCCTTCCAGCTGCCCGGGGAAGGGACACCTCTGTGGTGACAGAAGTGACACGTCCTCTCTGTGGGTGCAGCCCTTTGTGCTGGCCACTGCTCTGCTCATGCGAAGGGTTTTCTGATGGCCTGAAGTGTGGGATCCTTTGGATGCTGAACTCATTCTTGCAGGTCTTCTCCAATTTCCTATCCCTTCCAGACTATTAACTTTCCGACAGTGTGAGGGTGACAATGCAGCCTATCTAAGCAGGAACCTAAGCACGAAGTCAGTGGTTAACCATAGCTGAGCAGGCAATCCACACACAAAAACGTAACGTGTTTTGTTTCCAAAATGTTTATTTAAGATCCTGTGAGAGATAACATAATATTATTTTGAAAAATGATGTGCTGTAATTAAAAAGGCCTCCTCCTCTACCCCCACTGCCTGCTGTTGGTTGTTCCCTGCTCTCCTTGGAGCTCCCTGGCAACGTAGGAGCAAATAAGCAGCATCAATCACTTACATTCACTTTGGTTTTCTTTTTCACTCTTGTTGCTTAATTTAAAAATGCCCCAAAGTTGTTATTGTGTTTCCCCACTTCTAATAAATAAAAAAAACCCTTAATAAATAAAAAAAATCAGGAATTATACCTGACTTGCTTGCAACCTGCCTGACTAAATATCACAAGCAGCAGTTTGTTCCAGCCATCATATCCTGAGTCCCTGACACCAAAGCTATTCCCAAAACAGCACCTGAATAACTTCAGCAGGGCAGGTAGCTTCTCCTGAAATCATTCATACAAATGATTTATTATTTAGGAGGGCAAGTAAGGCCACTGGGATCTGCCACTTTCTGCTCAAGAAAGAAACTCTACAGACTATGTTAGCCCCCTAGAATACTGTTATGTACATACCACTAGCAATGGATCATAATTAGACTTTTCATATACCACATTAGAAAACTACCCCAGGGATTTTTCTAGCGTTGTTTCATTGTCATTGATTTTTGCTCTAGCCAAATGCAAAAAAAAAAGAAAAAAAAATTAAAAAAAAAATCATGATCAAGCAAATACAGACTTTCTGAAGATGATAAATATTGCCAGGTCAGGAATATTTCCTAGCATGGTTAGGAAAAGTGACTCATATTTATGCAAAAAGGTTGTCCTCAGGGCAGTGCTGGAATAATTGGGAAATTTTAATTCCATAGAAAAAATAAACCTGTTCTGTGCTGGAAAGCTAGTATTCAGTCCCACTTTCCAAAGGAGCTGTAATTCATGGTAACAGTGTTAGTCCAAAGTCTCAATATAGGGGTCTCCACAGAATTTCTCCCTTCAAGCTGCTTTATGCACCCTGAACACCGACACAGCACATAGGAAGCTGGAAAACCTGCTCCTTTGTCCTCCTGCAAGTCTCTGTGGCTTCTCCACAGCTACCCAGGGAGGTTGCTGGTGAGGGTGGCACGTACCACTGGCCATCCTCACTGCTGAAATTGTAGACCCTAAGGAGCACTAAAGGGCCTGACCCGAGATGAACCAAACCAAGAGATTGATTGCTTTAAGTAAACTTGGACAGGGCCTAAAATAGAAATGCTGGTGTCCTGGTTTAACCTGTTGGGCAGCTCAGCCCCACACAGCCGCTTGCTCGCCCCCACCCCCAGGTGGGACAGGGGAGAATCAGAACTGTCACAGTGCAAAAAAATTGTGGGTCGAGATAAAGACAGTTTAACAGGTAAAGGAAAAGCCGTGCATGCCAGCAAAGTAAAACAAGGGATCCATTCCCCACCTACAGATGGGCGTTCAGGGATCCCCAGGAAAGCTGTGCTCTTGTCGCACATAACCGTGACTCGGGACGACAAACACCATCACTTGGAGCATCTCCCATTTCTTCCTTCCTCCAGCTCTCTGTGCTGACCATGATGCCGTATGGTGGGGGATAACCCTCGGGTCAGCTGGGGTCAGCTGTCCAGCTGTGAACCCTCCCAGCTTCCCCCCGGCCTCTCACTGGTGGCGGGGTGAGGAGCAGAAAAGGCCTTGACTCTGAGGAAGCTGCTCAGCAGTAACAAAAACAGTCAGTGTGTTATCAACACGGTTTAACATCACAAACCCAAAACAACACACAGTACTGTGAAGAAAATTAACTCTGTCCTAGCCAAAGCCAGTACAGCTTGGAATACCTGAGCTCTGTTTAGACTTCTGACACACCTGTGACAGCTCTTCTGATGTGTAGCTCAAGAGCATGGGGGACTCAGCCCCCTGCTCTTCAGAGCTTCCTGTCAGGTCCCAGGGAGCCAAGGCATCCGAGGCAAACACTGGTAGGGGGCTGACTGAATGCAGTCACTTTTCCGGACTGGAGAGCAAATGAATCTCCTGCCCTGGGGATTTTTACTTCTCTGTTTCATCTTGCAGGCATTTCCCCTGTCTGTTCCACCCAAGTGGCATACTTTGGGAAGGATACATAATTCCCTGGGGTTTTCACTACAGACAAGCTGCTTTAGCAGTACTCAGAGAGGGGACAGTGTCGATGAGGAGTGAGGATGTCTCCCTGGGCCACCACCCCAGGCAGGGCTTTGCAGGCGGACAATCTGTCCATACCTTGGGCCAGCTTCCATCAGCTGCTAATTGCCCTGCAAAAAGCCTACCTCGGGGTTTCTCAGCTTTTTCCATGCTGTGAGCCCTTGTTTGAACACAGCTGAAGTTTTTTCACACCTCCTCCCTGCCATATCTGCCAGAAAAAATGAAGGCACGGGGGAGTGGTCAATCCCCTTCTGCAGGCTGTAGCCCAGAGCTAAAAGGACTCAGAACTGGGCTATTTGCATTACTTTTTAAACATCTTTTTAACACTGCAGCAGCAGTAGCAGTATGTGGACGAGTTTTGCTCTGAAAAATGTGGCCACAGAAAGCAGCCTTGTAGGAGACATGGCCTCTCAGCCTGCAATCCGATATACCCACAGTAAAGCCGTGATGCTTAATGATGCAATAGTTTGGCTTGGGAGGGACCTTAAAGGTCGCTTAGTCCAACCCCCAGCGGTCTCCAGGTCACGCCAGTCTGTCTAATCAACATTTACACAGTGTCCTTGAGAGCCCAGCACGCCTCGGGGAGCAGCAGCACAAACCTGTGTTTCCTGTAGAATCCCGGCGACGGTGACTGACTGCTCTCTGCAGAGCCATCAACACCCTCCGGCTCCAGAGCCAGCAGGGACCTGTGGGAGAGAGAGAGCAAGACCAGCCTCTCCCACTGCCTCTCCTCCTTACTGTCACAGAAAATGTGCTCTGTCCCCACTACCATAAGCTGATAGCAGTGCCCTCCTTGCCTTTTGGGTGAAAGATGTGCCAACCTCAGCCCTTTGTGTGCCCACACGGCAGCAGCGCTGCCTCCGCTGCAAGGTGGGGGCATCAGAAAGCTGACAGAGTAGTCCCTGCCATGCCCAGGCCGTCTAGCAGCAGAGTTCTTACTGAGATCTTTTATCCTTGGGCTAGGAGATGGAATTAATCTGAGGGTTTTGGAATTATTATAACTTGGCATCAAGATGAGTGGGCAAAGTTTCACATAAAAGAATTGTATGTGAATTCAGTCACTCCCATAACATCGTTCATACACACTCCTGAAAAGAACATTTTTTTCTCCTGTGTTTGATTTTGTGTATGAGTTAGACCCAACCACCTCCTTGGCAATGCATGTGTGCAGGCAAAGCCAGGACTCACACCAGGGTGGGCTGATGCTGCACCTCACATTTTGGCTTGTCCAGAATTTGGCCAAAAGAGACCTGTTTGGGTCACATCTTTTCGTGCAGGTTCAGTTTCAGTTATACTGAAAAACGACAAAGGCAGAGTGAGGACTCATGAGAGGTGTCTTGTTTTGCTTTGACAAAAGTTGCAAGTTATAATTAAAGCATGCGTGTGTAAGAACTGTACAAGCACAAAATGGCCAATTTAAGGATGCATGTGCAATGATATTTTATGTGCCTAAGTATTTGACTAACTTGTCTTAATTTCTTCTTTTCATAAAATGAAAACTGGGCTCCTGTATATGTGGTAAAGCATTTATTTCTCTGGTCTCCTTCCAGTCCCTCCTGTCTATCCCCAAGCATAAAGTCTGCCTGTCTGCATCTCTCACCACTCCGTTAACTTTGCATATGAATGAGCAATATTCAAGGTACAAAAGAACTGTGAAAGCCCAGTTGCACTGTAGGTGCAGGTGTTTACCTGCATGTTTAGCAATACACAATTGAAACTGTACTGATGATGAAGGAATGTCTTAAAAATTAAGCAAACCTTGATGGGAGAAACGTAATTCGGTTTGCAGGTTAGGGAGGCAGCACATGAGCTGCAATTGTGTGAAATGCACCTTGATGTGGGAGATGTGCAAGGGCCCCAGAATAGGTCTGGGAATGGAAGGTGGTTGGTACAGCCCTACTGATTGATGTCATGCTGTACCCACTGTACTAAGCCTTGTGGATTGCTGTGTGGTGACAGCCCAAATCCTGAGTGCCTGGGCACCGTGGTGGTGGTGGTAAAGGCATTCCCTCAGCCATTGCTCACTGATGATGCACTGCCTGGCAGGAAGTGCCAGGTTCCTAAAGGGAGTGATTTGGGCTCGCCAAACACTCCTAATACCTGGTTGTTTCCTCTGATAAACCGTATTGGTTTCTGATTCCTCTGAAGTGTCAGAAACACAAAACCAATGCCCTGTTTGCAGCTGACACCACGTTGGGTGGGAGTGTTGATCTGCTGGAGGGCAGGAAGGCTCTGCAGAGGGATCTGGACAGGCTGGGTCGATGGGCCAAGACCAATGGCATGAGGTTCACCAAGGCCAGGTGCTGGGTCCTGCACTTGGGTCACAACATCCTGACGCAATGTTACAGACATGGCCTCGAGTTGCACCAGGGGAGGTTCAGGTTAAGCATCAGGAAGAATTTCTTCATAGAAAGATTTTTTAGGCACTGGAATGGGCTGCCCGGGAAGGTGATGGAATCATCATCCCAGGAGGCGCTCAGGAAATGGCTGGATACGGCACTCAGTGTGGTCTAGTTGACATAGGTGGTGATTAGTCAAAGATTGGACTCTGTGATTGTTTGATTCTCTTCACCCATCCAGGACAATTCTCAAGAAAGATAATGGAGAACATCCCTGTCTTTTAGCACCTCCTGCAGTGCAGTGCCGCTTGGCAGTCAGGTCCTTACACACTTAATTACACACTTACACACTCCTCCTCTGCCCCACTGACTGTTTAGAAGGTCTGGCTGGCCAGCCACAGCAGCTGCTCAGGAATAATGGTGAGGTGAGGGAGGTGGTTGCCCTGCTTATTTTACATGACGTCAGGCTGTCCAATCTGTCCATATAAAAAGGAGGCAGATGGAGGACAGAAAGATGAACGGAAATGTCACTGTAGACTATAAAACTGGTGGCAATCGCAGGTTACACTGCATAATCAAAACAACTTGTGTTGTGCTAACTATCCTTGACAAATAATTGAGGGCTGTTTTAACGCTGCTGCTGGGGTCAGTCCAGGATCCCGACAGCTCCCGTGTAGGCTGGCAGAAGGAGAGGGATGCTGTCACTGCTTCCTCAGAGCTACTTTCCTGACTCAGCTTTTGCACAGAAGACACATGGTGCCTGAGCATCAGCCCGGCTGGGTGGCTCCGTCTTTCTCCCAGTCTTGCTCCCAGTCTTTTCCCTGGAGACAGAGAAATCATCGAGTCCATAAAGGCATTTCCTCTCCTCAGAGAGACGAGGCTCAGCAGCAAGAGCTGGGTACCTCCGCAGTAACTGGCAGAGGTGGACGTGGGCGTGCTGCCTGCTCCTCCTGCCTGGCACCTGTCGGATGAGTCGGTACCGCTGAGCCTTTCAGGGGCACGGCCAGCGTGGCTGCAGGGCTGTCACGGAGGCAGGCAAAGCCGTGGGCTCCGCACCTCCCTCCTGCTGGGACACGCTGTGTCCCCAGCACACAGCTGACACCCAGGGCTGTCTCGTAGGACCTGTCACTTGTGAGTGCAGATACACCACGGCTGGATGTGTGTACCCCCGCCCTCACACATTTTCACCCACTTTTGTGCACCTCTGGAGGAGCAGGGTGGCGGGGCAGGGCTGCCCCTGTCGTTAACTCTGGCACCCGCAGCGAGTTGCTCGGCTTGCAGGAATGTCTATTGCAGGCGTTTCCAATCCCAGTCAAAATACAGGCATCTACTTCACTTTGATTTTAAAAGAAGTCAAGTCCCTTTTCCGAATTACTCAGCTCTCAAATTTCAAAGGCAGGGAGCAGACCGCATGTGCAACAATCCTGCTTTATTCACTGCCTGTAATTTGTGGTGTGGCTTCTGCTCCCGGTGTCAGGGAGTAACTTTTCAAAGGGAATTAAACAGCAAGCACTGAGCGCCTCTGGGTGAACAAGCTGTTTTCTTTACACCTGAAGACATTACAAGAGAATCCCAGCCTCTATTAACACAACTGCGGAGCTTTCATGGTGGCACAGGGAAGCTTTAGAGTATGAACTCTGACTGCTCAGGAACAAGAAGTCAAATGAGGAACATGGAGAATATATCAGTCACAGAAAGCCCATTAGTGCAAGCATGGAGGGATGCAAACAGGATTGAATCCAACAGCAGCCTGTTTGTAAATATTTGTAAATACTGTCTCATATCACTTGGGTATTGCAAATCTCTAAAATTTTGCTTTCCCAGAATTCCTGCTCTCTCCTGAAAACTCCCATTGGTCTCAAGCTGGCATCTCTCAAGGTCACGCTGGTCCTCTATTCACTGTTAAAACACCTCTCATGGAAGAAAACATTAAAAGCATCAGGAATTGGATCACAAGCCATTTACTGCAGAGTGTGTTTCTCCCCCTGTGTTTGCTGTGCTCTTAGCTGGCACAAAGGGCTCCCGATCCTGAATGGGGCCTCCGGGCATGATTCTAAATGTTAAACAGTAATTATTTTTTGTTAGTTTTGTTTTAAACAAAACACATGAAAATCAGGGCTTGCAGAACTCCCCAGACAAAAGGCAGCTTGAGTTATCATAAACTGCCCGGGTCTGCAGCAGATCATTTGCATTGCCTCCTCTGGCACATTCTGGCTCTTAAGGAGGTCAAACTTGCCTTGGCTTTTCCTAGATAAAATGTTGTAATGCTTTGCATGACACATGTTTTTAAAGTAATTAAAAAAATAAATATGACTATCTCTACGTACAGTTTATTTTTATGAGTCTCAGAGAATTGTATTAATTGCTTAATTTATATTTCCATCAGGGTCCATCAATTAAGAGGAATCAGTGGTATTATTATCCCTGTAAAACACCACATCAGTCAAAAACGAAGCAGAGTCAGAGGTCTAACTGTTAATCAGGTCACATTTCACTTCCTGTTGACATTTTTATTTCCCTTGCAGAAAATATTTGACGTTAAGTCTCAGATTATGAGCGCCATTCTCGCGGTGCAGAGGCTGCAGCGCAGCAGCCCTGCTGGCGCAGCTGGGGAGTGCTCACCGGGAGCCGCTTGCGAGGCACCTCTGTAAGGAGCACAGGGTGGATCGACAGCTATTCATCTTGGTGATGAATGGGAAACCACTCCAAGGTGAAGGTCAGATTTCCATCTGCACCTCAGAAAGCAAGAAACAGGACCAGCAATGGCAGCAGAGGTTGTTCTCTTGTGGCGTTGTTGCAAGCGGAGCAATTTGAAGAGTTTGGCCAAGGAGGCAAAAATACCATAATGTGATAAATGTGATCAAGTGTTTACTGCCAGCAGGGATTCAGTAGGCCGGGCTGGTGACATGGTAGAGGAGGGTACAGCTGTGGTCAGGGATTCGCTTTAAAACAAGACAAACAGGGAGGACAGTTTTGTAGTTAAGGAAATTGGCTAAGAGACAGGGAGGCTTTCAGTTATACAGAACTAGATATTCATATCCTTCTTGAGCAACCTTGAATGGGTCATTCAGTTCTCCTGGGGTAAACTGAGCCTCAGAGAGGCGTAAAGCATGCCAGCCTGAACAAGCTGATGTTGGGTATTGCAATACTGGGAAACACAAACCCCTTTCTCTGCCTCACAAGTTTCTTCCTAATGGACTTGTTAACCTATAAGATAATATTCTGACTTAACGTTCACTACTACCCAGCACACAACTGGTTCACAGTCTGTAATAAGGAACTAATAATACTTTCCCTTTGTTCACCGTATCATCTGAAACTTTCCAGAGAAGTCCCCAGTACCGTTGGTGGAATTTGAATAATGTGCACTGTTTTTGAGACAGCTGGTTTATGCTTTGAGAACAACAACCATACCCAAGGTAGCTCGTTTAATCCATTTCTCTCCTATTCCCTCTTTGGTAATGTCTCCTCTTTCTTTATGCATTTTGTCTCCATTTATAGAAATAAAGAGATGCTTTACTTGTTATTGCTCCTTTCTGATCCAAACACCATCACTGCCACCCCTCCAGCTTTTTCTCAGTGTTGGAGAACATTGATTAGAGCTGTTTGTTAACAATGATTGCACTGCATTGAAAAAACACTTCTTTATTAAAAAATGTTACTTGCACCTGCACCTGCAGGGGGAAATCCAATGCTGACACACAGTGAGAGCTCAGCCAAAACCAGTAACTTTCTAAAACTAGGTCTGCATTCTAGCATTTTATTCACAGAATAGTCTAACTGCCTCCCCAGCTGTCTGGGCTACAGGGACTTAAAAAGGGGAAGAAACTGCATGTATATGTC
The DNA here is from genome assembly GCA_013400975.1 of Atrichornis clamosus. Classification (NCBI taxonomy): domain Eukaryota; kingdom Metazoa; phylum Chordata; class Aves; order Passeriformes; family Menuridae; genus Atrichornis; species Atrichornis clamosus. The sequence goes on along the minus strand of WBMZ01000416.1, from coordinate 90,167 downwards.
CTTTTTCTCAATCAAACTATGTTAAAGTTTCAACTCTCATTAGGAAGCTGAGTTTTCCACCTGAAAGGTCTGTAGAGAGATGTCAAGAGATGTTTCAGAGACAACCAAAACCCTCCCGTCCTGTGAGTCGGGGGGGAATTAGATCCATGCTTGGTGCAAAGTCCATTCCTACAGAGTGTAGCACACCTGCTGGAGATAACCTGTTAGCAGCTAAATTTGCAGACCTTGCCTCTCTTTCCTGCCACAAAAGGCATGTTTGAGTAGTACTAAATCTCAGATAAGCAGATATTTCCTCTTATACGTATTTGCTTTTTGTGGGGTGTGTGGCACCACATTTTCTCTAAAAGAACAGTCTCAAAACTTCTTTGGATTGCTCTCTGTACTCCCAGGTTGCTAGCACTTCTTTGAGACCACTGTGACTCAGAATAAGTTTGATGTTTTTTTCTGATTCTGCACTAGATCTTTATTTCACTATTTTACATGTTAGAGTACATGTGTGAGGAGGGGAGGGGAAAGAGAGCTCTCACTCTTCTGGTGGGGGCTGTGTGTGTGAAAAAGTGTGGCTTTGATGAGGCCAGTGAGAGTGCTTGAAATCACTCTGCAGTCCTGGAACACTCAGAAGTTTCCTGAGGTTTCTGGCTGACTCCCAGCCCCTTGTCAGAGTCAGCAGAGAGGGTCCTGTCCTGTTCATTTAGAGCAAGTCCTTCACGTGTGTGCCCCAGGTCTCAACATTTTGACACTCCTGTGCTGAGACAAAAAGTAAACCCAGTCCCCTTGATGTATGTAGTCCATCTCATGGATATACAGACAAATGTGGGCAATTAAGACCTCCAGTGTAAATAATGGTTTTAGTCTTACTAGAGCTGATCTTCTGTTGAGCAACCAGCTGGCTCCCAGCGCTGCCATAGCTCTCCAAGGTTATTTGGGTTGTGTGTCCTTGAGGCCCTCTTTGTCCCAACCCAAGTATTCAAAAGCCACCAGCTTGAAATCTCCTCCTGACACAGGAGAAGCCCTGGGTAAATATTGACATCTCCCACCGTAAACTTCTGTACAAAAAAAAAAAAAAGAAAGGTTTTTTTCTCTGCAATCTAATTGCGAAAGAGGTTGTTCCTTTCCCTTTGTAATATTGCATAACTGCAGCTGAGTGTGAAAGGAGAACAAGTGCATATGTCTGTATTTTTCCTTATGCATTACCGTCAGAGAAAGGACATGGTTTCTATTACATCTCTGGTTGCAACAGATGGAGTAAGATTTTTTTTTTTCCCTGTATATGACTATAACTTCTGAAAAGCTGCCTTCCCAAGTTGATCCAGCAAGTCATGAAAAATGGTCTGTTTATAAAAATGATGATCCTGATTGAGTTAAAGCACTGTAAGGCAGGCAGGACTGTCCCTAAAGAGAGAAAAATAAAGGCTTTATGGAGAAATATCTTGTTTTCCTAATAGCTTGGTTTGGAAACAAGTTTATAAAACACATTAAAATCCCCCAGGGGCTTCAGGACTGCAGTGTTTCTAAACAGTCACATTTACCTTGACCTCACAGCTGTAGGATAAGGAAAGATTGCCTTCTTTTTTAGCCCCAGGAATACAATACTTGGCATTGTAATCTTAATAGCTCTAGAACCACAAACTAAGAATCCACGCAGCCCAAACACAGCAGCAGCTTCAGGCACCCTTACTATCCCCTGCCTTACACCCCTTTCCTCATCTGCCTGAACGAAAGTCAGCCCTGTGGGGCTCTTGCCAGCCAGGATCAGAAACCTTCAACAAGAGCCCAGCAGGTTACTGTGAGACATAGGTCACCTGAACAAAAAAATGTCCTGTTTCATGTAGGTTGCAAAGAACAGCTTTGATATTGATCATATTCAAAGTACTGTTAAGGGCTGCTGAGTGGAGAGACAGGATTTTCATTTGTTTGTTGCTTTGTCTTTTGTTTTTTGGGTGTTTTTTTTCGAGATTTGACCGTCACATTTTGTAATCCTGTTGTCTGCTTTTAAACCCGAGGAAGATCTTCGTTCCTACCTCTCACCAGCTTATTATGCAAAGTACTTGGGAAAAAACCACGGAAAGGAGAGGCAGGGACCAGTAAGTGTACAAGCCAGAGACCAGATCCTGTCAGGTTTTAAAATGGATCAGCTTCTCCCCTGTCTCTTGCTGCCCTCGCTAATGCCTTGGGATTATTATTTTACTGTTTTGACTCAGCAAATTAATGGGAAAGTGGCTGAATGGGAGATTAGCAAGAGAGAGATTTTAATGTCTGTTCTGTAAAGTGACTGTGCTTTATTTCCTTGACCCCAGCTCCAAGGCAGAAAATTCCTTACAGGCACCATGATCACTAAAGATAAATTATACAAGTGAAGAGTGCATTTTGTTTACAGAGGGTCAATGTCCATCCAGTGTTCTCATGCTCACCTAGAGCATAAAATTCTCATCGAATTAAGTAACATGTGGGCATTGGTGTGTTCCTGAGGCTCTGACCTCCTCCATTACTCATATTAGAGAAACAGCTGGACTTCTTCTCTGTGAATGGCACAGCACCACGGTCGTGGGCTGCCTGAAAAAGGCATTGCCTCCAGACTGGGGGAGCCAGCTGCTGCTGCAGGGGTTTCAGAGAGGTTCATGGGGTGTTGCTTGCTGCCCAAGCCTTCTGTAGGTAAAGGCCAGAAGAGGGGAATAAAGTCAAAGAAAAGAGTGTTTTAAGGAGAGTTCACTCTGGGAATACAAAGTAGGAACTAATGGTAGTAGTAGTAGCAGTAGTAATAGTAAAAATGGTAATAATAATAATAATAATAATAACAACCTCCTCTTAGAATAGCCATGAACAATTTATCTGAAAAAATGAGTGCACAGCAATGTAGACTGTAAGATAGATCTGTCATTCCATAATCCTGGTGACTAGACCTTGCACCCCATTTTCAATCCTAGATATGTCTTTTTAGCTTTATACTTTGAACCATTCGTTTAGATTTATAACAACTTCGAACTCTGGAATCTCAAATCATGATAGGAACCCCTCTGATATTAACTCAATATGGTTATTAACCTTCAATTATAATGCACTGTTTCACCCTACTGAACCATTACACTGAATTTTTAAAACAAAGACTACCATTGGAAAAAAAGGAAGCTTTTCTTTTTTCATATTAACTTAATTTTTCAGATGTAAGACACCATTTTCCAAAAGCAATGTGTGTAAAAATAAAAAATCACCAGGTCATCCTATGCATTATATAGTACTTAACTGAGAAGAATAGGCATTGACTATAGATTTAAAAACTCAGTAGATCCCTGAGAGCCACTATGTAATCTTACGAATGCAATTATCATTCAAAGCAAATGTTAAAATCAATGTCTTTATGACTCATCATCAGCAACACATCCCTCAGAAGAGAAAGCTGACGATGAAGTTAACTGATGGATGCCTTTCCTGTAATGCTGCCCAGGGCAAATAATTTTACAGCACATTCCAAAGTGCTGAATGACCTGGAGAGATGACAAACCCCTTTTGTGAATCCCCTGGGAGCCGAACGGGAGAAAGGTGGAAATTACCAGTAAAAAATTTGACTTGCTGAAAAAACTGTTACATTTTTCTCAGCCAGATCCTCTATATCCACTAAAATGAGGATGGTGCTGCAGCAACTTTCCCAGATTAAATCAGATGACAAAGAGCTGTGCTGTGGAACTAAAAATGTGTGAGTTCATCTTGCTTTTGCCTACACACAGAGGCTGTACTGTGAAAATCTCTGGACTCCATCTAAAAACCTAAAGGTGGACAGCTGCACAGCTTAATCCTTCAGGGCATTCCTTTAACTTAGGAAGCTTTGACACTGTTCTGCAGATCTACAGGAAGTTACAGCTTGACTTTTCCCACATGTGGCATGCACTTGGTCACATTTTGTGACCATTTCTTTCCACAGCTGCGTCCCTTAGATCAGAGCAGAGGTTGTGAGGGGGAACTTTACGGGCTTCCAGGGACCTTTAAAGATCAAGGGACAGCAGAGCAGAGGGCTTGGCATCCTTTGGGCTGCTGCACTGGTGCGACGTGAGGAGTGTTCACAGGCTACAGGGGTCCCTGGGGCAGGAGGTGGTGAGGTTTCTTTTGTGTCTGAGGTTCACCCTTGCTCAAGTCTCTAGCTTGAAAGGCAAACCTTCTCACTGCTTTTTATCTTTAATGAGAAGGGGGAGACATAGGCCCTGGGAAAGACCTCATCAGCGTGTACATTCTTAACACCTTGGCTTGAGAGTAGATACAACTACTGCCTCCCATTGCTTGGAGAGAAGAGACTATGGGTCAGAATTGCTAGTCACAGAATTTCCTCTGAAATAGGCTTGCACTGGTGTTTTCAGGAACGACCTGGTGCATGTTTGCTGTGCCTCATCTTCTGCACTGGGCAGTTAGCGAGCAACTGAGAGAATGGCAGCGTGGTTTCCTGGGGCACATGGAGGGAGGCTGACTTATCCTCACAGACTTCAGGGGAATTTCCCTTGGAGATCTGAGATGGAAACCTACCTGGCCCCAGCAGATAAGTGAGGATCGCTGTAGACTTTTTGCAAATAGGTGAAGAATGAGGTAAAAACTACTGGGAGCTGTGCTTCAGAGCCCATGTAGATGCCTCAGAACACAGCAGGCTGGCCAGGGGACAGAGGTGGCTCTGTCCTTCTCCAGAGCCAGAGCTCACCTGGTGTGGCAACCACCATAGTCAGAGGTAACTTTTCCATTGGAACGATTGATGCTGCCTTGGGATAGGGGTGACTGGGAGGATTCTTAACAAGAGCACGGTTGGATTTGTTTTTCCCTGCAGCAACCTTTCTTTCCTCGTGTTTCCTTTCTGGCAAACATGTGATGCTGATGTGTAAGAGCGTGAGGAGCGAGCTGAGCCTCCAAAACCAGACTTTGACACACACACACGGGGCCTTGGGAACCTTGTTTTGCAGTGGAGCCACCTCAGGAACACAGCGCTGCATTTCTGGTTTATTCACAGCATATGTCCTGCCGAGGCCTCGTGCTGGTCTCCACTTCTTGTTGGCTCTTCAGCAGCTCCCCAGGCCCCAGCTGGCAGTGGCTAATTGCAATCAGCAGGTGAGAAATGCAGCGCCTCAGCAATGGAATTGCCTCCAACTCTGGGACATGTTCTGGGAAACAGGGAGCATCCAGAAAAAGAAAGGGAGATGCCTTAAACCTGAACTTCTGTGAAAAGCAGTACTTGAGAAAGACACAGGACAAATCACATTTGCTTTTACTAGAAGTTATAATGGAATGATTTAGTGTTAACAGATGGGAATCTTCGAGCACTCACCTCTTTTGGCTTCTAGTTGCAGTCTAGTGTCACTTGATCCCTCATTTACATATTTTGGGAGTTTTCTCGCAAGGTTGTAAGCATCCTCCTGAAGCTCAAAGGACAGCGAGGGTATAAAGAGTGTCTTGCACTTGGCCAGCAGTTCAAATGTGGCCCAGAGTCTCGGTGTCCGGAAGGTGACCGACTGACATTGATGGTCAGTCAGTGGCCTCGGGTTGTGGGCAGTTTTCCACTTTGTTGTGCATGTTTTTTGGGAACCTGGGAACCTGGGATGGGTGTGTGGTCTGTGTCTTGTAGCAATGACTGCCTTCAGAAGATTTTGTCTGAGCTAAGGATATCTCTACCAACTTATCAGCCAGAGCCCACAGCAGAGGAAACAGTGATTAAATCTGCAAGGAGAATTTGATGCTTTCTCATCTTGAGAAGATCCTTAGAGGTCAAGGTTGAGTCACAAAAGCTTGCCAGGCAGGAGTGTAAGCTTCTCTGTTGATAAATTCGAGAGGACTTCATGGCTAGCAATATAGTATCTTGACAGGTGCTCAGTTATCCCAGCAGTGGGTATGTTACAGGACATAGGAAGCTACGGATGACAGATACATGTTTGAACAGCTCCCTGTTTTAACAGGATATTGTGAGCCTAAGATTCCCCTGAGGTAGACGAGTGGGCCATTTCCAGGTGGTTTAAGCAATGAGAAGATTTCAGTCCCGCAAAAAAAAAAAAAAAAAAAAAAGACACCACCTTCTTATCCTAAAGAAATCCCACATTAGCTCACGTGTAGGGATTGCCAGCCTGGTGAATATGTGGTATTAGCATACGTGCTGAGCAGTTCCACATCAGTGATGCTGCATGCAGCTGCTGAAATGGAAAAGCATGGAGCAGCCTGGGAACAATGGGAGGGATACCTGGATTCTCATGCGATGGAAATGTCTGCGTTTATTTGTTTGCAATGGTGCCGATGTTCTGGGATCATCAAGGGCAAATTCTGCTAGATAGACATCAGTGCACGGGCAGAAAAAGTAATTAACATTTTATTATCATCCCCTTCATATGCAATTAAAATAGAGTCGATTCCCCTTCAGATAAAGATGCATAAATAAGTAGAGACTGGCTTTGGGTCCTAAAGCAGACAAAGGTAAACTGAAAGTCGTAAAAGATCACTTGTCAGTTCAGTCCCTCAGACTGAGATAAAGCAGGAAAAGGAGACAAGCAGAGCACCTGGGAAATGGCACACTAAACAGTGAGATAGCATGCACACAGCTTTTTGTTGTTGTAGTTTCAAAACCCAATTTTAATTGCTGTGGGTTTACAGGTTAATGAAACAATACATTTCTTCCAAAGAAACAGCTGTTTGGTGGATAATTTTAATCACAACGTGGTGATAACCCCCCATGGGAGTTCATCTGAGCTGCCGAGTCCCTTTTTTAACAAAGAGTAAAGATGATCACGAGTCTGTAGCTGGAGAAGAGAACAAGTGGAAACAATTGTGCAAGTTGAAGTGCTTCTCCATCCCTTGCATGCATATCTCTGAGTAGACAAAGCTCAAGAACACAGATCACTTTGTCACAAGAGTACAGCACACACACAGTCACTGTGCTGACCATCAGCTGCTGCAAAATGGCACAGCACATCTGATGCCAGTTGATTGCACCCCAGCACGCCACCCATTAAGCAGTTTATTGAAGTGCTCTGCTTGGACAGGCTGCTTTGAGGCAGCCTCCACTGCTGGAATTGCTGGAATATCTCTGGAATCAGGGCTTCTTGGGTCAGACTAATTATTGGTCACTTAGCCTGACATTAATTGTCCCAGCAACCAACCATGTGCTGCAAAAACAGGCTTCTGCCTGTCTAGGGTAAACAGCGCTAGTGACACTCCCTAAAAATCAGACAATCTGTCTGGTGAAAGCTTTTAGAGCCTTTCACAAGCTGCAAAAGAGCACGTAAGTGATCGAAGGCAGTAGGGTGGGTGCATTATTGTTCTCATTAGAGCATCATCTGCCAATTTATTGCAGCAAGAAGCTAGCAAATGCGAAGCCTTCTCTCTGTAAAAAAACCCCACTGTGCTCTTTATGTAACATTTAAGATTTTCAGGGATTGGGCACGTGGGGGGTTCTGTGGATGTGGCCCTCAGTGCAGCCTGGCTCTCTGTCCCAAGGTGGCCACGACAAAGATCTCAGGCCCTGGCTGCAGTGAGGGCTCCTGAGCGCACCGCAGGCACCAGCTTGGGGCCTGCACTGTCCAGTAAAGGACAGCACATGGGCTCCCCAGGATTTCATCATAATGAAAAACACTGATTCTCACCAGACTGTTAATTTTTATGCATGCAAAGAAATAGCATCACTATTTTAGGCACGTGCTTCCAGACACACGTTTATTTGATAAGGTGGATTGATTTTTCTCCCATCTTCGCTTGTTTATGGCCTAGATCCTGCTGCCTTTGAAGTATGTGGTTTCTGTAGTATAAGATCAAACATCTCAGCAGCTCTTGAATAAGAAGAATCCTACACTGCAACTGTCCATCTACACACAGCCATCTGTCTTCTGTCCTGCTAATGGACAGGCTAATAGTTTCACTTAGGATGTGTTGGTGGAAGAAATCCTATTACTTGGGGAACACTGGGGGTTTGGCCATTCATTTGCAACAAAATTTGTTGCATAATAGACCCTGTGCAGTAACAACATGTAACTCTCATTTTGTTCCTTACTGTACAAGCTCAACAGGGACTGCAGGTCACAGTGGTGTGAGCAGCTCTGGGCTTCTCAGCTCAACCCCCGTTGGCATCAGCTGACTCCAGCAGCATTAGAGATGTCACTCCCAGGCTGGTGAGAGCAGTTGGAAGACTTGGAGCCATCACCAACCCCTCTAGGGCTGGATTTGGCTGCAGTCCAGTGTCTGCACAGTGAGGCCTGGGGGACTCACTGGGACTCACTGGGAACTCTGCACACTGCCGTAGTGTAGATGCAAAGAATTAGTAAAGCCCTACAATGCTCCAAAGAGCTGTGTGTGCTACACGAAGATCTTTGCTCCAGCCAGGGAGGCTGCAGGATTTATATGAGCAGGAGTAACTATTCCAATTCTGAAAATAAACTAAAGTTTGGAAGTTTCATGAAGTGGCGTACATCTGCCCTGTCCTCTGACAGACCTTGAGGTGTCTTGAGATGGACCTGAATCCTCTTGCCTCTTTGCTTGCTCAACTCCAGCATTCCATCTCCATGGAGAGAAGGGAACTGGAGAGATCAGAACAGTGCCCAGTCTGTCCTGATGAGCTGAGAATCCCCTGCCTCCCTCTCTGCTGTTCTGAGCTCAGCTGAATCTGCCTGGAGATCTAACGGGCAGTGACACATGGCAGCCTCTGCCCTGCAGAGCAACCCAGGGGAAGGGAAATCCCAGTGCATTCAAGGCCTTCCCACCATCACACTTCAGAAGCGTGAAGCAATGCAGGGAACTGCTCTGTGGTACAGCACTGACCCAGCAGCATCTCATTTCCCAGCAGTGCAGCTGCGGGCTGATGGGGAGGGATGGACCACCTGGACCTTTGCAAAAGGTAGGGGTGAGAGGGCACTCGTGTGAGAGATCGCAGGTGCTTTAGCAGCACTGCAGTCCTGCACCGGGTTTTCAGAGTGCTGCTGGCACTGGGAAGTGTGCTGATCATCAAAACCTGGAAAGGAGCTTCTGAAGCAGCCTCTGTTGCCATCCAGCCCGCCCCTAGTTTTCAGAGGAAAGAGGCTGCCTGTCTGGCTACAAAAGCATCTCCTCCTTGGGAAAACGCCGGGGAGCTCTGATACAGCCACCACCTCCCAGGGGAGCCTGGGATCCGAGGCACCTCAGCAAATTCAGGCTGAAATGTTTTTCGGTGTTTGAAGTTTTGCTGGCCAATCCTTCTCCTTTGTGGCCGTAGGTCAGAGAGAGTGAGAGAGAGAGAGAGAGAGCAGAGAAAGCAGATGGTTTGTCTAAACAAAGGTCAGATTCGCTGCTCAGGAGGCAGCAGACCAGTGTAGTTCTGCAATGAGCCGTGTAACACTGTCAGGTCACACAGCTCCAGAGTCCCCTGGGGAAGGTGAAAGCATTACCCACTGATGCCATTCCTGTCTTTTATGAAAGCGTGCACAAACACACACAAATCGTGCAATTAGCTAATACTCAGACAGCTGGTACCTTCTAAGTGACTCAGGTAAGAGCAGGCAGTAAAAGCAGCAGAACCTCCTGCTTAAAACTTCCTGGGGGTGCAAGACCATGCCCCAGACAAGAAAACCTAGTTTTCAGCTGTGTTCCTGAGCCTATTGCCAAATGAAGTCAGCAAACATGCACAAGAGAGACATGCAGGTACCACTGACTACTCCAGCAGCTGGACCTATGAGGGCAAAGGAAAGCTAAAATTCTTTGCTCACATAGCAAAGACAGAGCTGAAGCAAAACAAGAGCAAGCTACATAATCAGGTTACTCAAAGTTGTCTTTTATTTCCCAATCTTTGAGAAAGAAGCCTTGTTTTCTATCTAACAATGGCTATAGCCAAAATGTAAAGCTCTTGGGGGAGTAAGTGATACACCATATTCTTTCAGTAAAGCAGACGTCACTAATTACCTTCTTGCCTTGTAGAATGTCAAATTAGTTGGAAAAAATAGATCAAGCTACTCTTAAGTACAGTGATTAAAGTGATCAAAAGCTCATAACAGCACAGACAGTGCAGCGAGGTTGTGGTTGTGCTCTAACACCTGCACTTCGTGATGGAAGATAACAACAAGAGGCAAAGAGAAATGTAAACATAAGCATTTTGCAAATGCTCACATTGAATTTCACAAATCATCCCAAATGTGGACTTTGGGATTTAATCTCAAACTTCGGTCTCGAGCTGTGTTTTTCCAAAGCAAAGCAGGAGGTAATTTTCTCTCTTCTGACCTTCAATCATCCTGGCTACAAAACTCTGTTATGCCATTATTCTAGAGGATCATTAATATTATCATAGGTTGTTAAAGGGGTTGGAATATTTGGAAACATAAGGAGATGCTGCACAGATTTAAAAGACCCAGGCCAGCTTCTGTGTCAGCATTCAAACCAACCTTCAGATTTTCTTCTAAAGTCTACATAGCCATCCACCTCTCTATCAGGGATAGGAGGATGGATCTCTTTACTTCCCTATATTTAATATTTTTCTTGGCAGTGCTACTGTGTGGACTAAATGCTGAGTATCTCTATGCATTTGGAACAACCCCATGCAAAGGTCAAAGCCTGGGCTTTTCCTGGCTGTCTTCAGCCACTTAGCAGAAGGGGCTAGGCCAGCAGACTAAATTTTTTGCATAGTCCACGGAGAAACACAGGCATCAAAGGAGGGTAATTTACTCAAACTCCCAGCTCCCCTCACAGGCCCTCAAGGCAACACAGCTTCTTAGCGCAGACCATGCTCCTATCACAGGGACTTCCAGCGATACAGCAAGAATTAGGTGCAATAGACCCAGACATAAGTGACTTATCCAGTGTCATACTGGGAGCCTGTGGCAGATCAAAATTTAAAGCAATGTTTCCCTGGGTCCTAAAATATTCCATTAGAATAAAATTACTTTGCTGTTTGTTGCCTCAGCAAGGTAAGCTCCTCTTGGACATTTAGGTTTGTCCAAGTTAAAAATCTGCAAGAAAGAAGCAGGTGAAAACTGTGAGAGATGACAGTCACAGTGTCCATGAGGATCTTCCTGTTTAGCCCATGGAAACAAGAGAACCTGTGTTAAAAGTGCAATAGGCTTAGAGTTAAACCTATGAATCCCATATAAAATGTAATTGGCTGTTTTCATGAAGAAATCCCCCAAATTAATAATCCCTTTTGTTCTGAGGCAATTTATCTAAGCAGAGGCAAATAGATACTCATCAAGGGGTGTAAACCAGAGTCCTCTAAACGCAGTTGCATTAGTTTACAGCAGGACTAAATTTGACCCAGCCTATCTAACAGGATGTTTGATAGTCGGGGTCAGGCTGCTTTGAGGGGTCTGGAATGATTTCTTCTGCTCTTGGCCTTGCATTTCTTCAGCAGAGAGTGGGGATGATTCTACAAAGCTTTCACAGACATTACTGGAAACTCTGGGGAAGATAAGATTAAGACTGATGAAATATATACAAGTATTGTCTTTGGCATCCTCATAAAGTGTTACAAGGTAGAAACTCATTTTCTCTTTGAAACTGAGCAAAATTCAACCCCAGGGTTCAGGGACATTACAGTTTGCACACAAAGGGAGACTCCAAGGAAATCTGGAATGAGAAATTTTTAAATCAGCTTGCTAACCAGAAGAACTCTTTTGCTAATTTGCATTTTCTGTCCTGCGAAATGCAATTTGGGAAGAAAGAACCTGCCTGTCCTTTATTACTTATCTAGAAATGATTTTTTAATAAAAGGCAGGCAGCCCTCCTGCCATACCTCTGTTCTTTAGTAAATCATCTGGAATCACTCCTGTTGCTCCTAAACATCTCCATCTTTAGGAAGCAGGTAGCAGTGTTGGTGGAGCACTGCAGGGTGCCCCGGGAGCTTCTGGCTCTCCTTGAGCCAGAGAGGGAGGGAGAGGAACTCTCTGAAAACTGCTGAGACTGTGGGGGTCCACAATGGTCAATATTTTAGGTGCAGAGGAGAGGATAGGGAAGGGAAGTGTTTATCAACTATGTATTCTCTATCAAATGTGCAGCTTGGCAAACAATTCAGATTTAAGAGAATTAAGCCTTTTCCTTGGCCACTGTGGCCAGCACTGGCATGTGTAGGCACATGACAGAAGACATACATGTTTTCAGTGTTTACAGCAAAGCATCTCCATTGCTGCTACTGAGAAAGGGAGGGCAAATTTATTTTTCCTGTACGTGCAGCTAACAATTCCTGGAACTCAGTTCTCCTCCTACTTCCCTTTTACCCTTTCCTGGCTTCTCTCCTCTGGGATTTGACATCGTCAACCTGAGGTTCTGGGTTACCACTAACATAGCTTCTCTCCCGTTCCTCTCAAACCTTGCAAAAGAAATAAAAAGTGAGATTTGTGGATTGCTTGTGCATAGAAAAAACATGGGAAAAACAGAGACAGCACAGATCTGCTGGAATGTCAGCTTTGGGTGCGTCTGTGGTGCTCAGTGCAGTGGTGTGCAGCATGCCTGCAGAGCCCGTGCTATCCCAGGATACCCGCTGTGCTGCTGGGTGCAACCTCCTTGCTAGATTTCTGCCACTTTCCTTAAGGCCTGGCCTCAGTAATCAAAATCTTGAGCTAATTCTGACCCTAGATTAATCCCTGTAGCAGTCTCCCAGCTGGCACAGCCAAATGCCAGTGGCAAAAGTAGGGCAGAGCTTGATCCCACAGGAGACCCAGGAGATACCTGAGGGGATGAGGCTGTACTTAAGAGGCTCATTACTTAATACCTCTCCCAGGCATTAAAACCTCAGCATGCACTGAATGGCTTCAAGAAAGAGAAACACAAAATCTGGATACAGCATTAGAAATGGGAATGATGGGGTAAGGGAAACAGTGAGGGCCACAAGATTTCTTGCTGCCTCTGTGTGTGCAGCTGGGTTGAATGCTGGACCTGCTTTTATAGCACAGCCCCACATCCCTTCTGGAGAGCAGAAAGAGGCAGCACAGCAGTAAGAATGGCAGGATCTAGCTTTGCTCAGGTAGTTCCTACAGCCAGGGAAGGATCTGGCTTCGCTCAGCTACTTCCTACAGCTCTGGTCTGTGTTAGGGGGAAGTTTTCTTCTGCCTGACTGTGAAGCAGGGAGATGTCTGATTTCCCTGTCACACAAGGAGTTTATGGCTGATCCCTAAAGGCAACCAATTCACCTGCTTTCTTGTCTCGTGCTCTGACCTGGAGATTGTCCTTCCTGAACAACTTCTGCATGCACGCTGCAAGGAGGGCTGGAAAGGCAGCCCAGTTTGAGACCATAATAGCGCAGACCAAAGCCTTTTTATCACTGCTCCTCATGCCAGATAGACCACGGCATGTGGGGCACTGCCACGAGCCGGGGCAGGCCTGTCACCCCGGGTCACTGCGGCTCAAGAGGAGCACTGCGGCTCTCATATGTGCCACCTACCAGGGTTTCTTTGGGTAGGTGTCCTGGTGCAGTGTGCAGCCTGGCTGGAGACCGTGGGCTCGTGGTCAAAATGAAATACAGGCGGCTGCACCCACACTGATTGTTAGAAGATTCCTCTGATCCTCCTTGCCCCTACACCAGCAACAGCCTTTTGGCCCCGCTACAATCCTCATGCACACAAGCAGTGGCAGCAGCCAGTGCAGTGCCATGGTCCCAGTGAAGCTGCTCTGGACTCCCACCATTTACAATACAGCTTTCAGGACCCTGCCCTGGAAAATGGGCAAAAGAAGGCAGGACAGCAGGATTTTTCCAGCTGTCTTTGGCTTGGTTGCATTTTTTTTCAGTTCGTTTTCATTCTCTGGCTGAGAGGAGTTGCTCCCCACCTTGCTAGACAGGGTGTTTCAGGTCTGTAGGGTGTAGCTTCGGCATGCAGTAATGGCAGCTATTTGCTTAATTTCCCACTGCTCAGGGCCAGTGTGGGGTACAGCAGCACCTCCTCACTCTTACTGGTGAGAGAGAGAACAGCATCAGCTCTACAGCATCAGCATCAGCTTCACTTTCCTGTTTAAGGCTACAAATTAGCAGCCAGGAAAACACCTGGGTGTCAACCCCTGGCAGTCCTCAACTTCCCAGTGAGGGGCAGTGGAAAACTGAAAAATGGAGAGAAGCACTAGAAAAATAAACCCAACAAAACAAAGTAAACAATATAAGATGGGTCCTAGCTCCCTTAAATCGTAAGATCACTTAGGTCTCCATAGCTTCATAGTTCTATAGTTATGACAAGAGGGGTGTGTGTGTGTATATATATATATATATACACACACAAGGTAAATAAGATTTCAGGGCACAGAACAGATCAGGTAGCACCACCAGATATAAGTGTCACAGGGCAAATTCACTGAATATGAAATAGGAGCCATGGGGTATTCAGGGGTACAAGCACTTACAGAAAGATTCAGCATTATGGAAGTTTCTGCAAGAAGGTTTTGTCAGAGCAAATTTAATCCAGATCTCCCACACACTTCCCCAGTGCTTAAACTGCAAGAATATACTTGTTCCCTAATTACAAAAGAGCACCAAGGATCTGTAAGTATTTCTGCCAGTGGGATTGATGAGTGTTGGCATAATCAGAGAGACTCTTGACTGCAGGCTTTCAAGTGTCCAGATCAGCTCTGGAGTTTGGAGAGCGAAAAAATGAGGACAAAAAAGACTGGTGAAAAAACAAAGCGGTAGGTCAGAGTGCTTGTTGCCAAGCTAAGTGGCACTTTTAATTCTCCACCCAAATCAGATAATTTAGGAAAGGCGGTCCAGATTAAACTCATGACATTCTGAATGCCTTGTACCTGTTCTTAACAGGGTAAAATGTCCATTGCCCTCTAGAAAGGTCTTAGTTAAGTCAGGTCTCAGTACCACCTCGGAACATATCCTGACTAGGTTGTGCAACCTTTGCTCACACTGCTGCCCTCAGTTCAGTACTCTCTTTGCAAAAGCCAGTCCTTGTACTCCCTGCACCAGTTTTGTGTGTATCTGCACCTTTCATGTAGATGTCCCCTTTGTAGTACCTCCCAGCAAGGGATCTCCAAGACCCATATAAATATTAGTTATGAAACTCTAATGCAAGCCTGTGAAGTGGTTCTTGACTTCTCTCTGCCATATGAAGAAGAGTAAACAGAGGTGCCAAGCTGGTAAGTGCTTTGCCCAGGATTAGAGTTGTAGGGGGTGCCCAATGGGAACAAAGAGTATCAGTGGAAATATAGGGTCCTGTGCTCAAATCCTTGCCTTTCACTGACAGAGCTGCAATTTTGAGACTGCACTGAGAGTTCATTTGGCCTTGGTCAAGCCTCCCAGTTCCCTGCCATTTCATTTATTTGCCTTTGAATACGTGTGATTATAGGAAGCATGAGTGTGTTCCCAGACTGACTCTGCCCTGCTGACGCCTCAGGACCCGCCGGCAGCGGGAGGTTTACCAGGACGGTGGGCAGTGAAAGGGAAGGGGATGCTCCAGGACTGCCTGGTGGGTGTGGTGGTGGGTGGCTGTAGTAACCCCAGTTATCTACAGGCACATAAGCCGAGGCTCCTTTACCTCTTACCCTTCACTGTCACCTTGACGGCCGGATTCCCGTGCACTTCCATGGGAAATAAGGGCTGGAGGTGCCCCCCAGCAGGCAGCTCGCCACAGCTATCAGATGATCTCCCTCGGCAGCACCACCACCTCCGTGAAGCCTTCACCTGTTGTCTGCCTGGCTCCCCCATCACCACTGATAGCATCACCACCGTGACCTTGAAATCCGTCTCACAAGTGCCACCCTGCCTCTTAGCAGTGGGAAATCAGATTTCCCTTCCCTCGGCACCACTCCCTGCATTTTCATTTCTGAAGAAAGAGCCAGGGAGGGGAATGAAGCTTTTCCCTGTGCAGCAGTGACTCTATTTTCAGCTGTAGCCCAACAGATTGCTTCGCTCTTGTGCCTTATCATCCAATACCACCTTAATGCATGCAGCTACGCAAGGTTACTATTAGTGACTGATATCACTGGCGCTGCGGGCTGGAGGTTTTAACCCTAGATGAACCAAAATCTCTATGCCACATCCTTAGCGCTCCCTGGGTTTTCAGATATCAGTTATTATTATTGTCAAGCTTTTTTCTTTTTTTTTTTTTTTTAATAAACCAGAAGATACAGCAAGTTTGCCGTGTCAGAGGACAACAAAGAGAAAAGTCAGCCATTCTCGAGGACCAAATTAATCAGTGGTTTACCTTGCATGGAGTGACTGACAGCTCTGGCCCTCTGGCATTGTAATTTATTTTCCAGGCTCAACTCTTTGCAAGTATTGCATGTCATGCTTTTAAAAATGTATTTATAGAAGCAGCTGGTTATATTTAGTGCAACTGGAGGTACAGAGGCACTTCTGTTTTTAGCTTCTGTTGGTGCAAATATAGAGATAGGAGAGACTCGAGCAGGCTCTCTTCACCTCTGTCCTGCGAAAGCGTCCCTTCCATTTGGCCACGTGCCCAGAGGAGTCTGCAAAGCTGCTCTTGAGGAAGGGCTGTGGAGAGAACTGGTCAAGGAAGGGTGAGTTTACAAGGCATTCCCAATTTTCAGCGAAAGGTGCAAAAAATCTCATTCCACCTTGGAATAAAAGCGTGGTGCAGAATAGAAATAACAATTTCTCCCCCACACCCCGGAAGGTCGAAACAATTTATTTTGACCTTTTAAAACCTACCTTGAGGCTGTGCAGGTCACAGGAGGTGCACCAGTTGTGGGAAACCCCAAAGAGCTGAACACCCCTTAGTTAAGCACCTGCTACAGCATAAGCATCCTGACTTGTGTCAGCAATAGGTCCAGCAGGACTAGAGATGGATTGTCCCCTGAACTCATCTGCACCCTGAATCCTGTGTTCAGTTTTGGGCCCCTCACTACAGGGAGGACACTGAGCGGCTGGAGCGTGTCCAGAGAAGGGAACAGAGCTGGGGAAGGGACTGGAGCACCAGTCCTGTGAGGAATGGCCTGTGAGGGAGCTGGGGACGCTTAACCTGAAGAAAAGGAGGCTCAGGGGAGACCTTACTGCTCTCTACAATCTCCTGAAAGGACGGTGTGGCCAAGTGGGGGTCGGGCTCTTCTCCCATGTAAAAAAGGAGAGGACCAGAAGAAATGGCCTCAGATTTCTCCAGGGGAAGTTTAGATTGGATATTAGGAAAATTTCTTCATGGAAAGGGTTTTCAAGCATTGAAACAGGCTGCTCAGGGGAGTGGCTGAGTCACCATCCTCAGAGAAATTTAAAAGATCTGTGGATGTAGCACTTAGGGACATGGTTTTGTGGTGGACTTGGCAGTGCTGAGTTAACAGTTGGACTTGATGATCTTAGAGGTCTTTTTCAATCCAAATGACTTTATTCTATTCTATTCTATCCTATCCTCCAGACCAGGTTCCTCCAAATGCACCCTCCTTAGCAGATTGGCCTGGGTCCAGGAATGGAAAGTTCTACCAACTACCTGAGACCCTCAAGGCTCCCAACTCTTCTTGACAACTTCCATCCTGGTAAACTGGGCATACTGGGAAAACTGGATCGCTCAAGTGTAGGTCCAAGAACCACCAGGAGGAAACCAGGAACTGAAGAGTTTGTTTGAGGCCATTGTCCTGTCTGTATCCCTGCAGAGCATATCTGAGCACTCAAATGCACACTTTCCAAGAAAACCTTGTTCCAGGCAGTCCTGGTTTCAGACTGGGCATCAGAGAGACCCTTGGCAGGGAGCTGGTAGCTGCAGCACTGAGCAGTGCAGAAGGGGAGAGGGACACAGCACCCAGGCATCCCAGCTGTTCCTGACAGCTGAGTCCCATGGCCTGACAGCAACTCGAACCACTGAAAGTTGTGAAAAACAGACAAGTTTAACAGGTACATGGGCTTTTTGTTGGATCTGAACAGAAACGTCTGCTCTGGCCTGAGCAAGGGTTTGTGTGTCCCACTATATCTGTTTTCTCAGGCTGTTATCAGCTGGTCTGATAAAAGGTGTTACTCCTCCCTGCATTTCTCACTTTGCTTTTACAGTAGCCCATGAAGGGTACAGCCTTATGAACTGCCTGTTATAAATGCACCATAAAAACAAACACTTGCATTTTTGTAAATGCAGTTGTCCATTCACATTTCAGCTTTCCATTTCTGATCTGTTTCGTATTTGCTGGTCTATCCACACATGGGCACACTCATTTGTACATGCACAAATCAATTAGCACACACCTTTTCCTGTGCAAAGAAGCTTGTTCCTTGGGCAGTTGTATGTCACAGACTGGCGACACCTTCACAGCTTGTTTTAGGAGCAGGAGGTAGAATTTTCTCATGTTGACCTCAAACCTGCACGCACAAAAAAATATCGTTGTGCTTAAACTCTCAGGCCTTGTTTTTCACTCTTCGCAGCAAGAGAGAAAGATAAAGCACACTCAGACCTAAGAATGTATTTTATAATCATCGAGAAAGCAATAAAATCTTCTGCTTGCAAGCAGAGATACATAATCCATGTGTATCTGCCTGAAGCTGGTCCGAGCAGAGCTCCCACAAGGCTGAGATGTGACGGACACAAGGTGATGGATGCAGTGTCACAGGTTGTTTGGAGGTGGCAGCATTCCTATCCTGGGTATTGGTAAGGGCTTGGAAGTTATTACATCCCTTGCTCAATGGGTGAGAGAGATAAGGAGCACTTTCAGCAAGGTCTAAACACGTGGGGAGGTGATAAATGCAAATCCCTCAAGCTCTGCACAACGGGGGTAATGGGTCTTCATCTTCAGCAGAAAGAGAGTCACAGTCTGGCTGACCTCATCCAGGAGGACAAAAGACAAAAAGATGAGAAACTCTAGGAAGCAGCAGCCGTGACAGAAAGAGGGAGAGGTGTTTGGGTTCCAGGATCTCAGAGACATGGGGCTGTCCTGGACACAGTCTCTATGGGGAGAGACAGGCCTGACAGCAATTTAACCAATAGCATGAGCATTTTTTTTGGCCAGAGTGGCAGAGTGCACATTTGTCTTGGTTGAAATAAAGCTTTTTTGGGGGGTCCACTGAAGCCAGCCGAGCATCAGCACTCACCCTGGTGTGGGATTCTCCAAGACAGAAGTCAGCCCTACGATGTGCACTGTGAGAGCCCTGGGGTGTCAACCTGCTCCTATACTGGGGCAGCCTCTCCCTGGGGCTGTGGCTGCCAGGGCCACAGCCAGCAAACCTGCTGAGGTCACTGGGACCAGGGAGAAATGCTCTTGGGACACAGGGAGACACTGACAGTTCAGGAACTGACAGCCCTGGGATTAGCCCTGCTGGGATCCCTCTTTGCAGAGGTCTGAATGCTTGTGGTGTGCTCGTTAAAGAAACACATCCTTCCCTTGCCATGTTTCAACCTTGAATGATGCACAATCACCAATATTTGCTGAAGCTGCTTGTTAATGATATTTACTGAAAGGTGTTTCCCGCTGTGTCTTCCCAAAAGATGTGATGCTGTCCCACAGTACACAGCACAGCTCTAAACTGGCAGGAAGTTAAGGCAAAAATATCACCTTTTCCAAGGTGCTAAATGACTAGCATGGACTTGCATACTGAGTGTGCTCTGTTCCCTTCTCTGCCACAATCAATACCAGTCTGATTTCTTTATCACAGATGATGGGGGATGGAGATGAGCGATCCTGCTCATACCTCAGCTTTGGCATTTTGATTCCCAAACAGCCCATTCACTAGTAGCATAAAAATAACGTAAAAACAAATAGATCAAATAAATGTAGCTTGAAGACGTCTCTATTACAACCCTGCTCTGTATTCTATAAGCAAAATATGTACTGTGCATACAAACACCAGGGGAATGGAGGGACGCAGGTATTAACGCTGACATATCAAGTGGTCCCTTCATGAGACCATATTATCTATGCAATCACCTGCAAGTATTTACATTTCATGAACCAGGTTTTCCAAACATCACCTCCAGCTGTACCGCCTCGTGCTGCTCGTGGATGAAGTGGAGGCAAAGAACGAGGCCCAGTCAATGCCTACAGAGGGTGTTTTTACCAAAGACCCGGCTGCAGGGGGAAGTGGTGCTGGCCTTGAGTTGTGGTGACTGTGGCAGGGAGATCCCTGTGGTGGAGGTAAAGCATCATGTTTCTGGAAGACAGCAGTCAACAGCCAAGACAGACAAGTCCACTGGAAGAAAAAGGGTCAGCAAATCTCTGGCTGGATTCAACCTTGATCTTGGATGCAAGGTTGGGTGAGGGTGTTTTTTTCATGTTTTGACATTGGTTCTTTTGAACACATTTTAGTGTAGGTACACCTTGCAAACTATTTCCTAGGAGTCCTCGCCTGGTGGGGCAGCTGTGGAGAATTTGCCACTCACGGGGTGAGGTTGGTGACTGAACTCACCTGGCATTTTTACAGCTCTCCCCACATGAAAAACGTGTTAAGGAGGAAGAAGGTTTAGAAAAGCCTCCCATTCTGCAAACAGCATCTCTCTGCAGATACGGTGAGCGAACACAGCAGTGCTGGCAGTTCAGAAAGTTTGAAAAACACCATAATCAATAAATGGATTTTTTTCAATATCGACCCACTCCTAAATCCTGACTACTAGTTTAGATAGGGCACTTTATGACACTAATAAAACAAACTGTGGTGTTAATTGCCCCACTTTGGTTCAGCAGGTTGCCTGCAAGTACCTGACCCACTTCAGGCCTGTGTCATGTCCTGACTCTGGCACAAGTTATCCATTTTATTTACTTAAATTCCCTTTGCAGTTCCAACGAGACGTGTGCTTCTCTGCTTCATCTCCACTTCTTGTGCAAGGACAATTTATATGACACTGTATGAAAATGTGGCTTGTATTTCTAATAAAGGTTGTTTTTTTTAACATGAGAACAAGCAGAGCAGGAGGTGGCTGGGACATCCACACAGGATGTGGGAGATTAGGGCTAAACTTCCACTCTGCCCAAGGGAATGTGATCTACTGCCTTTTACTAGGGGAGTCTCTTTATCCTCTGTCTTCCGGCTGCCCTGGGATGTGGGTGCTCCCAGCCAGCTGTTGCAAAACGTTTTACTATTTCTTGGCAATGGGAAAAGAAAACAAGGGAGTACGCATGTGAGGCTGGAGAGACACACAGTTATGCTTGGTAAATAGATTGGCAGAGTCCAATCAGAGAAATAAATGAATTTAGCATTCAGCTGCAGGTCCCTCCAAGCACACACCAACTGCTGCAGTGATTGTGCTGCAGCCAGGGGAGCAGGACCTTGGAGAAGGATTTTCTCTCCAACTGCAGAACCCCCTGTGGCACCTCTGAGGTCACTTTTCCAATGCTTTATCTCCGCTGACGGAGATGACCACTGGTCAGGGGGATATAGCTGCTGCCTGAGGGTAGAAGGGGGACATGCCTCTCTGACCTTCCTCGGTCCTTTATTGTGATGCTTAGGGCAGAGACACCCTTCACAGATTCCGCGTTGGTAATGGAAATGTTACTGCTGGCATCAGTCCTTTGTACTTCACAGTAGGTGCCACTAAGTATTTCTCAACTATTAACAAACCTGAAGCCAGGTTAACGGGTCAAGTCATGTCACAAGGGACACTGTTAGATTTTAGAAACTCTGACTTAAACGAGATCACCTTGTACTGAGATAGAAGTGCTTCCCATCTGTGAGGCGAGAATTTGCACTGGCTCAGGTAAAGAGCTGAGCCGTGGGGGAGTTGATCAGCTGGCGCTGTGGGGTCTGATCCAGACCCCATTTGTGCAGCAGGAAATTCTTCCTTGGCTTCTACTGGCACAGAAAGAACCAAGAGGATGGGAATTAGTGTTGTGCCAGTCAGTGCTAAGATCTGTCATGAAAATCTCCAAAAAACCCTTGTCCAAAAGCCCAGCTACCAAGACATAATAAAGAGGATGAAAGCTCACTTATTTTACATTCCTACAGCTCCTTTGTCTTTACTCACCTCAGACCTGTGTACCCTCCTGATCTGTCTCTTGGACCATTGTTTTCTATTTTGACTCTCAGGCTAGCATGGAAGAACTCATGGCACAGTGGTACAACAGCCTTCTCTATAGATCTGCTGTTCCCACCATCCTCCTGTCTAAATAGTGCCACAACTTCTGGAGCAAGGCCTGGCAGGGTGAATTTTGCCCGTTGCGAGTAGTTCATGGAGAACCACTACATTTAGTCTGCAATTCATGCCTCCTTCACACAGCCAGAGTGTAGGAAGGGGTCTGAGCAGTAATTGAAATCAGCCTCCTGGGTGCCTCTGCAGACAGGCAAAGCCAGCTCTGTCCCACTGACACCTTTGGGATGTGGGCACCTATACAGAAAATTGATGTCTTAATCACTTAGCAGAGCCTGTCCACAGTGTTTACGGAAAACTGACACCTGCCTTCATTTATGGAATTGCACGAATGGGGAAAATGTTTGAATGATTGCTGTGTAGGCAGCCACCGCGTGGGACCCAGGCAGTCAGCCTCCTGTGTCACAATAATAGTATTTTGTTAGCAGTCTTGTCATCTCCACCTCTGCAAGTGTTCACCTGTGGCTTGCCCCTTGGTGAGCCACAGGAACACTTCCAGACCCTGGCAGTATGCTCAGTGCCATGAAATGAACAGGGGGAATCATAGCATGTGGGAAAATAGTGTCCTGAAAGGAGGAGCTGAGGGAAACACACACCCCTAGCTTTCTCTGGAAGGGCTGGAAAATAGCTGTTTCCTGAGCCCCAGGGTGGGTGGATTAGGGAAAGGAGAGGTCTGAGAGCACTGGCTGTGCTGTGCCCACTGAAGGTGGAGGGCTGAACTCAGACCTGGCATCTCTGGTAGTGCTGCTAATGAAAACTATGTGCTGTGAAGCCATGTGTTGAATATGGGGCAGAACTGGGCAGGCTCTTTACACCTACCTGTTCTATGGGAGCTAAAAAATCACACAATTGCTTCTCAAACAAAGATTTGCAGTCAGGCTGCGTTCAGGTCAGTTGAAGGCAGATCAAGGCCTCCCAAAGGACTTCAAAGATAAGATAACGAGCACACACACAAAAAATGCAGTCTGCCTTGGATTCCTCTGGAGGGTCACTAAGGCACTGCAAAGCCAGCTCTGGGTTGAATGTGCTGGTTTGCCTGTACACCTGCCAGTAAAATATGGTCTTTTCTCTGCAAACCTCAGTTCTCAGAAAAGGAGAGATGTGTGGAACCGTCTTGTCTCCGGAGCAGGGGTGCAGGCAGCATCTCTGGATTGACTGCACGTGATCAGCTGTGCCGGGGGAACACGGCCTGACCTGCACCGTACTGCAACACAGAAAAGGAGAGCAGTGCACAGCGTCAGACCAAAGTTTCTGGATCACCCTGGCAGTGCATTCCTGAAAGCAGCCAGTGGTGGATGGGGAGGGAAGGAGTAAGAGATGATCCATCTCACCGCCACCTTCTCACGCTCTCATCACTGGCAGATGTGAGACTTGAGGGGCTGTCTGAGCCGGAGCTTGCAGCCCAACCTCCGTGCCCTGCAGCAGTAGTTAGTCCATCTTCCCAACTCTGGCTAAGTCCTGTTGAAACCTGTGTATACTGGGGGCCTCCGCACCATCTGGTGGACATGAGTTCCCCAGTTCAATTATGTACATTATGGAAAAGAATTCCTTTGTGTTTATTTTGAATCAGCTGCCTGGTAATTTCAAAGGAGTTCCCATTCTGTCCAATCTAATTTGGAGGATGTGTGCCCAGTGGCTAGACCATAGGAATGGATCTCTGAATTAATTCTATTTTCATCTCTGTCATTCTTCTAAAAGAGCAGGTATTATTATTCATGGGGGTGAATTTCACCTTCAGCCAGCTCAATTAAAATTACCCCAAGCAAATAGTGATCTGGAATTAGGACGAGACTAATGTTCCCTGTACACCTGCAGAGAACAGGTAGAAACTAAACTAGGCAATAAAGGTAAAAATTATGTTTTAAATTTCCAATGCCTGGATCGATTTGTGCAATTGAAACTGCTGCCAACATGTTACGAAATAACTTGTCATACAGCAGTAGACCCTATTATATAGAAGAATGCCCATAATTACAGAAAGATGAGATCCCACGTGCAAGGCAAAAATGTGTAATTTCTAAAAATACCAACTTACATACTGACCTAAGGACTGACTGACTACCTATCTATCTATTGTAATTGTGCTATTTCTATTGATGTGTCTTCTTATCACCTGTAGTTTGCCAGTGAAAGAGCACAAAAATCTTGAAAAAAATCAGCTGGACGAAAAGAGTGTTTCACGACCCACGTTAGCAGCTGAGAAAGGTTCACAGATGTAAAGGTGCCGGTTATATCTCAAAATGAGAAGTGGTCAGTGTCTTAATTATAGTCTTGGGCACGTGCTAGTACCACACTCACAGCCCAGCGTTAATGGGTTTTTTTCCCCCTTCTTTCAGAGGCAAAACGCCTCTGAGAAAAGCCAGGCAGACTTTCTGCAAGAGGTCGTTTGCACCCAGGACGTGTACAAATCTCTTTACATTTATTTAGAAACTAAGGCAATTAAAACACCCCAGGCCCCTCCTGTTAACTCAGAAGCATCATTATGAAGATGCTTATGCCACAGCGGCTTACTATGCTCGGTTTACTGGAAAACTGGAAAGCTGCATTTTCAGCCATTTGATCAACATTTTCCCGAGGTTGCTAATGACTTGCAAAAATCTGCCCAACAATAACAACCTCAGGGAGACTCCGTTGTCTCCACTGAGAACCCCTATTTGTTTTCACAATGAGAAGTTTAATTAGGTGAGGGGGTTTTTGGCAGAGGAGCTCATGCCTTGTGCCCTCAGCAAGCAAACGCTGCGTGACTGCCGGGGAGCCCCAGCCGTGGCAGAGCCGAGGACCTACCGGGGCAAAGGAAATTAATCTGATTTTAAGCTGGTTCCCACTGCGTTTCCCCCCTCCTTGTGTTCGCTCCCCTTCTTTTGGAGTTTACCCCTGTGCCCTTGCTTGGGCTTGTGCATGGCTTTCACGGCCGGGGCAGGGCCGGGGGGCGAGGCGGGGCTGCAGCCAGAGATCCCGTGGGACTGCTCCGGGGCTGGCCGGGAATGCCGCAGCCGGGTGGAATTCCCCCAGCGGGGCGATGGCTGGGAAGGGTGCACACAAACAAACCCATCCGGGCAGGCTCGGAGATAAGGGGCAGCCAGATGCCACCAGCATTCCTCAGGGCTTTCTCAACTTCCACCGTCCTAAAAAACCCACGCTCATGAGGCACGCTTAGGAATCCCCAAAGACTCTCCATTAAGTCACTAATTGCTGCTAATTATCGTGAGAATGATTTGTGAGTGCCGGTAATGTGCTCGGCGCTAAGGAGACTGCAGAGCAGTGCCGGTCCCCAGCCGGTGGCACTGGCGCTGATGGAGATGGCAGGATCACAAGCAGCAGCTGTGGGAGCAGGCAGGAATGCCCGCTCTGGAGCCGTCCCAGGGGCGCTCAGCAGGATGCGACCCCCCTGGGGATCACGGGGATCGGGGGGGGACGTGGCACCGCTGAGAGCACCTCGCAGTAGGTGAAGTCAGATGGGGAGAAGGGAGAAAGGTGTACAGGTGACCCAGGCATCCCCTCATCGGAGCTGAAAAGGGTTGTGCTCCAGCTCTTGGAAGAGCCACCTTCTGCACCACCTCGGGGTGTTTTTCCCAGCAGAAGCAGAGGAAGGGAGTGTCATGTTTATCTGAACAATATTAAGTCTCTCCTCCACCTATGGTTTCATCATAGGAGACCCAAGTGCACAGACAAGTGTAAGATTTCTAGGATGCACGGCTTGTGCATTTTCTTTTCTTTTCTTTTTTAATTTGCTATTTTCCCCACATGAAGATCTCTGCTTCATTTTGCTCCCTGTAGAAAACAACAGCCTTTGCCATGACTGGTTGCACTGCACTCCTCCCTTTCCCCCCTTTGCCAAGATGTGTGTGTAGGCATGCTCCCCAAAGTTATTTTAAAGGCAGGCTGCCATGGCAAGGCACTCACAGTCTAGGGAGAGGAAGAAGATGAAGACAGATATCTTCTTTTTTTTCTGGAAAGGGACAGCGAGCCACTGGTAAAGTTCCTCTTTGGAGGATAAGAGGGACTCTTCCTCTTTGGGTGGCAGAGTAATACACGTAGCTCCCTATCCTCCGGAGGGAAAACTGCCTGCAGTAAGTGCTCCCAGGCTTAGGCACCTCTCCGTCAGCAACTGCCTACCAGCCTCCACTTCCCCAGCTGCTCTTCTTCCGAGAGTGATTTTTGTTAAAGCAAGTGTCCCCCTGCTCCTTCTCAGCGAAACAGAATGGGCTAAATCAGTGATGGCATCTCCTACAGAGCGCCCCATTTAATTTGCTGTCAAAATCATTGTATGTATTATTTTTGTACGATTTTATTTCACAGCATAAAATTAATAGAGAAGGAGAGTGGGTCTTTAAAACTCAGTTGCAAACAGCATGTTCTGATGTAAATGAACTCTCTCCAGCAGAATTTGCAAATCTTTACTGGATCCTTGTGCATCAGACTGAAAAGGAAAACAAACTGGGGGCCTGGCTATGGAGGGAAGCCTAGGTTTTTCTCTCTCTCTTTTTTTTCCCCCTCTTTTACAATTCAAACTGAGAGGGGAAAAAAAGGCTAATAACATGCAGCTGAAAGCTAAATTAGATATTTAAAATTCAGTCTGTTAAGTTAGGGAAGGAATTGCTCAACACTCCAAGAGTAATATGCTTATGGTCCATGGCTCTGAACCCCGCTGCGAGATGTTGAGCTCTGCCCTGTCTCCATCTCCTGTGCAAAAGGAGTGCAAACCAGAGACAGGCATTTCCCATTCAGCTTGTGCGGCCGTCAGCACCTGATTAGCAAAAGACAAACTAGCCAAGGTTATTTTTAGCCTTACAACATCCCTTTAAATTTTGCAACTCCACAAAACGTGTATGGGAGTTGGAGGCTGGGTCTCCAGGCTGCTGCCTGTCAGGGCAGCCCTCTGTGCCTTAGAGACTGATCACTCCCTATCGGAAGTCGGAAGTCATTCAGAAGGAGAGCTGTGCCTTGTTAGACAACCCCTAATTTTCATATCTGTTATCTAGCCATCACAGCAACAGCCAGAATGAGATTAGGCAGATACGCAGATAGATGCTTTACATTGCCTTCTAATGACCAAAAAAAAGGGCCCTGGGGAGAATGCATCACTTGCCCCAGGGGAGGACACAAAGGGTGACACATCTGTGATAAGGGAGTAGCTCCACAGAAAAAAAAATTGACTCACCCCCACGAGTAACTCAGCTGGTAGCTTCTGCTTGCCCACTTTGACTCCATACTTGCAGAAACTTTGCTCTCAATAGCAAAATATTACAAGCCACAAGCCTACCCAGTCAAAATACTCTTTATACATCAAGGTTTTCACTGAAGCATCTTAGTAACTTATACAAATGCTATTTGTATTTGAGCAAGTTGTTGAGGTGTCTCCTAAGCTTGCTATTGAAAGCCCATCAGACACATTGTGGACACAAAAATGGGAGAATGCAAATGACCTGGTGGGGCTTTTCCTACCTCTGCCCATGTTGTGGGTTGGCTCAGCCTTTTCTCAGGTGCAATGACCTGGTCAGGAGGGAAACAGAGAAGTTTTACCTTGAACCTTGCAGGACAATTTGTTGCCTGAAATGATTCGCTGAGGTGCAACGAGCTCTATTTAGAAATGGATATATCCAGGCTGGAGCCCTGGGAGACAATAAAGCATCTGTTTGACTTCCTCAGCGGGTTTGCTGTGTGTAAATCATTTATCCCTACTCCTGCTCCCCTTCCTTAGCTCTCACAATTTGTAATTTTTTGCTAAAAATACGAAGCCTGCCTTTCTGCTGGTGAGCAGCTTGGGACACATTGCCTGGAGTCTGACCTCAAAGTAGGGTGGGATTTGAATCTGAAATCCACTCGGTTTGATCTCGCAAGAACCGCCGCGCTGCACAGCTTGTACATCTTTAGTAAAAAGGCATGCCTTCAAATCCGTCCTTTTCAGAGGCCTGTCTCCGTTGTCAGCTGCCATCTTCCGAGAGAAAGATCTAAAATTAGAGAAAAGCTGCCCTCCACTGCTGGAGAATACTGCTGCTGTGACATATGAAAGCAGAAATGAGCTTCAAATAAAAGTCTTCTGCTCAGGCTCACGTAATGAACAAGAAAGACTTTGGGTCCCTCCTGTCCAGACCGGCGTTTGTGGGGATCTGATTTAAGTAGGCAGCCACAGCGCCAACGCTTATCTTTGTCTGCCTAAGCGTTTATACTTTGCCTGTCATCATAGGCGCCGTTATTTTGATGGAAACCTACAGATCCAAGGGTTTTTCTTTTAAATACCTTTCCTAGAAAATCCTGAGGGATGCCAAGAGACCCTACCCTTTTTAATAAATCAGTGAAAAAGAAAGAAACCCTCCCTGTGGGAACAGCAGCCCGAGACCCTTTGAACGTGGTGGTTGTGATGAGGTGCAGACAACGCACAGGGACTGGGCTGTGGTTGCACCCTGGAGACCTCGGTTCAAATCTGTATCCTTCAGCTGGGCCCTCAAAATCCCCTAGAAACCTACTGCCAGTGGTAACACCTGGGGATTAGGAGTCTGGGGTGCCCCTGGTAGACCATGGTCTCTGCGCTCCACAGTCTCTGTGCTCCGCTGCATCCCTCCCATTAAATAGCCCTGATGTCAGAGCCCGTTTTCCAGCCCTGCAGGGATTAGTGGGGCTTACAGGGTTAGATCTGCTCTAATGTACCATGGCAGAGCAGCCCAGGCACGGTGCCCAGAGGCAGAGAACCCTGGGGAGACCTCTCCCAGAGGGGAGAGGAGCTGGCGATGCATCAGGGCAGGCGAATTAAGATGGGAAATGAGTTCAAGCCTCTCACTACCTGGAGGCAATGAAGATGCTATGATAAAGCAGGATTTTATTGGGAGCAAGGCAGTGTGATGGTTTCCCTTTTAGTCTGTGTGTTTTACATTGTGCCAAAAACAGAGATCCTGCTCTAACACAGCAAGGGTGTGCTGCTGAGACTCGCAGTGAAGAAAACAGAAAACAAACCTTCTTCTTTCTTCTCTTCTCTTCTTCTTCCTCTTCCCTCCCCCTCCTTTGGCATCCAAGCCCCAGTTCCCCTCAGTGCCGGTGCTCATGCCTGCACAGCGCTGGTGATGCCGTGCTATGAACTACCCTCCGGTGGCTCCAGCAGGAGTCGGAGGGCTTTCCCTCATCCCGGGCTGGCTGTGCTCCGTCAGTCCAACTGCACTGACTGCTGTGTCCCACAGAAGCAAGCAGCGGGTGGGAACAAGCAGCCACCCCAGAGATTTGTGGGAGGAAAAAGTAGGAGTAACTGCCTCGGGAGTCACCTGGCTGAACAACAGGTTGTTCAGCCGTTGACTTTAGCACTGGCCAAAGGTAAATGCACTGAGGGCAAGCTCTCACCTGCCAGGTGGAGTAAGTGGGGAAGGAGTTATTATTGGCACCAGGAGAGAGGGAGAACAACAGGACCAAGGGAAAGGTGCAGAAACGGCACATGTGAGGAGACTTTACTTTTGCAGGATTACAACATATCTGAAAAACCACCACAAGTGTGAGGTGCCTTCAGAAGCCCCTTTTCCACATTGCAAACGCAGGAGAGACTGCTCCCTGTCTTTTTTCTCCAGGGTCTCCCAGCAGCGGGCCCCAGCAGCTCCAGGCCTGTGTGCTGGCACCGCAGGCTGCCGTGGAAGAGGCTCTTGTTGGGTTCCTCTTTGCCACAATGACACACTGCAGCCGACTTTGTCACGTGCCTGGCAAAAACAGAGGCTTCAGCACAGTGCACATGGCCTGCCTCCAGGGGCTGGAGCGCCAGCGTGTTTTCCAGACCCTTTCAGAACCCCGCAGCTCATGAGACAGCACCATAACACGGGAAAAAGCAAAATTAATAGCTGGGCTGCAAGTGCAGGCCAAGCAGGCACACAGTACCCCGCAGGGCACAGAGCGTGGCAGGGAGGGTCTTGTGGGAGAAGGCACCTGGCAGCTTAAGGGGGAGTGGGATTTGGTGACTGGAATTAAAAGGGACCTGTTTTTCTTAGGCAGGAGCAGTGGAAGTTTGTCTTCCTGAACCACTAAAGCATAAGCAGGATGGCTCATCACCCCCTGCATCTCCCCGGTGCTGATATTACTGTTGGTACTGAAAAGGGACCAGGTCGCGTTATTAAAGGGCAGGGCTAAGTGTGTGCAGATAAAAGTGCATGTGCTTTTAGCATCAGCATAATTTTAGGCCTGATTCAAAATCCAGTGAAACCACTGCGAAAAAATCCAGTTAATCCCTTGAGTTTTCTCCTCTGAGACTGACCTTATGGGAGTAGTCCCACAGGAACCCAAGCTGTCAGTGGAACTTAGCTACTTGCACAGTACATAGATGGAAAAGCAGGACACATTGCTTAAACCAAGAAAGATGAGTATTCGTGAGTCCGTGTTGCTTGGTACAGTATTACTGCCATGCATGACTGTGGTGGACTTGCTCCAGAGCCTTGCCTCATCCCTCTCCTACTTTTCCTCTCCCATGTGCATGGAGCTCTGTCTGTCAGAAGCAAAACCTGATTGAAAATGGGTTATTTATTTTAAGCCAAGGCATTCGGATCAAGTTCTTAGGATGTCCACTGACTAAAATACCTGATCCCTAATCTCTGCTTAGCCTCTGACTTTGCACTTGACTTAGGAGGCGGGTGTGATCCGGTGCTGCTGGGATGACTCTGGATGCAGCCCCAGGTCCCGAGACCATGAGCGAGGAGGTTGGCAGAGCAGGAGCAAAGAGGGAACAGGGCAGCTGCCTGAAACCCAAGGGGGCAAGGCCTGACATCTGTTGGCAGGCAGGATCCAGATGCTGAGAGCAAGGTGCGGGGGCAGCGGGGGCTGGCCTTGCCTGCCAGGCAGCACCTGGGCTTCCTGCGTGGGGGCACTGCTGGGGGCTGCCCTGGCTGCTGGCAAACACAGCTGGCTCGCTCTGGGCTTACATCAGCATTTTCAGGCCTTCCTCCAGTTTATGAGCAGAGAAATGCATGTTTCAGTGCAGACCTTTGGGCAGATTTTGGCCACCCTCAAAGAGCTGCAGGAACCTCGCTGCCAGGACACCTGCCTTGTGCTCACACCCAAGCCATGTGCAGAGCGATGCATCCCAGTGGCTTGGTGTCGGCGTCTTCTGATGGCCTCCTTCAACAGCAGCCTGGCGTGGTTGGGACACTGTGCTCTGCATCCCCTCCCATGTCCTTAACCTGCCCTGGCTTCCCAGAGTGCTTTCCGGATTAGGGGGCTTGAGCTCTAGCACATTTCTTGGCTGAAGGAGATGGGCAACCCAGCAGGGATTACCCTCCTGCCCCAGATGTGTGGTTGCTCCCAAGCCACCCCCGAGCACACCCTATTGAGGCACTGACAGCAGAAAAGGGAGACAGAGCTGGCATTACCCTAAAAACTTGCTTGTGCTGGTTGTAGGGCAGCTCCCTGCCAGGCTCTGTGTCCTGAGGGGTGGGCAAAGTGTGGTTGCATCCAGGGGCTTACCTCTCCCTGCACCTCGAAAGGCAGGACCCTCTGCTGTGCAGCTCCTGAGGGGAAAGCAGGAAGCGGTCAGTGCAGAGTCAAGTGTGTTTTTAAGCTGTTAAATTGCTCCTCCTCTACTTCCATGGGCGTAAAGTGAAGTGGGAAAGTCAAAGTCCTGCACATCTGGGGAAAGCGGGGCTCTTGGTGCTCGTGAACACCAGGATCGGCAGAACTGAGGTGCCTTCACTGTGAGGCTGCAGAGCAGGAGCGGTGCCATGATGGGGTAGGAAGCTCTGGGCATTCAAACAAAAGAGGTGGACACAGTTAAAAGGATTTTCTGATATTTGTTTAGCTTGGCTGCTACACTTTGCTGAAGAAAAGGAAGGTTTTTGCTAAAGTTGAAACAAACAGTAGATCAGAACATTAAATAAAGGGTTAGCAAACCTGCCAGTAGTGCTGTCAGGTATGCTGATGAGGTCAAAATTTAATTCCATACTGAAACTGGAAATTTCAAGTACAAGTGTTCACAGCAAGCCAAATCATATTACCTACCAAACCTCCAGGTGCTCTGAAGAGTCTCTTTCATTGTCATTCGTCCAATCAGTATTTACAATACTAAAATCCTCTATGGACACAGAGACAGAAGAAGAGCAACTTTTTAGTCTATATAGGGCAGACACAGCTGGGAAAGCTGGGAGCTGTGCACCAGCCTGCCATGGGGCCTCTGGTAGGCTCACAAGATCTGCAGTGCTATCAGAGCATGTTCCTCTGATCTCCTCTCTATCCCTGTCCATTCCCTCAGCTCCTCCATTAAATTACACCAGGTATAGGAGTAATTGAAAAGTGCTAATTTAGTGCGATCAAGGGGAGCAGAGGGTTGGGAAGCTAAGGAGAATGCACCCAGGAGGATTGTGGCTCATGGAGGGATGTTCAGCAGGCAGGTTGAGTGGGGCACTGGCAGGGAGCTGCACGAAGCTCCCAGTGCTCTGACATCAGGCCTCTGCTGGGTGCAACACATTAGCCCAGGCCAAAAAAATAAGCAACATAGTGGAGTGATGTGGCTTCCACTCCAACAACATCCGTCCACCTGAGGAACTCCTGAGCATTTGGTGGAAACGGGGGCGTTCATCTCCTTATCTCCTGTGGCAGAGTGAGCAGCATGAGTAACTCCTCGCAGGGGTGAGTAAGAGATGCACAGCTCAGGTTGTGTGCTCCTTGCCCAACTCTGCACTGCCCATCTGCAGCAAAGCCAGGAACAGATCTGGTGATACAGCACATCCGAGTTTGTGACTTATGAGTAGTAATTATTGTAATTAAGCAGTGGTCTCAAAATACTCCCTAGGTTGTGAATGCTTCTGTGCTCAAGTAAACTCCCATTTACTTAACTGAGTAAGGGCACAGCAATTCTGCCCCATAAGGCTTTGTATAGCTTATTAAATTGGTATCCTCAAATTACACATCTAGTTAAAACACTCTTATAAGTCATTTTCCTAACTGTTTGCAGTATAAACATATTACCAAGTTAAAATTAAATGAGCAATTACCATATAGTATAATATAATATAAAAATTCACTCCTTATTATACAATCTAAAATTCACCAAATAGAACAGCACTGCCGTGTAACTAAGCAAACAGGATAGGTGTGAAATTAAACAGGATATAGATGCATTGTGTGAGAGAGATTTGGTGGTGGAAATGAGTCACCTCTTTGTCAACAGCATCGCTACCAACTGCAGCTTGCTGTGCAGAGGGGAAGGAAGGCATCCAGAGCAGCAGTGGCTGTGCAAAAATAACACCAGAGCCATCCCAGCCTGCACCCAGTCACCTTTGACAGCAAGAATCGCCACCAGTGAAGCTCAGAGATGCCCAGGCTGGAGAGCTATGCAGGGTGGGGGTCCCCATCCCTGCTCCATCAGCTGGCACAGCTCAAATCCACTGCCACGGGAGCTGCCTCCACCAGTCTGCAAACAGGGATGGTGCCTCAGGCCTGGAGAACACGACTGAAAGCTTATGGGCAACACAGAAACCTCCAATGCCTCTGATAAATACAGTCATGTAGTGCAAGGTTAGAGCTGTTCCAGTGACCTGAATTCACACATGAGCTCTCTTTGGTGACCTGGTTTCACCGTGCCCGAGAAGGGCAGCAGTCCTGTGCCCCCTGCAGCAGCTCCTGCCCTGCAGCCAGCCTCAGCTTCACCCAGCTGCCAGCACAGTCCGAGGGCTGCAATCCCACCTTCAGGTGCACTAGCACGAATCTGGGACTGGGCTGTGATCCCAAATTCATTCCAGGAGTGCCCTGCTTCCAGCCCCTCTCACCGGTGGCCCCACAGAGAGGAGAGGCTGCCAGGGGCTGATACGTCCTGATGGTGTCCTCCTCTGAAGGACAGCACTTCTGGGAGGACAGACAAACACACCAGGCTGCCTGACCCTGTCCAGATATCCCACAGACCGCAGCTCCCTTCATGTGCAGCCCCACACCAGGCTGCCACGGGGACATTCCCCTCCTTAGGGGACAGGAACCGCGTGCCCTGATTTAAGCAGCAAAAAGAGCTGACTTTGCTCCACGCTATTTTGCACATTAATTGTTACATAAATGCATTCAAATATTTGTAAGGTTGATTGAAAATGTTGCTAAATCAGACTGCTCAGATTTAACCACCAGAAATTAAATCAGATAATAAACAATCAGCATTTCATTCCTACAAAAGGATGATAATTCTGTAGGACTTTGGGTTTATATTGTGTATGCACCTGCATGTGGAATGCTAGTGATAAAGTGAGATTTGATAGCAAATTGGCCTGGCAGACAGTTTTTGAACATAATTGCTCAAAAGAAACCACCCGGAATCAATTTAATCATAGTGCAACTGATTTTTAATTTCCAACGGTACAAAAAGTACCATTCACGTTAGGATTTTACTGACTTGGGTTTGTAATCATGGAACGTCTGTATAGCTAATTAAATAAATGCTAAGTATTTCTCACTTTGTAATAAAGAAAAAATATTAAAATAATTAAAGATGCCTCCTAAACGGCAAAAATGAACAAAAGCTAATGGCCTGGCAGCCCATTAAGTCATGGTTAGACACAGTCTGTACTTGTTGCAGTTGTGAAATTCTGGGGCAATTATCAGCAGCTTCTGTTGAGGCTCTCTGGACAATTAGCAGTGGCACTAACAGACGGTGGGGACACAAAGCCCAACTCTGTGGGCCAGAAATGAAGCATTGCTGCAAAATTCCATCTGCAATTTGGCGTGCAATGCTGAAGTCTGTCCTGCAAAGAAAAGTACTGCCCTGGCAAAGCAGGGGGTGCCCAGGGGGGCAGCCTGCCCTCTCTGCTCTTGCCTTTCAGGGCAGGAGAAGGGCTGTGCAGCCACCAAAAGGAGTGAGAACGAAGTGCCAGAGCCCCTTCCTGCTTCACGGGTTGTGGAGGCACTCGGTGTGGGTGCGGCAGAGGAAGCAGCTGCTCACAGCTGCCTGAGCATCAGAGGGGAAAGCAGCTGTCAGGTCATGTGGTGACTGGAGAATGAGCCAAAAAACACGTGGTGTGTGTTAGGAAGAGCAAAACAAACTGCCCCATCGTACCTTGGTCCTGAGAGGAAAAGCCTGAAGCAATTAAATTAATTTCATCTGGGATAGGAAGTCATCTCCAACCTGCTTTTATTCTCCAAGTGATCCTTTTTAACCAATTTTGGTGTTTGTTCTGGATGTTGTTCTCTTAGCTGGAAGCTATTAAGGCACAATGATCTTAAAGCCCTGTATCCTGAGACAGAGATCTGAGATGAGGCAAAACTGGATTCTTGCCTTCTCATCCTGCTTTTGATTTAGGGAGGGATGGATTCGATTGTACCTTCTCATGGGGGAAACATTAAGAATAATTTCTTTCTCTCATCCTGTTGAGCATCGTGAACAAAAGAACACAGACCCCGTGCACCTGCAGAAAAGTGAGGGGCTTCCACTCCCTTCCGTGACTGCAGCATCCCCCTCCACTAGGAACCTGCCTGGCACCAGGGGTGGGTGTTTCTGATGAAGTAGCCAAAGAGAAAAACACTCCTTTCTGCTTTTGTGCTGCCTTTGTGAGGGCTGTGGGAGGACAGACAATAGCTGATCTCACAGGACGCCTGGTAGCCCACAGCCTTCAAACAGCTCCCGGCAACGCTGAAGTGGCAGAGTGAGTTCCCAGCGAATCTGGGCTGTGCGGGACACGGCCCTGCCGGGCTCTGGGAGCCGTGTATTGCTGTGACACTTTGATCTGAGGCTCAGAGCTGAAAGAGCATCACTGAATCACAGCCTGCCTCCTGTGCAGCTGATCGTTGGAGGGGAATAGAGAAGCCTGTGCTGGGCACTAGGAGATCCCACATGACACAGATAAATAAGTGCCTTGGCAGCACTACTGAAAACCCAGGGGTGCTCAAGGAGCTCTCAGACTCAGGGATGCTCAGGGGGGATCTCAAGGTAGGTGCAAGTTCCTGAGGGCTGCCAGCCCACATGAGGGGAATGCAGGAATACGCAGGGAACTGATAAAACAAACTGTGATAGCTCCTGAGCCCCTCCTTCTAATCAGCATAATGATGTATTCAGAGTCACATGCTGCCTTTTGCCTGGCAAAGTGTCCATGGTGAAGGGGCAGCATTTAAACCAGGAAGTTTGCCCCTGCCCCAGACACAGGGGCACCAAAGAATGGGTGTTTATACCAAGCACGTAGCAGTGCAATGCCCAGCTCATCCTTCAGGCTTTTGGCAGAAGCAGCCTGCTCCACTACATATGTATTTAAGATTGATAATTCCTGTCACAAGAAAGCCTCAAGCAGTTGGCCTGGCTTTAATAAAACACAAGTCACTGGTGCCTTTTCTCTTTTGCTCAAGGGTGAAATAAAAGTTGTGCTCGTCCTTTGAGGAGCTGGGAAAGGATGTGCATCAGAGCATTTCGTGTGCAAAACCCAAACACTCACGGTCGGGCCACCCTGCCCTGCAGGATTCAGCTCCAGCACAGGTTAAACAGCT
Source organism: Atrichornis clamosus (assembly GCA_013400975.1). Taxonomy (NCBI): domain Eukaryota; kingdom Metazoa; phylum Chordata; class Aves; order Passeriformes; family Menuridae; genus Atrichornis; species Atrichornis clamosus. Next base: position 53,862 of record WBMZ01000416.1, on the reverse strand, counting down.
GACCCATTGTTCAGGCAGGGCAGACCAGTCTCCTTGAGAGCTACCACAGCCCTCACTTTTCTGGGGGTTAAGGCAGCCCACCGACTCCCTGGGGCTAAGATACTCTGGGGCGCAGTCGCTTCACTTGTTCTTCACAAAGCGAGAAAACTAGAACCAAAAAAACCCCCACTGCAATATGCCCCAGGCATCCAGAGGCTAGAAGGCTGCTACCTACACCAAGGAAAGACAGCTTTCATTCTCAATGGACGTGTTCCTCACCCACATAGCCTCAGTGCCATATTATTGGAGATGACAGACCATTTCTTACCATACCTGTCCCGCAAACCCACAGGCAGCCCTCTTAACTCCATGCAGAATTAAAAGTGAGCTATAAGTGACATCTAACACTAGTCTATCAAGCTAAAATTTAAAAGGGCATGTTATTTACTTATTTTTTCTTTTGAAGAGCCCCTTTGAGAACAGCAACATCCCCAAACAAGCCTGTAGTATTCCCAGGCAATGATACGGCTCTGCAGGATGGTTAAAAATAAACTAGTTGAAAGGCTCTCCCTGTCTTATACTCTACGGGAATTTCCTGTGCCTGCTGCCTTCAGGGAATGCCTGGCAGAGAAGTACCGGCATGCTTTATCTGTTTTGCCCCACCCTGTCACACCAGGGAGTGGATCTGCCGGGAAAGGGATTTGCCGGCTTACCAGGTGGGATTCCGGTGTTTAAATATCGGTGATTAGTGCCATTTGAAATGCCCTAGGGTATTCTGCTTGATTCCCTGCTTCGGGAGGGCGGAGGTTTCTGGCAGGTCCCCTGCTGGATCTGCCCTGCTCAGGTATTCCCGGGTCTCTAAAAGGTGCTGGGATATACAGGGCGTGCAGTGTTCCTGGTGCAGGATGCAGGAGCTCAGCATAGTGACTGCCCACGAGGTTCCTACCAAGCCAACTTTTATTGGGGTCCTCAGGATACACGATCCAGGGCCGTAGCAGAGGAGGGATGTCCTGGCTCTGCAGCATCCTTGTGGCACGGGGCAGCGGGGGCACAGCCCGGCTGCCACAGGAAAACTGGGAAAAGCCTTAGACATGCAGGATGTCTCAGGGCAGCCCGAAAGGAAGATGAGCCTCAGGCACTGGGCCGATCCCACGCCTTCAGCTGAGCCCTGGTTACCTGCAGAGCAGGGCTGGTAAGTGGGTGCTGCCTGTGTGAGCCAGACCCGTGAGCCAACCCCACGTGCTCCCGGGTATGGGACAGATCCTGCAGGAAATCACATCACCTCGCTGTCCTCCTGGTCGGATTTCAGTGGGGGCAACTGAGGGGCCTCAATGGTTTTCCGCCCTGTGGAATAGGGCAGCAAAAACTGAAAATATGATGTAAAATATGCTTTTCCTCAATGAGATCTTTTTAAAGCAAAAATATAAAATGTAATAGGCAGCTTCAGATGAAATGAAAAATGACAGCATCCTGTAGGGAGGACATGCAGGCACTTTTCTGGCATATCCAAATTTGGGATCTCTTTATGGTTTATTTGTTCTCTTCTGAGACCTAAGAGTCTGATAGGAATGGTCTGAATAACCCCAATGAACTCAAGTCCCATCCTGGATAACTGACTACCCTAAACATTACTTGCACAGGGAAGTTGTGGCAGATGCCCCAGCACAGGAACAGAGATGTCACTACTATTGTGGTATAATTGCCTTCTCCATGTGCTCTTATTTCTTTCCCAAGTTAAACCACAAAAGAAAAAAAAGGGTCTGTTAGTGTAGCTGCCGTGTGTTAACATCTCAGACTGCAACAAGAAAAGCTTTCCCACAAAGACAAGGATGAAGGTGAAATCCCTGGAATCATTTATCCTGATCAGAGCTCTGTGGATTTCAGCAGATCCACAGGCTCCTGTGGGAAGAGTGGAGGAAGAAGGGTGTTGCTGAGTTACTTGGGGGACCAGCATCAGACAAGAAGTCACATAGTAAGGAGTAAAAAGGAAGGTTTTTGAGGTTTCCTGCAGTCTCTAGGACAGTTGTGAACTTTAAAGCCTTCCTTTGTACCCCTCCTGTGGCTGTGGTCCCCAGAGCAGTCGCTGAAATCCTCAGGCTCACCTTCCTCCCTGTCCCTGGGAGACCAGGCCACCACTTCAGGTGTTTCTGAGAAAAACAGCAGGGCACTACAGGTAATGAGGCACAGCTCAAAAGCTGCTTTGCTAATCTGGAAAGAAGAATCCATTTGTGGGGAAGATGTGAATTGGTCACGGTCCCCTCAAGTGCCGGGATGGTCTTTAGGCTCCCAGCCCCAGGGAGAAGAAAGTTTCCTGTCTGCAAAGCAGAGGGCTCTACCAAGCATTTCCAGAGCGAAACTGTGACACCATAAATCTTTAGGGCATGCAATGAAAACTGGTGTCTGGGTAAAGTTTATGAAACACAGGAGACTGCAGGGGAAATAGGCCTCTGGGGAGAAAATGCACATTTAACAGCAGGGCTTGTCCAGGAGCCGGGATGCTGGCAGGGGGAAGCAGCAGATTGCCTCTTACCACCAGAGGTTACACAAGCAGCTGGACACATATATTTAACTGGATGAAACAAGAGAGAAACCTCAGGAGCTGACCTGCAGAATAAGCATCAAGAAGTGCTGCAGTCCTTTATTTCAGTGCAGCTGTTTTACACCCCAGTAATTTAATAAACTCTTTTTGTAATAGACATGCTGCTGTCAGTACCCACCAGAGCGCGGTGTAGCTGGTGCTGCCTCTGATAGGGACCCATGGAGAAGGAAAAGCCACCAGGACAAGGTCCTCAGCCACATTCCAGGGATCTGTCAGGTTCAGAGCAAAGACGAGCAACACCTTTAAAGCTTAGGGGACCAACACAGAGGTGCAGTTGGGGAGTTGTCCTCCAAAACCAAATGAGGGATTCTGCTGCCTCCATTTGGCACGGGTTATTTATCTGTTTCCTGAACACAATCCTCTTTATTGGACACAGTGTCTGCCCTTGGAGCTTACACAGATATGAAAGGGGAGGCTAAAAAAAAGGCACGCTGACAGACAGGCTGATAGCACACAGGTTTGAGGGGAAGGCTAAGTGAGCCTGATAAACCAGCTCATCACATTGGTTACAAAAGTCATGTAGTATTGGATCCCGTTAATTTTTAACTTGTGTGTAACAGGGTGGTTGTCATTCCAGACTGAGCCGAGCCACCGAGCCACAGGGCACTTTCATCTGCCTCCCCTCGGTTCCCTGCATCCTCCCAGCAGCTGCCTGGAGCACCCTGGCCATTCCCACCCTGTCCTGCCCCTGGCCCGGGTGGCAGAGGTGCCAGCTGTCCCACAGCCGCTCTCCCTGCTGGCACAGTGTGTGTTTCCCCCGCTCCTCGATGAGCAGCTGGGGTGACAACAGGAACCAAGATGGTGCTGAGGGCAGGACCCCGTCCTGGGGATGCTGCAGGTGAAGCTTTGTGCCACAGTGTCAAACCAGAGGGCTGTTAAATGTCGACTTTCATTAGAGTGCGGTGATGCCCAGGCCCTCCTGCAGCAGCAGCACATCTCAGAGGTGAGTCCCTTGGCAGAAAAACTGCCAAACTTCATGGACTGCTGTCCATTCATAACTTTTCCAGTATCACTCTGCCCCCTCTGCTTTACTGTGGAATGGCTTATTTTGCACTCCTGCGCTTTGGAAGCTTCCCTAATCTTTGCTGCACCTCCCACAAGTGGGCATCTCTATAATTTCCTAGAAGGCATGGAGCGGAGGGGGTTGGATGGGGGAGGCACGGGAGCTCTCACAGGCCCAGCCTGATGATGTCCACAGCAGAGGCTCCTCCATCCTCCCTTCCCTGTGCCCCCACCTCCCACCACCCTGCCTGCAGTCTCCCTCACCCTGCCCCCTGCACTTCGTTGACCTCCCCGCAGAGATTCATCACTTCTGCAGTGCTCTGAAAGTCAGGCCATGCTCTTTCATTTTTTCTCCCAGTGTTTTCTGTCCTCCTACAATGTAAATTAGTGTGGGATATGCCCTGGCCTCTCTTCTGCTACCTTCCTTTGGGAATATTAAGGAAAACAGTTAATTATATTTTTTTCCATTTACCAGTGGCCAGCTCACATCAATAAATTATCCTTATCATGTCGTGCAAGTAAATTTGCTGTCTCCTCTTGAGACCTTTTCCTTTGCATGTCTGAAGAGTTTCATGTTTACCTTGATCTCTTGCACAATATTTCTTTCATTATTTATTTTTGCTTTTGTGTGTTTCTCTGTGTGTGTGCACACGTGCGTGTTACTTCCTGCACTCACTCACCTCTGCTCTGCAACATCTCCCTCTCTTCTCTGGGGTGATATTTTACACTTCACATATGTCTCTCTCTTATGCCTGGTTATTTTCTGTGGTTCCATACTCATTCACAGCACCTGCAGGAAATGGTTAAATTGCCAGGGGTGCCAGAGGGGCTGTAAAAGCAGAGAAACCCAGGAAAGGGCAAAGTGGTGAATCTGCTTTTTCCTCTGGAGATCAGGCAGGGCTGGGTTTATCTCAGCCACCCCAGTCAGGAGATTGTTTAAACCATCTTTTAATCTGTCCCAAGAGCTAGGGTTGGCCTCTGATTTGAATCACTGTGAGTCAGTCCCATATACCATTGTCCTAATTTCTCTTATCTCAGTTATTTCCAAACATTCCTCAGCAGCAATTACACCTTTCCTCTCCAATCTCCCCCAAAGCATCCTTTACTATTTACCAGCATTGATTTTTTGCATCCCATTTTATTTATGCCTATTGTGCCTTGAATTATAAAGTAAATGGCAAATTTGCAGACTCTGGCATGCTCCTGAGTCCCTCTGCATGTTTGTTCTCATTCCTACCTCTTCCATACATCACAAATTGCTTTCATTAGTGAAGCAACTTTAAGAACTTCCAGAGGGAAGCCTTGAAGAGGAAGTGCACATCTTTTTTTTCATGTCTAGCACCTTTCTTTTATTTTATCAGTGGGCAGTTGCGTCCCCTTGTATTTCCTTGGGATACTTCTGCCCTCCTTTCCATGGATTTCTTGCTAAATGAAAAGAAAAATGCCTCATAACATGGAAAAGTGCTCTTAATCTGGGCTCCCAAAGCTGGGGCTTCCTAGTCACAGGAGGTGATGGGGACAGGGTGACCTCCCAGGACAGGTCACTGATTTAAGGGCCAGCAGTGGGCTAAAAGCAGTCTGTGGACTGGTATGGGTGGATAATGACTATTGGTGCTTGTGCAGCACGTTCAGTAAAGCCTTGACAGATACCAATCTGCTTCTGCCCACCACAGAACACCTCCTAGACCACAACTGTAAAGTAAAACCTTGGCTGGGTCTTTAGGATGAACTTCCTCTGACCAGAGTAAGGTAATGATCTAGGGACAACCTGAAGGGAGAAATCAGAACTGCTGTGGGAAATGACAGGCTCAGATAACTAGAAAATGTAAACACACATGGAGAAAAACCTCAAGTGCCTATGCCTTTGGTTTTTAAACATGTTGCTTAAATCCTATTTTGTTAGGCACAGATTTCTTTTTCCTTCTTGACAAAGATTTTGCCTCTCCTTTCTTTCCCTGACTGCCATTGCCCAGCGTTGCTGCTAACTGCCACTAGAAAAAGCAACAGCAGAGAGGAACAAAGAAACTATTGTCAAACAAAAGCAGGCATAAATAAATTGAGTTTTCCTGTGGCACTCCTGAAAACTAGACAAAACCTTCTTTCTCTTCCAAAAGAAGCCATTTCGTAATGAATCATTCGTTCCCCGGGGGTTATTGTTCAGCTGATGAACGTGCTAATGCTCAGTCACATTGGTGCAGGTGCTGTGAGAGGAGGGTATAGCACAGAACGTAGAAAATGTGTCAGTTCCAGGATACTGCGCTGATTGCAGCACCTGCCCTGCTTGGAAATGACCTGAAACCATGGTTTCAATTTTCCCTCTTCAGCAACAGACCTCGTTTATTGGTCATGATGATGCAGTGGTTTATATGATGAGCATCTTTCCAATAACTTTTATCTCTCTGAATCAGCCCCAGGTGGGCTAATAATAGAAAGGCAGCTCCCTTTTTATCAGCTTGAAAATACCCCTGTTGAGGAGGGAAAGCACGTTGCTAGACAGAGGTTTGCGAGTTTCTGATGGGATCCAGTCCTGCCTTCTTGCAAGGCAACTTGGTGTTTGAGCTGTAAAGTTTTAGGGATAAGCTAGTACTCTTCTACTGGCTTTTCCAGCAGGAGTCCCACCACAGCCCCGTGGAGGAGAAGGAGGGACTGTACCTTCCAGGGCAGCTGCTGTGGGCTCAGGTGCCACCAGCTTGCTGGACAGTGAGCCTGCAGCTGGCCCTGGTGGGAAATCAGAGGTGAGCTCAAGCTGGTCCCTGACTGCCAGTATGGGGCTTTCTCCTGTGGGAGGAAGGCTGCAGGAACCCAGCCCTCCGAGGGGCTGCTGGATTCCGTGGTGAGAGGGTGCCTTGTCAGTCCTTGCCGGCTGTTCTGCAGGCTGAGACCAAGAAGAGGTTGAGAGATGTCCAAGTTGGAGGCAATAGTGGTTTGTCAAGCCCCTCCCAAAGTCCACCCAGATGAAGGTCACTCAGCTTCCACCCCACAGCCAGTTGTGACGTCCTCGCCGGGGTTTGCAAGGTGTTTCTGGTGTGAACATCTGCTCCCAGCAGCTGGTTGATGTTATTATCTGCTTTTGGTCCTTAGGGAGAACCTGTGGTCCCAGAACATCTCTCTGCACAAGTGCCTCTGTATGATGGGTTGCCAGTGACCCCCGGGTGTGGCACTACCAGTGGGGGTACCCCAAGTGGAAGGTCGCCCCTGCTCTCAGGAAGGCAGAGCCACCACCTTGTGTCTCACCACTTGGCCTTTGCCAGCACGGAGGACTCCTCCTGCAGGTGTTTCTCTCCTGTGGGGTGCCCTTCTCAGTGGTCTTCCAGTGTCATTTACAGCTGGGCTGTAGGACCCTGGGTTGAGCTCAGCTGCCTCTGCCCTGTGCACACTCAGAGCTAGGCATCTGATCCAGGTCCTGAGAGTTTTGGGGGTATATCCCGTCCCCCTCTCTGTTTTCTCAGCATTCTTTTGGGAATTGGACAGCAGACCCGGACACAGCATACAGCATCACTGCCTTTGGTTCCTGTACTGCAGGCACAAACCCCTCACCTTTTCTTCCTCCTGTTTATGGCTCTGCACTGCACAGCATCCCATTAGCTGTGTTTGCAATGGAGCTCTACTGAGAGTCATCTCCAGCCGTTTGCTTTACAATCATTGGATTTATAACAAGCTTGACCAAACCCCAATCTAATTTGAAACTGTGCTAAAGCACTTTTATATTTACTTTAGTAATGAAATAAAATTTCAGTTCTGTTTTTAGAGTGATTTATTTCAGCATTGCTACTGGTACAATATCTCATTTGTGTTTCATAAATTGCCATAGGCAGGAACAAAATGCGAAAACTGTTTTCAGCAAATTACTTCTAAAGAGGATGTTTTCCCCTGTACACTTACACACACAGATTTACCTTTTCAAAACTAACCAGTGATTTTGGTGCTCAATCTGACTTCTATAAAAGGTGGCTGATCTTTAGAAAAGGGTGAATTGTCGTCTTCTGACTATCCACCTATCTCTAATATAGCTTAGACTGGATAAATGTAGTGCTAAATTAAATAATCTTTGAACCTGTGGGCAAAAGTTATTTAAAGATAAGGTATTCATGTGGTGAGAATATGGTCAGCTAATTTGCACCATGGTAGCCGTGTGAGATGCCCCTGACAGTTTTGTTTTCAGTCCTAAGTTGCCAAGCAGGATCTGATCTCCCACTGAGGACCAGGATAGGTGAAGAGTTCAAGGCAAGGAGTCTCCACAAAGGGGATGGAGAGGGTGGGCTTCAATTTTGAAACTCATTTTCCCTTTTGATCCATCAGCACCCAGATTTATTAACCTTCCCAACAGGCTGTAAAGCCCATCTATTTCCCTGTTCCAAGCTAAGGCTATTGCTAAGGGTGTGAGCTGAGGAGGAATTATTTATGGAAGGTCCTTTGTCTAAGTTTATGCCGTTATTTTTAATTTATGTGGTAGGCGCCCAGTGTACTGCTAAGATGCCTAGAGATACATTTAAAAAAATTTAATACATAAATAAATAAAATACTCTCTGCTCAACCAGACCTAAATTATACAGTACAAAGAGAGGAGCAATTCAATAGACATTAGGAAAAGCATCAAAGTAGCAGAGCAGACCAATGCTTCTTGCAGACCCGAGGATTCTTACCCTTGAGCAAACAACAGAGAGGAGCTACAGCTGGCAGCCCGGATTTTGGGTGGTGTTACAGCCCATCATCCAGCCTTTCACCTGAGAGCTGAGTTCAGGTCTGCAGCAACCCCAGGCCCCACCACAGAGCAGTGCTCTTCCTAAATCAGCTGAATCAGGTAGATGTGTAACCCAGTCACACGGTGGTGAAACCCTGGCCCCTATGAAACTGCCAGGTTCTTGGCCAGCAGCTTGTAGGGAAACCAGGATTTCACCAACTGGCTTAATCAGTTGTGTAAGTCAGGTCTAACTACTGGATGAATCCATTGTAAGGCACCCACCACTTAAAAGACAGATGTTTAAGGAATCAAAAGACGTTAAGCAAATAAACATCAGCTGGCCTATCAACAGGATGGCTCTGATTGATGATGCAAATATGACAGCGTGCACTAAACACAGCGTACATCTATAAATGTACATAATTAGAGGCAGCAGAACATTTGTGAGCGTGACGCAACAAGCAGCGTATCACAGATGTAACCAAGAACCGAGCTGGCCTGTGATGGGGTATCCATAAACATACATAATTACACATAATGCCGCTGATAATACACCGTACTTACTGGATATGTAATCCCAGATAGCATCTCGCAAACAGCGTTACGGTGTTCTTGGCTAAACTATACAAGCCATAGATGCAGAATAATAAATGTATGCCTTTTGTGTCCTTTCATTTGCGTACGGTTTTCATTCAAGTTGTAAGGACACGTAGGACCAAAGGGAGAACACGTCAGCACCTCTGCACACACCTTGCTGTGGCCCCGGACCACCTGGAGCAGAGGCTGCATCATGGGGAGGGGGCTCAGGGCCTTTGCTAGACAACAAGCAAACCCACGTCATCGAAAGCTTCGCAACAGTGAAAGTGTGGATGGATAAACTCCTGGCCTGAGTTTCCCTGGGGCAGGTTTGCTCTGCAGCCACAAATAATAAACATTACTGAGCTGTCACCTAAGCAAACCAGCCCAGGTAATTCTACCAGTTTGGTGAGCGTGGCCTGGGCTTCGATGACCACAGACTTTTGTCTGGGCTGCTGAAAGCCCCCGTTGGCGTCACTGCTGTAGATACAGTGCTCAGATCTGTAATTCAAAAGGCACCAGCACATCTGACCTACCCAGGCTGCAATGGCATCTCATGGCTGTGCTGGGGACTTGGCCTCAGGCACAAAAGGCAGCAGCTTCCCCTTTAAAACACTGTGTTTCTTCTGAGTTTTCTGCCTGCATTTTGCATTTTGCCCAACCCAGGATTTGGGCTGGCAGGGAGCACCTCTCCTTGATCAGGTGAGCATCCGTGAGTAGGGGAGCATTTCTGAGAAATCTTCCCCAAAATGTGCCAAGCTGTAGCAGAAGCCAAGCCATGAGCAAAGGACACACTGCACATGATCCTGGTGTCAAAGCGTAATCAGAGAAAAAGGACGTGGCATAGGAAAGGCTCTTGTTCCTTGCCTAGAGCTCCAGCTCACATGGATCACGAGGCAGCACCTGGCTCTGGTGGCAGAGCCCAGATAGCAGCTGCCACCCCCGGGGTCAGGGGTGAGGACAAAGACAAGTCCCCTTTGCACTTCTCACCCCAGCACGGCCTACTGCTGTCACCACAGCTGGGACAGGTGGCACAGCCCACAGCGCCCTGCCAAGCCCCAGGCTCCTGGCAGGCTTTTCCCCATCTTTGTGCCATCAAACCTCCACTGCCCACTGAAAACACGCAGTGAGCAACAGCCGCTGCCCTCTACTTTCCAACCTCTGGTTGCCAGTGATGGACTATATTAGCTTGAGTAATAAGGAGGATAAATTTTTCATTAAGTGCATGGGCAGAAATACCTGAAACTGTAATTGATGGAGGCATTGATGTCATTTGCTGATGTGAAGCAATGGGCATCTTCTGTCTAAGAGAGGATGTCAGTTTGCATTGCACAATTTGGAAGTTTTATTCCCTTTGTTTTGAAAGAAGCCATTAGGAACCAGATGGCTCAGGGATTTGGTAATAGAATATGAAACCTCTCATCTCTCCATCGATCATTCAAATATGACCTATTGTGTTAGTCATAGAAAAGCATCAGATTACTTGCTGGTGTCCCACACAAAATGAGATATCTGTCCTCTTCTGCAACCCAGCTCCAACTGAACAGATTTTGCAGTTGAAATAGTAGGATTTTGTTCCAACAAGTTGGCTTTCAGGTTTTAAAAACTCAGGTCTTTCTGGACAGCGAGCTGCAGTAAGGTCCTTGCTGGGACTGCTGCCTCATCCCTGACTGCTGCCTCATCCCTGCCAGTGACATGGGGAAGGGAGAACTCTGAGGGTTGTCTTCAGGTGTGTGTAACTCCTGAGCGTAAGTACCTTATGCAGGATGCTTGGCCGATGCTCCTCAAAGAGAAGAGCATGTGGGAATGAGCCTGTGGCTTTATCATGACTTCTTGGGGAAAACACTACTGAAAGCAGTGGAAGTGGTGCAGCTGCACATCTCAGCTGATCTGGGGTGAGGCCCTGTGAGGAAAGGCTGCGTGATGGTGGATGGAGGAGAATCAGAGGGAGCCCTCAATGACAAAACACTTTATCATCCTTTCTGCTAAGTGCAGATGCTTTGCGATTTTTGGTCTCTGTGCTGCCAGCTGGAGTGTGAGGGATTGGAGGGGTAAGGGAATATCCTCAGTCAGGTCCATGGTTGGGTCCACGACCCACCTGGCAGCAGAACAAAATGCCAAACCAAACAACCTCTCTGTTGTGGTGAATCAAATGGCATAGAATAACAGAGGCTTATAAGGAAATACCAGTAAATGTAGAATTATAGAACTGTGAAGTCATTTAGGTTGGAAAAGACCTCTAAGACCTCTGAGCCCAGCCACTATCCCAGCACTGCCAAGTCCACCACAAACCCATGTCCCTAATGCCACATCTACACATCTTTTAAATACCTCCAGGGACTCAACCACTTCCCTGGGCAGCCTGTTCCAGTGTTTGATAATGCTTTCCATGAAGATATTTTCCTACTACCCAATTGTAACCTCCCCTGACACAACTTGAGGCCATTTGCTCTTGTGCTATCACTTGTTACTTGGGAGAACAGACCACCCCACCTGCCCACAACCTCCTCTCAGGGAGTTGTAGAGGGCAATAAGGCCCCCCTGAGCCCCCTTTTCTCCAGGCTAAACACCCCCAGCTCCCTCAATTGGTCCTCAAAGGTTTTACTCTCTCGATCCTTCCCCAGCTCCATTGCCCTTCTCTGGACACCTCCAGCACCTCAATGTCTTTCGTGTAGTGAGAGGCCCAAAATTGAGGCCAGGATTGGAGGTGTGGCCTCACTAGTGCCCAGTGCAGGGGGATGGTCATTGTCCTGGTCCTGCTGGCCACACCATTGCTGATGCAAGCCCGGATGTTACATTTTGGTGTATTTGGTTTCCAAGGCCATGTTTTGGTTGCATTTGGAAACACAGGAAAAGAGGAATGAAACAGGATGGCAGAGCAGAGAGAAATGTGTCTTCAATGTATTCAGCTTTTCCCACTCATGGCAAACCTCTCCTATGTAGACGCTGGCTCTCTTTTTGGGCAGATAAGGAAATTAAGCCTTTAAGGAATATGTGCATGTTGTGGTTTAACCCCAGGCTAAGCTCACACAGCCTCTTGATCACTCTCTCCTGGTGGGATGGGTGGGGAAGAGAATCAGAAGAGAAAAAGTGAGAAAATTCATGGGTTGAGGTAAAGACAGTTTAACAGGTAAAGCCAAAGCAGCACTCACACAGGCAAACAAGGAATTAGTTCACTGCTTCCCATGGGCCGGCAGGTGCTCAGCCATCTCCAGGATAGCAGGATTCCATCATGTGTAATGATGATTTGGGAAGACAAACACCATTGCTCTGGATATATCCCTTTTCCTTCTTCCTCCAGCTCTATATGCTGAGCATGACGCCATATCCTCTGGGATATCCTTGTGGTCAGCTGAGGTCAGCTGTCCCGGCTGTGTCCCCTCCTTGTTCTCCCCCAGCCCCCTTGGGTGGGGTAAGGGGCAGAAAAGACCTTGACTCTGTGTCAGCCAATGACTAAAACATCCATGAATTATCAACACTGTTTTCAGCACAAACCCAAAACGTACCCCCATACGGGCTGCTGTGAAGAAAATTAACTCTCTCCCAGCCACAACCAGTGCAATCTTCCTGTGTGCCCTCCTGACCTTGAGGGCAGGACCAGAATCCTGAGCAGTACTTGGTGGAAGACAGAACATCTCTGACACTGGAGCCCTGCACGCCTGATCCACTCAGGCACAAACATCAGCAAACTTGTAAAATCACCTGTGATCCTATGCAAATTGAGGAGTAGTCCCATCCACGGATGCATTATGAGCTTGGGCATGACCCTCGCCCTGCACAAATTCTTGCCAGCCATCACCCTTCTTCAGGGACTTTGGGCAAGGCAGAGTCAGTCCATACTCCAGCAGCTTTCCTGAAAGAGATGGAACAGGCAGATGGAGGCAACTGGCAGCTGAGAGATGCAGTGAGAGCGAGTAGCTGAGGCTTGCAAGGCAAGAATACATAGCTGAGGATGGTGGCACATGAAGAAGAATGAAGGGGCTGCTCTGGTCTCCTCATTTACAGTGGATACAGGAGAAAAAGGGAGGCTGAGGTGGCTCGGGCTGTGCAGCTCTAACTGCAGGGAACAGCCAGAGTTGCTCTCCCAGAGGGATACTAAAATATATTACAAAACAGAAAAAGCCTGACATGTTTTTAATAGAGACAAAATCTGCTGTCCTGCTCCTCTTCCTTTAAGCCTCAATAACGTAATGTGAAAAAAGGGAAAAAAAGGGGTATGATCTCATGCTTGGTGATTTATCTAAAGACAGCTGTGGAGCTCAGTCCAGCTCTCAGTGGGCAGATCCAGGCTCAGCGAGCATCTGCAGGCTCCTGACCTGCTGGTTGTTTCCTCAAGAAAGCCAGGCACTGAGGGCCCAGACCTTCCCCAGGGAAGCCACTGGGGTTTTGCTTTCGATTTCAGGGACAGCAGAGCTGAATGGATAGAGACTGGAGTGTGCTTTGTTTGTAGAGATAGTTCTTCCCAGATGGGGGATTAGATTTACTGGTGGGGTAGTCTTGCTGTGTGGTTTTGTGCCAGTGAGGGCTAGGAAGGTCCATGCCTGTGGAGGCAATGTATTCTACACATCCAAGCTTCACTTAAAAAAAAAAAAAAAAAAAAAAAGGCAAGAGGAATAAATGTGGTAGGAAGTAATGAGCAGGAAAGGCAGAAAAAGAACAGTTGAAATACATTTAAACCCACCCCGACAGGGCTTGTACCCTTAGGAGTAGTGGGTCCATCTCAAGAAGTCTTGCTTGCACTGATGTGACTGTGTTACTGTTTCATCTATTTTGTCCATTTATCCGTTTTCCATCCCCATAGTGCTCTTCTGGGGAGGAGAGGCAGCCACCTTGACCAGTGTCAGGGCACAGAGAGACAGACCTGTGGGACTGAGAGTGGACACAGCGTTGCCCCTGCAGGCAGGTGCCCTGCTGGCTGCCACCATAGGATGGAGATGCCCGTGTGCCTGGAGAAGCAGCCAGCCCTTCACCGCCCCGGCTGCAGTGGAGAGCAAAACGTGGCAAATGTTTCTATCCCTCTGCCATCTTGGCTACGTGCTGCATATTCATCATCTTTATATTTTCTCTACTTTAATCTCCCCCATTTGCATATACACAGGCCCAAATGATAACAATTACCATAAAACAATCGCGTTGTCGCCCTACCAATAAAAATTGCTCTGTTAATCAGGAGACTTTCAGAGGCACCATGCCTGAAAGACCTCATTTTAACCTGGCAGGCTGTACAGGGTAGCAGAGAAATTAGCCTATATATGATTGCATGCTGAAATACATTGATTTAGGATTTTTCCCACTCAGGCTGACAACTTGTCTAAATAGGCTCATGCCTGAAGACGACAGCTTGCAGACATGATGTGAGTGACAGGGCATTGCAAATATAATGCAGCTCTTGGCAGAGCAAGGGAGAAAAATCATCGCAGAAGGGATTAGAGAGAGATAAGATAGGGTTAAAAATAAACAAAAGCAGGTACTCCAAACAGCACAGCTCTCAGATTTCATCCTGATTTTCTTCTTCCATTTCTAATTGCTAAGTCACTACAGGGAAAAAGCAATTACTGATCTGCTATCATTCACCATGTCATCTTTAGGTCCTCATTAGCAATTCCATCAACAATCTTAGCATTTAGCTCCCATCCTGTGATTCTGAGTGTCCTAATCACGCTGTGATGGTTCAGGGTGCCTGAGGAGCAGAGAGCAGAGACCATGTCTTCCTCTGTGTTTAGACAAACACAGGTCCTTAGGTATGGATTGTCAGAAGTGAGTGATTGAGATGGGTTCTGGTCACTGCCTGTGCTGTGGGCTCGTCCCGTGCCATTCCCACATCTTTTTTCAACAGCAGAAACACTCGAGAAGGACTAAATCCTTTTGAAAAACTATTCCATGAAGAATAATGTAAATCTGCCCTATGCCAAAAGGTTTTGACCATAAGCTAAACCCCAGTATTTTCCTCACCAGCAGCACACAGTGCCAGGTGAAAGAGCTGACATCACTTGCAACATTAGACTTGATATAAAATAATACGCATATTTTGATACACTGTGTAATACCAGTGGATTTTCAGTGCAAGGCAAAGGCAGAGAGATGATTTATGGAGGAACTTCACTGGAGAGCTTACCACCCAGAGGGCTGAGACTGGGGAAGGTGGAGGTTGGTGCAGCTGGTGCCTGGGGGGCCCTTGGCCCTGCGTGGGCACACGTAGCGCTGGGCTGTATGAGGACGTGCTACTGGAGCGAGCCGTGGTGGAAAGATTCTCTTCTCTACCTGCAGGGTCCCAGCTGGGTCCCAGCTCAGTCTCTGGGAACAGCTTCACTGGAAATCCTCAGAGAAGCCTTCTCCTCAACCTCCCAACCCACCTTCCGCACTGTTCCTCCCCCAGAGCGCAGATTGAGGCACTTCACGAGTTGCCTCCATCGCACCTCGGCCAGAGGGCCTTCCTTTCCGCTCCCTGCTGGGATAATCCCTGTGCTCCACTGGGCACAAGGGCAAAGCTCAGAGCAGAGGGTGTTTCTCTCTCTCAGGACATGAGGACACCCAAACCTGCAGCTCTGGATGTATCCGTCATTTCTGGAGTTAGTTTTTGAGGTTCGTAATGTACAGATATTGCCACTTGGAGGTATATGATATGCTACAGAGAAGTCTATGGGTAAAGCCTTGTGTAGAAGAGGTTTGTGGTCCTAACAAAGCCCTGACAACCCACGGGATTCCTGTGAAGACTGTGGCCCTGGCAACAGAGCAACTGAGACTAAAGCAGGGATTTTCCATGTATACTGAAGCACCAGTGGAAAACCCTTCCCCTTTGCATGCAGGCATTCCCCAAGGTGGAGCATGTGCTGCACAGGGGCGTGGGACCCTCACTTAAAACCCACCTATGCTCCCTCAGCCTGCATATTCAGACTCAGACCCCTCTTACCGACCATGGCCTGGCTCCTTTTTGTGTTGGCTCAGGACATAACTGGGCCCCCACTGTCCAGAGTCCATGAACTTTCCATCTTCCACCAGCACACGGTGATGGCCCACGTGAAGTAGCGAGGAAAAGCCTATAAAAAAACACGTGCTGCTGAGTCCTCTGGTGCTCTACCTCACTAAGTGCCTCTCCAGAAAGGCCAGGAGAGCTGTTGTAAGGAGTCCTCCCTGTGTCCAGCAGGACAGCTGGATAGCAGGTGTCAGGCTATCAAGAGCATCACATGGGCTTTCAACACCCGCTTCCTGCTCCTGCAGCATCCTGACATCTGAAGAGGGTGGGGGATCTGGGAATGCCTCTCTGACACTGTAATTATCATTTATTTGATCATCCCTCGCCTTAGATCCTTATTAAAGCGTTTCAGACATGATGCAGTTTTCTCTAGTGGACCAATAAATTAAGGAGACATACATTTTTAGAGTAAGCATTTTAGTAAACAAACAGTCTGGGGGAAAAAAAAAGTCTCTGGGAAGCTGATATTGAGGAGAAAAACAGTCTCTGTTCATGGGAAGCTGCTCGTATCAGACCAGTGAGAACAAATCAGCTGCCTGGAAGACAGAGAGGAAAGGGCTGGCGTGGAGGGGCAGAGGGTGCTGCCACAAACACACCCCGCGATTGCTGAGGGGAAAGGACACATCTGTCAGTGAGAGGGATGACAGTGGGCTGCTCAGAGGTGACGCTCTTCCATTTTGCTTGGAGGTTTAATTACAGCACAAAGGTACTGCCCAGTCATCCTGGGAGACAATCCTCTTTCTGAAGCCAGAGCTCAAGGTTTGATAGGCAGAGGGAAAAGAGTTATACCCTGTGCTTCAGAAAATACCCAGAAACAAGGACTCTGCTTCACATTCTGAACTCCTCTTGGTCAGCACTGTACCAGTAGGCCCTACAAAGCCCTGCTGCATGAGGTACCTCTTCTTTGGGTTCAGAGCACTCATATCCCCCAGAAACCATCCCTCTGATCCCTTCATTGCTCTGGCCCAGCGTGAAGGCATCCTGCTGATGGGAACAGAGGCATGACAGCATTGTAACTCAAAGAGCATTTTGCCTGCAGTCACTGAAAATTGGAACTTTTCACCCACCACAGTTTATCTGCGCTGCTCTTGCATGTGTCCAGCTTGGGATCCACGGATACTCCTCTTCCTCCAGACAGCTGGTTCCCTCCTGCCAGCCTGCACGGTTTTGTTTCTCTGCAGGATTTCCTTGAGGTAGGAGCATCCTTCCCTTTCTTTCTGTCCAGGCAATGCACAGTCCACTGCTTCTTGCAAATTCTTCTGCACAGCAATGCAGTGCATTAGATTTTTGCACAACCTTTACCTACTCAGGGGTTAGTTTATGCTGGCTGTCACAGGCTGTGCCTCTTCACATGCCATTTTTTGCTAGAGTCTGGCTTTGAACTTCACATGAACCCTTGCATCAAGCCCTTACCTGCAGCATCTTGATTTTTTACTTTGTCCCTTCTGTCAAGGCACTGTCCTCCTTCTTCCATGATTTACTTTCTCTTTCTTGACAAGCTTTCATTCTTTGTCATGCAGTAATTCGGTGCCTCCCTGTAATCTCTCCCGGAAGGTCTCAGTCCAAACCTTTGTTATAACACAATCTCACAAAAGACTTTGCTCCTAAAATCATGAAGGTATTTCTGCAGCTGGAAAACCCTTGCCAGCTGTTCTTCCCTTGCCTGCACATGCAAAAAGATGTATGTACATCTCCTTTGTTTCCTGTTGACACAACACACCCCACGCCCAAGCTTCTGCCCTGCATTTCACAGCTGAGTTAACTGCAAATCATTAAGAACGCCGTGTTTACTGCAAGGAGCAGAAGAGGTCTCTTTTTTTCTGTTCCCAATTGCTTGTGCGTAGCCCTTGGCCGCGGCTGAGCCTCTTCCAGCTGCTCTCCAAGTTTGCCGCGTTTTATTTCCTGCTGGGAAAGTCTGGCTGCAAAAGCAGGTTCCTCCTCCACCCCTTCCCAGTTTAAAGCTGTCTCCTGTCGCTGAGGCGAATGCAGGTTCCAGCTCAGGGCCCGACTGCCAGCGAGTCTCCTTCCCGGGGGGCCAGGCCAGGGATGTGTCTGTACCTGGATGCCGTGCTGCAGGAACGTCCCGTTGGGAATTGGCCTTGCTGCCGCTCCTGTGGCAGCGCGGTGCCACTGGTGACTGGGCCCGTCTCCTCCGCACATTCATTAACAGCAACACAAAGAACAGATGGCACCTTCTCCCTTTAGTGCACCGAGATGAAATTTGATATTATTCTCTGTTCTTC
Source organism: Atrichornis clamosus (assembly GCA_013400975.1). Classification (NCBI taxonomy): domain Eukaryota; kingdom Metazoa; phylum Chordata; class Aves; order Passeriformes; family Menuridae; genus Atrichornis; species Atrichornis clamosus. Next base: position 35,809 of record WBMZ01000416.1, on the reverse strand, counting down.
GTTATAAACCGCTTTAAATTGCATTAGAGGCTTCAGGACTTGCAGAACACGTCACCTCTTATCGTGCAGGGCGGGGAAGACAAACACGGCTGAGCTTGCTGCCCAGTGACTCGTCCACAGGAGAAATTTTACATCCGAGGGCCTGAGCACTCCTTTGCTTGCACAGAAAACTGGAAGGCTTGATAGGACTGGCAGCGAATGCCTAGATAACAGAGGTTTGCTTTAGAGAACTAAACTAAATAGTTTCAGGACAAAAAACGAAAAAAAGAGAGCCAGATTTCAAGGATATAATTAGTCACTAAGTTATTTGCATTTTCATGTTCAGTCACATAGGTAGGGGATTAAATGCACATTAATAATTGAAAAGTCTCAGGATAAATATTTAGATACATGGAAATGATCTCCAGATTTCTATTCCAAGACAAAATACTTAAGAGGATATTGAGAACTGGCCAATATCCAGAACAGTTGCTGAGAAATGAGTAAAAGCTAAAGTTCAATTTTACAACAGGATGTGCTGTTAGCCCCGCAATTCCTGTGAATAACCCCTGGTTTCAGCAGATTTACAGCCTGACCTGAACAGTACTCAGGTTTCTGCTTGCCTTCTGCACAGGAGCACGCTTCAGCCTTCTTCATATTCAACAGAGGTATGGAAAATTATTTTTACATTTTTGCTTTCACCCAGAAACTTTTGTCTCACCATAAAAGCATTTATTCCTACTGAGAATCTCTGGAAATACCCATAGCCTCCCCTCACAGAAACATCACATATGCACTCCCAGTGGTAATAAAGTGGGGTTGCTCCTATTTGGCTCTCCATGTGGACATAATTAATTTTGTAATCATTTCTCACTGCTCCAGGCACCCAGTTTCCCCAGGTACTTTTATTATCTTAGGAAAAACCCGAGCACTTTATGTAGATAACATATTTCAGCCACTTTGTCCAGCTGCTTTAAATATCACAACACTCCATGGAGTTCAGCCCATTGATTGAAAAGTGAAGAAAGAAGTTCGTTGACATGATGCAGGAGTAAGGAGCACATTAAACAGAGAAAGGGGAATAAAAGCCACTTTTCTGTGTCCCAACTCACTCATCCAGGGCACATAACATCCCCCTGTCCTTACCTGCCAGGGGTACTGCGGGAGTGGGGAAGTCGCTGTCACAAGCAGTCCTGTGCTTCTCTACATTTCTGACTTCAGCAGTAGGTTTTGTCCAAAACCTGAAGCATTTCATGCCTCAATTTCACCATTTGTAACACCACTTAAGTTTAGGTGAGTGGTAAAGCTTCATCTTTTATCAATATGTAATAAAGGGTGTTGTTTCCTTGTTTTTTGTTGTGCTTTCCCCTCTCCTTTCTCACTAGATTTGAAGTCACTGTTACTCCGGTTAAACTGAAGTTGATTAAAAATCCAGCTAATAAATAAAACTCGGAAAGTTTCATTTATCAGCTGCTGTCGGCAGCGCACACAATCTTTCTGGAAAATTCCTGCTAAGTTCCTCCCCCAGCTCCAGCCTGCCTCCATGTATTACTGGCAACCTGTCGCCCATACTGGTATTCATCCAAAAATCTGCCACTGCAGCGGGCAGGAGCTTAAATGCTCCCATCCTGTAATCCCAGAGAGAAGGTGACAATCCTCTGCAGTTGCACAGCCACATGCAGAGGGTTGGGAACACTGAGCAGGGCACAGCTCTCGCAGAGGACTCTCCCAAGGGAAATGCCTCTGCTTCACCAACTCCTTGAGCCCTCCCGGCTTCCCCAGGGCCCAGCTGGACTCAGAAAGGGAGAGAAGGCAGGGCACCAGATGCCTTTCTTTAAAAGCACTCTCTTCCTTCTTTCCAAGGTGAAAAGACCTTCAAAGAGATTTACCCCCACTCCCAATTTCGGGCCAGCCAGTTAGTGCCCCATCCCAGGGCACCTCCTGGAGCCAGGAGGATGCCAGACTTCTCCAGGGGGCTTCTCAGGGCACTGGGACATGGTCCACCACCACCACGGCATCCTCTGCAAGGACTTGCCTCTCTCTCTGCCCAGCAGGAGGAGAGGAATGACTAGACCCACAGCACTGGGAAATTTATCAAGCATGCTGATTAATTATCCTGTCCCCAGCCCACGATCTCCATGGCCAAGGTCACAGTTTTCCTCTGTTACTGTTTTCAATTAAAGGTAAAATTTTCCTTAGTTGAAAAAATGTTTTTGCACCTTTTAATATGTTAGCAGTCATAGTGCCAGCTCTCAGGCTTTTATCTAAAGTTCTCTGGCACTTGCTATGCCAGGTAAAGCACCCACTTCTGGAGAATAAGCAAGTTTATGGACACTTCAGCCTTCTTTTGATCACTTCACTAATTTTTTCCTCATTGTTTTTAAATAGGTTGGCTTTAACTCTTGGAGATTTTACAGAATTGTAAAATTCTTTTTTTCCAGAAAATGCACATTTAAATAAAAATTATTGTATTAATTTTCTGACTGGCATTCTCACAAACAGCAGAATAATTCCACCTTGGTCCTGTGAAATGATCTTTGCTTCCCACTTAAGGAGAGAATCTCATGTCTGAGTATTAAGAAAGTTTAAAAAAAATTAGTTAAGTAAATGGAACTGAAAGAGTTACAGTTATACACCAAATCCATCAGAATGCCAAATAACAAGAAACGAGAATATCAAGACAGTATTTTTATGTACTGGTAAATTACATATGATTTTGAATGTATTTGGCTCATCATAGAAAAGCTATACCTGTATGTCAGAATCCACTGGCACATTAGAAAAGACCTAAAAAAAAAAGATAAAAATGACTAAGACCACTTGCAGGTGTTGGATCCACTTCTCAAGCTATGGCCCAAGCTGGAGGATGCTATTTTTAGCAAGGAGAAAAATGTGAAAATGTCTGAACTTCTTGGCTCCCAAGTTTTTAACTATACTAAGCTTTTTCCTTGAAACAAGACAAGTATTCTTCACAAATCCTTCCTACGTGATCATCTTCAAACATTTAAAAACTTTTATAGACCAGATAATCTTGAAAATATAACATAACTGATTTCCAAAGTCCTTTGGAACAACCCACAGTGCAAAGAAAAAGCCCTTCTCCTACCTTACAGTTAAGCTGTGATTATTAAACCAAGCTCAAGACTGGGGACTGGGAATTCATGGGACTGTCTCATGCCATATTAACAATTTTCCAGATAATGATTTCTCCTGTGATTCCTACATCCATGTTTTTTTCTCATGTGGTACTGTGCTCAAACACCATAGGTATTTTCCACATTTTAAGTCTGCTCATCTTTGCTGAAACAACTGTTTTTCTCCTTTGCTGTCAACTTATCTGTGTCCTAGATCTGAACATGTCTCCTTCAAAGCTCTCCAGCAGCAGCTCCAACTCTTACCAGCACAGCTACCAGGTACTATCCAGCACCCTCCTACTCCATTTTGCAGGATTTCTCAAAGAAGCTGAACAAAAATGGGCATTTGTGTGTTTTCAGCAGCTTTGCTCATTGCCCGGAGCAGCTGTCGCATTGTGACCTGAGGATGGACCACACAGGACCCAGGTTTGCTTTCTCCTCAGTGAAATCTTGCAGGAGGAGGCTGTAGAATCCCAAGCAGAAGCCCTATCATAGAATCACTGAATCACAGAATAACTTGGATTGAAAGGGACATTTAAAGGCCATCTAGTCCAACTCCCTGCCATGAGGAGGGACATCTTCAATAGAACACAGTGCTCAGAGCCCCGTTCAACCCGGCCTTGAATGTTTCCAGGAATGGGGCATCCACCACCTCTCTGGGCAACCTGTTCCAGTGTTTTACCAACCTCATTGTAAAAGATTTTTTCCTTTTACCTAGTCTGGCAAGGACTCTGGAAAGCTGCTCTAAGTCTCCGAGTGGCCGATAGGCTCAGCCTCTTCCCCAGTCCTACTCCAGCACATGGACTTGGGACCTTCAGAAATCCCCTAGGGTTTCTGTACTACAGCTGTACTACACGTGGGCATGAGAGAAGCTCTGCTCAGTTTCTGTGAGCTTTTCTTCCTTTTTACCATTGCTCAGTCTCAGGAGACTAAACTTATTTCCAGAAGGAATAAATGCATGCCAGAGGGATGTATATAAAGTGTAATGATTAACCATTAAAGATAAGACATAAATAGAGCTATCTCCAGGTGGGCTGGGAACCAGCAGCATTAGCACCCATCTCTATTCCTACGTGGCAGCCATCAGCCAGGGGATGGTGCTGGATGTCGGGGAGGTGGGGACCCTTCCCCACAAAAGGTACTTTGGGGGCTGGGTGTGGGACAGCAGCCTGACAGACCTGAAGCCAGACTGGTTAAGCTGGCTGAAGAAAGAAATACATTCTGCAGAAGGAGAGAGGAGAACTCCCAGGCGGTGAGCCTGCTGCAGGCAAGGAGAAACTTCTCACAGTTGTGCAAGGGATGGCAGGAATTAGGGAGGTCTGCACTCAGGTAGGGGAGCTTTACACGTCTGCAGGACACGAGGCGACCGGGCAGGTCAGACGGTGCTGCCGTTCATTGTCCTCTTACAGACCAACACTTCCAGAGCACGTCTTGCTTCCTCAGGCACCTTTGGTCCCAGCCTACCGTGCCTGGGCACTTGGAGGAGAGTGACAATGCCAGCCTGTGCCCAGCAGCTGTCAGTGCCCCAGCCTGCACCCCAAACAACCGCGTCACCCCTCAGCAGTTCTGTGCATCCCACTGCATCCCACTGCAATCCACCTCTGCACTGGTGGATTAAGGCTCTTGGAGCTCGCCTGGCTTGCACCACCTGGCAGAGCACTGGGAGCCTGGTCCTCATGGAATTACAACCTGTCCTGTGTTATTCAGAGCACCCTTCACTTCACACTGTAATCACACACACACACGTGGCCTGAAGTTTGTCCTCTTCCATTTTACCTTAGTGTTTTAAAACTGCACAGTGTGAGGGGAGACCAAATGGAAATGGTTTGTAGCAAAAATTGTGCAATGCATCAGTGAGTGTTGTGTGTTCTAGGGTGGATAGTAGTTACTCTACAAATGCAGCCCAGCCTGGAATATTAAAATGTTTTGTAGATAGCCATGACATATAACTAAAACCTGGAGGTGCCAGTTAGGAAAACAGGCAGCCAAAGGAATGCTGGGGGCAAAGTGTTAATAAGGACCAAGAAGAAGTATTTCCCTTCTCCCCCTGGCATCCTGCTGGGTTGGGATGTTGGAAAAGACACACCTTCCTCTATTCTCCAAATGTGGCTTGGCAAAAGTACAGAAAAGAGTTTGCCAGTCAGCAGAAGGAGGTGCAGCAGCAATCATGGCAGGGACCTTTGGACATCCTGGAGAACTTTCTGGAGAGGACTTAGGCAGGGAGGAGTGACCTCTTCTCTTTAACCCCATCTTTTCTGGCTTGTCTCCTCCCTTCTCCTTGCCCTGTCCCCTGCCCAGCCCTTTCACCTGTGAGGATGCTGTGACAGACTTGCTTGATTCATGCAAAAGGTCTGAGAGAGGAGAAAGAACTGAATCACACATTAAATCCACTCCACACTCCCCAAACATCGGGTGTATTTCCAGCACACCCACCTACTGTGTCCTGGGACCGCCAGAAATGCTGTGTTTGGCACTGGAAACACAGGGATCAAAAGGATCTCTCTGCTTGTCTGCGTCAGTCACACACTGTCAAGGAAAGCTGTAACTCCATCAAAAGTTTGCCAAGCTGCTTCCCTAAACTAGTTAGGATTTAAAAAATTTTTGTTTTGCCCCCAAAAGTATCATTTGTTTGTATCTGTTTGTACTGGATAATGTTATGACAAACTTTGAAGGCAGCAGCTGAATTTCCAAGGGGGAAGAAAAGAAGATACAGGGTGAAATGTGTCGTGGATGTGTACTGGTCTCAGTGCTACCCATCCTCCTGGATTGCTTATGCTGCAAACTCACTGGCATGCCCAAAAGATGCAAATGTGCAGAGGCTCACCAGCACAGGCACTTTGAGGGAGAAAAGTAATCCAACGCCAGCAAACTTCTTTTTTTCATCTACCCAACCACAGGAGAAGAGAAAGCTGGGGTGAGTGTGAGGGAGCCCATTACAGACTACTAATTTTATGTCCAGAGCACATGAAGGTGTGGAAAGAGGAGGAAAGAGCCTTGACCCTCTTCTTCTCTGCTTTCTCCATGCTGCAAACTTAATTTCCAGCATAGCAGAGCTCTCACCAGCCCTGATGGAGCCAATGGGAACCTCCAGGGCTCGGTGGGGCTCAGTGCCAAGGGAGCTCCCCAAATCCCCTCCATGCAGGGGCTGTCCCTGTGCCCAGCCATGCCACAGGTGCACTGGGGACAGCTGCCCTGGGTCAGGGGTGCTTAGCTGAGAAGGATTTTGGAGCCTAGCTTTAAGAGCCCAGACTTGGAAACCTTTTTTGCCACAGAGGTATTTTTTTTTGCACAGTTAGTATAAGCAGCTACACTTCAATTTCCTCGCAACTTCAGAGCTGAAGTCTCACAAAAATCCCATCAGTGTACTTTTCATGAGATATTTTTTCTGGGGGAGGCCAGCTAGCAGGCAGGAATGGGCAGTTTTCTCCCAGGAGCATGCCAAGGCAGGCTGGGGGCAGTCAGTCCAGGGCTGATGCAACTTTACCACTGAGAAGACAAAGCACGAGGGACGCCTGCCCACCCTCACCTCCCAACCCAGCACCGACCAGGCAGGGTCACTTCACAGCAGGTGCAAGATCTACAGCCAGATTAATTTTGTGGTTTCCTTCGGCGTTCCCTAACGCAATGTTTGTGATGTTTTGTGAAATGAGTGTTTGTGGAAGAAATCAGGCTTTGGTACAGATACAAAGAGCAAGCGCTGACCCGGGAGAGGTGTTTCTTTTATCTGCTGGCTCGCGTGCCCCAACTGTTCCCATGCCCAGCTCCTGAAGGACAGAAATCTGTTGCAATCGCTGTCAAGCAGTCCCAGTTCTTTAGTTCTAAAAGATGGAGAATAATTGGCTCCCTTTTGATGTCTCCCAGCCCAGCCTTTGGGGTGCTGCATCCCACTCAGCTGACTTTCAGGGTGCCAACTTCTTAAGCCTCCCAAGATGTGCAGATGGTGCCGGTGTTTCATTCCCCTTCCCCAGGGGAAATCAGAGGCAGGAAATGATATAGCTGCCACACACACTCCCACACCCTGCAGAACCCACCCTTCCATGAAAATGCCAGAGAGATTTAAACAGCTCGCATAATTTCAAGAGGAAAGTGAGAGTAGAGAAAGAAATATACATTGTAATTGTATAACGTCCCTGAGTTCCCAAAAAAAAAAAAAAAAAAAAGGCAAAAAAACCCCCAAACCCTATTGGATCTGCTGGCAGCTCTTGGAACCAGATGGGACTGGATCTACAGAGAAGCACGGCAGGGTAAGTGCCTGTGATCCACAGGGAGTGGTGCCACGCTGCTCCCAGTCCAACTCTTCCGGGAACTACTGGGAATGGTAATGGCTGCTTCTCTGGTGACAGCCACCAGTGCCACCCATTGCCCCACGTGGCTGCTGGCACTCCAGTGGTTTAGTAGAAGTTAAAATGATTGCGTGGACAGATAACCTCACAAAATGACCGCTTTGTGAATTTTTCTGAAGTTATTTTGTGTTCTTACCTTGTGTTTTAAATCATCAAATGCTGATCTGCATGCATTAGCAAGGGTGTGGAAGTTTTACTCAATAAGTAATGCAACTTAATACAATAAAAATCTCTTCCAGTTCTAAGGTGAAATAAAGAGCTTAATCTCAATTACCAGTAGACACATGGAAACACAGAGCCCGCAATCGCTCAGGGATTCTTTCCCCATGAGTTTGCCCGCTTAAGAAAGCAGCACTTCAGGAGGTAGTTCCCACCTGTTATGTACACCCAAAATAAATTACTGGGCATTTTGTGGGATGAAGTACAAGATCCTGAAGGCTGCAAGAGGGAAAGGCTACAGAGAAGTCGGGTGGCTCGTGACCCTATGGCAGGACACACCATTCTCGGCAGAGGCGAGCCCCATTTCCCCTGCAAACAAAAGGAGCATCAAACCCAGGAGCTTCCACGCTGTGATGACATTCATCCCAGCAGGGCTCTGCTCCCAAGGAGAGCAGCCACCAGGAAACTAAGTGCAATACATTTAACTGATTTACAGCTCTGTGCTCGTGCAAGCCCACTGTCAGCTCCAGTTCCTTTGCAGTCGGCAGCAGCTTCAAACCATTTAAAGGTTTCTTTCCCAGCTCACAACGTGCGTACAAGGTGGAAATGAAGTCTACAAAAGTCGTGAGTTAAAGGGAAAACATAATTTCAAGCAAGAAAATGCACATCACCCCATAATACAGAAGAGCCTAATATGTGCCCAGGAAGGAAATCCCCCACCCCAACCCAGGCACCAAGGGATTGAGAGAGGGGCTCATGGGGGCACTGTGCAGTGATAACCTTGAGCCCACGGGAGACTTCAGTGAGAGGGACATGGGTGGAATGGGCACCATCAGCACGGGGCATTTTCATCCAGAATGGCAAGAATCTGCTTGTTGTTACCCACCCTTGCCCTGGGCATAGCAAAAGGAGAGCCAGTATTAATATGAATTTATCTGGAGGCAAACAGCAGTTCTCAGAAAAGCACTGGCAAGTGCGGATGAGGCAGACACAAATCCGGTGACAAACAGTTAACGCACAAGTCTCAGATTCATACATTTTTAGAAAAACGTGAAATCACTACAAGTAATTCTGCTTCTCATTATGCTGTATCACAAGGAAATACAACACATCTTTTAGTGTGCAAAAGTTAAAGTTAAAAATTAACTGTCCTTTATCTGCTTCTAAGCTGATCTCAGGCTATCACAGTGGGCACCTCTCCAATTTCTGCTTATAATTTTGAGCCACCCTTCACATGTCTCTTTTGTTCTCATGCAAGGCCAACTTTGAACCTTGTGCATTGCCAAGTTTTCCTCACTGTGACTTACTTCTCTTTAAAAAATCACCCAAACTGAGGCCATTTTACTTTGAATGAATTTACATTTTACTTTCCTTAAGCCTGGTGACAGCTTCCCTGAGCTGTAACTTGGACAACCTTCAAAGCTGAGGGAAGCAAATGGGACTTTTGCTGTCCAAATCTACCACCTTTAGTTGAAATCCTTGTTGTGCATGTGGCTGAAGCACTAGGAAGTGTCAGAGTTTACTGCAACTCCTAGATAACTTGGAGCAGAGGACTTTCACATGTCCTACATACTTTGGAGTGCATATCTACACCTTCTGATTGCTACAATTTCACCATAGCTAGGCTTTCCAGGGAGGTCCTGCACCCTCTCCATCTTCATCAGACTCAGCAAGGAGAAAATACTAAAAGAAATTTTTTTCTTTTCTGTTTCATTTCTGATATTCGTAAATGTGGTTTTGTTGTTTTGTTCTTTTTCTCTAGAGTGGAACATGAAACATATTCACTACCAGGGCATCCAGGCACTCCACTTAGAGCCAGGCCACTATAAATTATATACAAGGATGTAGGAAGAGACAATTGCTACCTTGCAGCATGTGCAACTGGGATGTCTCCTCTCAACCACTGCACACACTGAAAAATAATTAAGCCCATCTAAACACAAAAGTAGGTTCTTGGTCAACTGGAAAATGGCCAAAGATGTTTGCAAGATCCCACTATTTTGTTTGTAAACGAAGCACTTTTTAGAGCTCTGAAAACAAGGTCTAACTGCAGGGGGGATAAAGCATCAGCAAAGGCCACGTGACACCAGAGACTTGCCTAAAGCCCTCTGGTGAGCGTTTGTCCCTGAATCCCTCTCCATGCATATGGAAGACCTCTACATCCCCAGCTCAGAGACCTACACCGGCTCCACAACCCACTCCACAGCAGGCACAAACCCTTCTGCCTTCTTGTCACTGACAACCAAGCCACAGGGAACAAATTTGGTTCCATCCCACCCCTCCACCTTCACACACTTCTCCTGAGCCCCTTCCTCCTGGCTGGGAGTCGGCAATTCAGGAGGCATCATGTGCTACAGTAGAAGCCAGATGTTTGGTCTTGACAAATTCAGCATGAAATGATTTTAACCACCATAATAAAGATAACAGCTTAAGAGAGACCTACACACAATTTTTACCTAGTTCAGCGGGGTTTTTTTTCAGTATAGCTCAATGCAAGTACTACCTAAACCATTAAAATTGAATTACTAGCACAGAAATGCACTCTGCCATGCAAATAAGTAACTAGTCTTGTATTTTGAATATGGAATATTAATAAATAAAACTTAGCACCTATGTTGTGACTGTGTTTCAAACTGCTTTTAAAATTAATTAACTCTCACCAGCTTGTGTGAGGCAGAAAAACATGATTAGCCTAGTTTTTCCATACTGAGGCAGAGAGCTTCCTTCGGTCTGTAAGCTCCTTGCACAACAACATCACCGAGCTCTTTAAATAGCACTTTTAACTCCTGGAGCTCAGATTACTTTGCAAAGGAAATTGGTTTCCTTTCCTTGAGATGAAAGGAGCCAGGAGGAGAAGAGAGCTGTCAATTCAGAGGTCTAGACGTGTTTTATTCAAATCCCTGGGGCTCCAGGGATGCTTGCCATCTCTCCTGGACTGTCCCCTCGGCTGCTGGCAGGCTCAGGGGATGTGAGCAGGGTCTTTGTCAGCACTTGGAGCCTGGAACAAGATGGGCACAGGGCAGGTGCCCCAGGCCCCGGGCAGTGTCACCTGGGTCTGCCTGGCAGAAGCCTCATCAGCAAGCAGGATCCTGAGTTGCCAGGTAGCCCTCTTGACACAGGGGACTGCAATTTTAGAAGAAATTGCTGTGCCAGCTTTTCTGGGGTTATTATCTGGTTCCTCTTGGCCCAGAGGCAGAAACCTCTGGTCTCAGCCAAGGTGCAGCTGTCAGGTCCTGGAGACTCAGACCCGAGCTGTGGATTGGGACTGGCAAGCCCTGAAGAACCTTCCTGGGGCCAAGTGCTCCAGGACAGGAGATTGGGACTGTTTTGTGGGCTCCTTTAACCTGCTACAGAGTGGCAGGACAGGAGGAGAGCCCCAGCCACCCTCCTGGGTCATTACCCTGACCCTCAGACAGGCTGCTGTTCACGGTCACAGCACACAGCTGGAGATGCACATGAACAACTGATTTGTCTGGGGCCAAGATTTAAGACTAAAACATCCGCAGACTTCTCCAGGGCTTGGTAAGGAGCACTGGAGCACACGTGCAGGCACAGACACAAGCTGCCCTCATGGAGACTCGCCAGAGGGGAGCTGGTCCCTGAGCCAAACCCGGGGCAAAAGGCAAGGTTGTTTTGGTTCACTTCTGTTTGCTGAAAGTAATTCAACGGAAGAAGTAAAATAAAAAGGGCAGGTAGAATTGCTGCTGCCAGGTGACCAAGGCCATTTTAAGTAAGGCCCTGGCTTGACCTGGCCTCATCTCACCTTGCTGCCAGATCTTCCCCTCACGTCTCCTGCTCTCACACCAGTCGTGGTCCCAGCCTTCTCTCCCAGTTTCTGGCATGCCACTTGCTCCAATCTCAGCCCCATGCTGGTATGTGCTGCACTCAGGACAACACGCTCTACACCTGATTAACACCACACAACCAGGTAACAATAGGCTGACCGCTCTGGTGCTGGTTATGGGCAAAAACGAGTTGTCCTCTGCAGCAGTATCTCCGACCAGGTAAATGGTCCTTGTAAAGCACAGGGTATTCTACACCGCCATGAGTTTGATTTAACTTCTGAGTCAATCTTGCAGGGGAGGAAGGAGCTGTCAAAATTATGAATATGATTTCTGCAGTAGGCTATTACGTCACCAGTACATGAACCCTGTTTTCACCACCTTGGTCTCTGCAGGAGTGAGGGCAGCAGTGGGATGTTTGGTCCTTGAAAATCTGTCAGCCAGGCATGGCCAGTGAGTGCCAGAAAAGGCTGAGCAAGTTTCTCAGTGTCAGGAGCTGACAAGGGATGGAGGGAACCCCAGGGCACAGCGTCAGCTCTAATCACCACGTGCAATAAAGGATGCATGTCTTGCCTGCACGCTCCATCTCCTCAACCCTTGTACCCTCTGCTGCTCAGCTCACATGTTTAGCCCATCCACACCTAGCACAGAGATCTGGGATGAGCAGGGGCAGCATGGAGCCTCCACCTGGGGCTGCTGATCTTGCTGCTGCTGCTGCTGCTGCTGCCTGAGAATGAGACTTGGGCTGCTGCCAGGAGGGGCTTCCCCCTTCTCATCCTCAGCAGCAACAGGTGATTTCTCTGCATCAGGCACGTGGGGAGGCACTCACCTGCTTCCATCTCAGCTGAGATCAATGACTGGGGGGGTTTAGATGCATTTTTCCAAACAGAAAATAAAAACTAAACCAAAAAAACAAAAGAGGAGGAGTTCTCCACATTTAAAGAAAAGGGCAAAGCAAAGCCCCAGAAGACTTTTGGTGGTCTTCCCAACACCTCCAGTGGCTCTTGGCTTCTGTCAAGCCTGGGTGAGCAGGTTCTACCATATTCTGCAGTCTCACCTCCTCACCAGAGATTGCGCTGGCAAGACCTCCTGGTGCCTGCATGTCACATCTTTATTAACTGGGTCTTAATTTGGGGGAAAAAAATCAAAACCGCAAACCCAACAACAACAACAAACCCAAACAAAAACCCTCAAATAAACAAAAAACCAAAGCATTCCCCCTCATAATAAATTATAATGAAAAGAATTTAAAGACCCACAATAAATCACACAACCCAGGGCTTCTCTGAGAGCAAGGCCCTGTGGAGCTCACAAGTCTGTCAAGCAGTTCAAGCAGTATGTGAGAACAAAGCCAGAGGCTGTTGAGGTGCAAGACCTAGGGGCCTCTCATTTCTGGGCTCTTCTTCACTTAGAGAGCAGATTTGCTCAGGTTTAACAGCAGCAGCACGTAATAGAGTAGTAGCTGTTCCCTTCTCCAAATGATCATTTAGCCCGGGTTTACCAAGCCATTCATTCCATGCTTATTAACCTTTGGAGTATTGTTGTGTCCAGACTGCCAGACAAATTAACTTTTAAGAGGGGTCTATATGGATGTCTGCAAACTCCCTTAGACACAAAGCAACTCTTAAGGAATATTTAATGAAATATGTAACAGTCAGTTTATCTATCTATAAACTAACACATCATTCTGGACAACAGCTTACTGCAAGTGCTGTGGGTAATTCTCAGGGAAAACAGAGCATCTAAAGAGGCAAATAGGGAAGAAGAGCAAGACAGTCCAAAAACTCCGAAAGATCCATCTACGGAAGTGCTCTAAAAGCTCCACGCCAGATCCCTGCACAGTGCACCAGACCCAAGCACTGGATTGCAGTGAGCTGCAGTAAGGAGGTGGCAGTTCCAGGGGGCTTGGATGACACTGTCATCTGTCACTGTGGAAAGCAAATTCCCTAAAAATTGTCCCAGAGATTCTCCCTCACCACATACTTGCACGCAGGCCAAGTCTCCTTCTTAGCATACTTTGCCTTCTGTCTTGTTTTTCTGACTTCCAACAACAACCCAAATAAACCACTGGAAACAATGAAAGCATTAAAGGGAAATGTCATGCCCATCAATACACGCCTTTGTGGCTGTGGGAGTGGAGAAGGCATGATGTCACTGGGGGGAATAGCTCAAAACGTTCCATTGAGAAAAGGGATCTGCCTTCAGCAGATGCGATACATCCCAAAATACGTGCTCTGCCACCCAGATATCCAGGGGAGCAGTGAGCTGTGATGCAGCACGGACCAGGAATCTGATTTAATTCAGAAGTTACAGAAGCAACTTGCACTGATTTACCACAGGGGCACAGAGAGGTGATAAGCGCGGGGTTTAATTCTGTGAGCAAAGACGTGGAGGGGAGCATTCTCCATCTATTGAGGCACAGTAACACCCCCTCAAGGTGTGTGTGAAATGCTGGGGCCAGGTGAAGCTCTGCAGCTGAACCCTTTGCTGGGCTGTTGAATTTTGCTCTAAGACTTTGCATCAAATCGAATAACAAGTAACCACAGAAATTTGCTCCCTCTCACCTTGGCTGCCTGATGGACCGCAGCTGGTTTCAAGGGCATGACAAAGGGATGACTCTCTCCTGGTGACAGAGATGTTAATTTTCTTGTTGACTTTGTCCTGAAGTGGGCTGGAAACAGCAGCCTGGTCCCTTAGGGCTGGGCAGTGGCTCAAAAAGCCATCCCTCTTCACCTCCCAGCTCCCACCCTTTAGTGGCTCAGCTATTTTAAGTGCATCACTCACCAGCCTTCTGGCTGGTGGCTCTTTTTACTGACAGGTATACTGGATTGAGATCAGATAACAGGATTTTGAACGTGAGCAGAGCCAACACTGTGATGGTTAATTTCAGATCCAGATGTTACACTCCTGAAATTCCTGGGGTGGTGGGATCTGAAATTCTCATTTCTGCAGCTGCAGAGGTCCAGAGCTGAGTTGGAGCTTCAGTTCTGGGCTGGGTGAATGCTGCTGTAAAACACTTCACCACCTCTTCGTCTCACTAAAAGCCTGAGACTTCCCCACCTGGAAATAAGAGTAAAAAAGCAGAGTCTCAGACAGCAAAGTCCTGCAAGGCTTTCTGGTTTTCCTCTGTACAGTCACCATTTCTGCTCTTTTAAGGACCAACTCTGAAGAAAAATTAGAGCAAGTTACATTATAACAAACTTTATACTGAGAAAGTACAGGCTCCTGGCAGTCTGTGCTGGGATATACAGAAATACATGGACTTTGGCACAAACCAGGATCTACTGGGCTTTTGCTGTTGCTGTTGATGAAGGAGATCTGCGGGTATGAAACAAGCTGAGTAGCCAGCCTGCCTGCCTGCCTTTGAGGTCACCCTCCCTTTCTCATTTGCAGCATGGCACTTGCTTGCTGCCAGAGGGATCCAGAGGCCGCAAACAGAGGAAGACAGCTCCGACTGAAGCATCAGCAAGTGCTAAGGAACAGTTTTGTTCTGGGAGAAGCAGTGGTTTGAGAAGGTCAGCGCAGGGCTCAGAGCGTGCATCTGCACTGCAGAGAGCAGCACTGCTGGGGAGGCCCTGAACGAGCTGCTGGCACGGGAAGGACACAACCAGCTCTGGTGCGGCTCTAACACAGGTTAAATCCAGCTGACAGGGGCCTTGAACTGGCTGGAGCGCAGACAGAGCTACATCCTGCTCCCCTGTGGCTGTGCCTAAACCGTGGGTCAGGTCTGCTCTCTGTTTACCACAGTCTCGGTCCTGGGAGCAGACTGGCACACCCCACGGCTCCCTCCCGGCCTGCAGGTTTCCTTGCAATGCAACCAAACCCCCCGGGGGGATTCTGTGGACCTACACCTCACAGCATGCACAGG
Source organism: Atrichornis clamosus (assembly GCA_013400975.1). Classification (NCBI taxonomy): domain Eukaryota; kingdom Metazoa; phylum Chordata; class Aves; order Passeriformes; family Menuridae; genus Atrichornis; species Atrichornis clamosus. The sequence goes on along the minus strand of WBMZ01000416.1, from coordinate 20,544 downwards.
TGTGCCCCGTTCCCACTGTTCAGATGCTGCAAATCCTACTGGCCCTTTCATCAGGATGGACGGTTCCTGGCTCGTCTCCCCCAAAAGTCAAGTTGTTACAGCTAGATTCCACTGAATGCTCCTGTTTATAAAGCAAAGGCCAGCACAGCTCACATTTCCAAAGCATAACTGGATCTGGTTTAGAGAAAGAGCAGTGAAGTCATAACAATTTATTCTATCATTAAATTCAGCTGTCCCAGTTTGAGCACACTTGGGAAGCAAAACAGTTGAGGCTGAAGTTAACCAGACCCTTTTCAGGGTAGATTTGTGCTCTAAAATGATACCATTTGGGGTTGCTAGGGTTCCTTCACAAGGCTCCTGAGCAATGCTAGCAAGTGAAGGCTCACACCAAATGTCTACCATATGGTGTGAGCCTTCACAAGGCTCCTGAGCAATGCTAGCAAGTGAAGGCNGCACAGCTCACATTTCCAAAGCATAACTGGATCTGGTTTAGAGAAAGAGCAGTGAAGTCATAACAATTTATTCTATCATTAAATTCAGCTGTCCCAGTTTGAGCACACTTGGGAAGCAAAACAGTTGAGGCTGAAGTTAACCAGACCCTTTTCAGGGTAGATTTGTGCTCTAAAATGATACCATTTGGGGTTGCTAGGGTTCCTTCACAAGGCTCCTGAGCAATGCTAGCAAGTGAAGGCTCACACCAAATGTCTACCATATGCTGCACAGGCACAGTTTCCTCTCAGGGTTTTCATTATTACTTTTTTTTTTTTCCTTTAAGATTTAATTCCCTAGGCTGTTGTTTGAAGTAGATGCAGTTGTATCGCTGGGAGGATTTTTCACCTGTTCAAATCAGGTTTTGGGGGGATCCAGAAATACTTTTTTTTATATTTCCTAACAAGCATTCCACCCCTTGTCCCTCCAAGGAATGGTAGTCATGCTTCTCCTTTCCTTGCACATTCCCAAAGTACCCATGGCTGTGCTGCAAAGGGCTAAGGCAACACAGGAACCCTCTGCTTACTTAACAGAAGAATGTAAATGAATGTCAGTCTCACCTCTAATGTCACACAAGAGTCAACACAGAAAGATTATATTCCACCAAAAGCCTTGGCCTGCAGGTCACTGTCCCCCTGCCCGTCTACTCCAGCTATTCCAGGAAAGTCAACAGACCTCAGCTGGTCACCTCTTCCAGGTGGGTCAACAAATGATACCGCTGAGTTCATTTAGCCTTTTTAAAAGCGTAACTTTTCTAACTGGGAAAATATATACTGAGCAAATTTCACTCCAGCTCAGACACGCTTAGAAAAATTAGAGTACAGAGTTCCTCTGCTTGTAATGTTTCTCCACAAAAGCATTTGCAAAAAAACCTAACCCACAATGTTAACTGTACTAAGTTGGTAAATCAGCCAGTTCTATATTTAAGTTTCTAATTTTGAGTTTCTACACATGATGAAGAAAGGTTAGCTGTCACAATTTGTGGACCACTGTCAAAACCTGTAGCTTCTAAACTCTTTCTTATACAGCTCCTGAGTTTTGGGCTGAGTTGCAATTTCAAGACATCTGTTCTCAGTGAAGCTGTGGATCAAATTTAACAGACAACTTAATGCAAACAAAAGGTAGCAGGTCAGGTAACTTTCAGAATAAATGCTTGGGAGCCCACTTACATTGCTCTTTACACAGACAACTTAACTTGGAAGTACCTGTTCTGAACAACTGAAAACCACGCTACTTTTTTTACTGTAAGGGAGGCAGAGTTGGGCTCAGAGAGATTCAGGATGAGAAGAATTAAAAGACTAGTTTTTACAGTAATGCATTCTGCTCCCCAGCTAACTCTGTCCTTAGGTCTTACGAAGGACATGTAGAAAGTGTTACAACATTTGATGTGCAACACAGAGGTCTGGGCCTACCTTTAGTTAACAGTATTCTGTTGCTGCTCACAGCCATGGTAACTATGCCTCTCTGTTTCAAGGTATGTCTGCAGCCACTGGAAAAATGCAAATTTAAAAATTCTTGGATATAATAGAAACGTGAATACCAGAAGTTCTTGAAGCAGTACTCATCCTTCAACTCGCAGGTGGAAGCGATGGCTTTCTTGACTTCATGGTATTGTGGAAGATTCAACAAACTTCCCCCTCAACCTCCTCATTCTTTAGAGAAGGGTGCCAAAAAGGACGATACTTGAATTTCCCTAAGCCTTCACATTTTACGGGGCATGCAGTACAAAGCCTGAGAACCATGACTTCAACTGAGTATTTGGGTGTTCACATCCATTGAGAGTCACACCAGCACTCACTGGGTTTGGAGGATGAGGAGGACATCAAGGAGATTATGTGGGAGGTATACAGGCACTCCTCAGTCCATCGTTATATACTCACTGTTTTTAAGATCACTGATCACACTCAAAATAACTCTGAAATAGTGGTTAGATTGCTTCGGGACCTCCCTCAGCCCTTAAGAAATTTTCAGGTATTTCTTTTTCAGTCACAACTAATTACAAGATGTGAGCTGATGCACAGCAATTCTGTCTTTTTCTGCAGCCATCTTACTCTTACCCAGCCTTGTTTATTTAATGGTGTCTTAATCCAAGCTAATCACGTCCCTAGCAGCAAATTATGTTCTAAATGACAATGAATTATGTTAGCGGGAGGATAATCAGGGGAGAGCAATCCAATCACTTCTACTTTTTTCAGCATACCTTAATCAAAAATAGCAGAGAAGAAGAAGACACATTGCAGAGCACGGCACGAGAGAAGTATTGCTGAACATACCTGGACCTGCATAAGCAAATGTGAAGACAGTGTGGGTCCCTCCCATCAGAGCTGTGCCTGCAGGTTTGTACTGACTTCAGGGCAACACAGGGCTCTGTAGCAAATGGGGGGAGGGATGAGGAGGGGGTTGAAGGAGGCTGGCTGAACAGTGCTACCTGGATTTGAAAGCACATTTAGGATCATGAATAAATCATAGTTCATTAGTCATGCACTAAGAGCCTGCACTAGCCTTCAGAAAAGTCCTTGATGGGTCAGTACCACGTCGAGTGTGGCTGGGGCTGTGCAGTGTTCCCTCGACTGATCTAAAGAGTGGGAAGAGAGAGGGCACGGGGGAGGAGCAGGACTGGTGTATCAAGACTTGCAGCATCTCAGCGGATGCGGAGGACAAAGACACAGCGCACTGCAGAGCTGCACAGACCCTTCTTCCCCCAAGCTGTTTGTTTTCCAGGGAAGCACAGTAGTATGGATCCTGGGTATTTATCAGCCTTTTGAATACCCCGACAGACAGGCCACATGTCAAATACGCTATTTACCAGGAAGCACTTTTATCGATTTTTTTTTGATAAGAGAGTAAAATATTGGCAAAGGTTTCTCTTACTCCTTATCATGAGCATCAACACAGAGCAAATTTCATGCATTAGTCCTGTACTTTTTTGACAATAATGTAGAAAGCTTAAATAAATTCATTCATCTCGCAGCAATGTTGCTTCTGGAATGGCTGTTTTGTAGCGGTTATTCAATTGCTGGGAAGTGACAGATCAGCAGCCAAACAGCACAGCCAGTCCTGGCACTCAGAGGGGATTATTCGGGGCTAGAGAACTGCCCCATGCAAAAACAGATGCTAGCAACAATTTGCTAAAGTGATATGTCCTGTCCCACAGTTGAAAAGTACCCTGGGACCCTTTCTCCATCTGCCTGCACACAGCTCTCATTTGCTTCAACGATTCAAAACTGTACTGATAAAAAAAAGAAGTACATTTTGTCTTCAACAGTTTCACATCTGCCACAAACAGCATGAGAAAACAGGGCAAAGCCTTCTCTGCAGTGGGAAAAAAACCTTAATGGACAGCTCTCTTTCAGCAAGCCTTAGGAAAAAAACCATGCTTCTAAAAAGGCAGTAAATAAATTGAGATTCAGCCTAAGTGAATGCAGGCTGGTACATTTTGGGGGGGAGGGAGGAAAGGGAGGAGTACAAAGTAAGAGGCACTTAGAGTCATGAAAAAAGCTGAGAATCAATAAACAGACTGAAGAACAGCGAACAAAATGCACCAGGATTGAAAATGAAACAAAAAACCCCCTCCAGCCTTGGGGAATTTGTGCTGCATCTACAGCTGCAATGGCCCAGGAAAAGAAAAATTGAGGGATCTAAAATTGTAGATTACTGTGGCCAAAACCTCACACATCTTTAATTCCCAACTTTAAAAAAGACCTAGTATTTCCCATAACCTTATGGCTCTCTAGGACTGGGATCAGACCTTGAAGAGCTGGGGTTTTCTGCCACTCTCACAAGTTGTGCCTGTCTGATGGGGTGGGAAGGAATACTACAAGAGAAGGAGGCTTAGGAATTCGCCTTGGGAAGTTTGTAACTGCAAATTGTATACACTGAACGCTCTCAACACCATACCAAGTTTATAACAAACACGTGTAATGGAATATATATTTATTCTGCTTGTATTTCTTTCTTCAAAATGTGTTGCCATAATAGGCATACTAGGCTTCTTAATGCTTGAGATCCTGTTTGTTTAAGACCCTCTTTTCCTGCTGGAGACGTGCTTTAAGCTTCAGGCTGAGAACAGGGAGCTCAGGCAGTGAAGCTATACGCACCACTCCCATCAATTCCTGCTCTCATGCTGAGGAGAAAAGTAAGATAATCTCACCAGGCCCTGCTCATGTCATGAAAATGCATAGGCAAGAAGACAGAGCACATGGAAAAGCACCTTGTCTCAGCACAAATGTCCCCCTTGATTACGGCAGGTTTCCTTCGACAGGGACACCAGCTGCATTGCTGGTGGGGTGAGGTGACACCTCTGGCATTGACAGCCCAGCTGGGGATGTCTGAACAGGTGAGGCCCACTCCAGTGGCACTCTGTGGGACTCTGTTTGACTGCAGTGAGTGGGAGCCAGAGCCTTCACGCTCAGGTGTAGTCATCTAGTACTGGGGGAGTCAAGAATCACAGAATATTCTGAGCTGGAAGGGACCCACAAGGATCATCGAGCCCAACTCTTGAGCACAGAGCAAACCCAGTGGGCTGTCTCCAGGCACGGGTTCTTGCTCACACTTTGGAGCAAGTTTTCCCTGGTCCAAACACAGTGCAGGGATCTCACCAACCTTGCAGCAGGCAGGTCTCTCCGTGCCCACCCCAGAGGCAGTCAGGCAGTCAATCCTTGTGCACAATGAAGCCCTCTGAGGTTTGGGACCAGCTTTCTCCTAGGCATGGGACCAGCAGCCCATATGGCCCACGCAGCTTGCTCTCCTTTGACAGGCAGCCCATCGCTGTCTTTTGTTTCTGGAAAGGATTCCTGATCAAGAGTCTTGCTTTAAGCCTGGTTTCCAGGGGAAAATGAAAAAAAAAGCCCATGTGATTTTACTCTGTATGTGTACAAATGCCTGGATCTCCCTTACCAAATTTTGAATCCATCAGTCCAGCTCACCCAGGTTTGGCAAGGGAGTTGGTATTTCCAGCTGTGCTTACCTACACCTTCCCTACCCAGCCCTACAGCATGCTCTATAAATCCACTCCACTTCTGGGGTATACAGCTTAAGAGGAAAGTATCTGCGTAAAATAATGCATTTTATAGTTTGCAGCTATGTTCTCCCCTGCACATCTTCACATCTGCCCCAGGTTTTTCTCAAGGCCTCAGTCCACAGTCAGGACTCCCATATCCTCCCTTGGATGTAAATCTGAAATCACAAGATGATCTCATGCATTTTTCTTTGCCCTGGTTTCAATCTCCCTTCCCTTTTCCAGCATACTTCCCATATACAGAACATGCTTCCCAGTGTTCATTTTCAACAATTTTCTATTTCCATTTTAGTGTATTCCTTCTCCTTGCTCTTTTTTTTTTTTGTATGTTTTTTGTCTACCAGTTCTCCTTCCCTCCTTTTGTCCTATTTCAAAATCTTCCTCTGAGCCAAGCCTACTATCTCTAATGCTGTCAACTCTAATAGGAGCTGAATTAACTCCCACGGCTTTCATCTTCCCATCTTTTTTTTCCCTGCATCCTGTCTGTTCCCCCATCCCAGTTCTTGCCTCCATTTTCAACTTCTCTGCAACTTATCTGAACTTTTCTTTCCATTACTTTCCACTATTTACCTCACAGCCTTCTGCCCCAGCCCCTCCTCGAGTCTTTCCTGCTCTTTTCCATCTATCCATCTCACAGCAATTTGCCTAATCTACCATCTCCCCAGATGCTGAGCATTTCAGTTCACACCCAACACTGTTGTATGAGAGCACCTAATACATATTAAGATTAGGATCTCTCTCTTTTTCCCTCCCCTTTCCTTCCCAAACGATGCCAAAAAGACTGGTGTGGGGTTTTTCTCAGTAGTTCTGCCTCTTTCTTTCCTGCCCCTCCCTAGCTCTCCTGGAGAAACAAAGCCAGAGATGTGGGCTACATAAAATCATAATTAGCATTTAACCTGTTAAATACAGGAGAGCTTTACTGTCTCACTTTCTCCCCCAAAACAGGAGGGGGAGATGAGGCCTGATGCAGTCCAGTGTCACCCAAGTCCATGCAAGGACTGAAATGTAACTCCCCAGGAGCAGGAGCAGACCCCGGGGAGAAGAGATTGGCAGAGGATGTGTGGAAATAAAAGAACTGGATGGGAAGAGAGGATTGGAGAAGATGGGAATAAAAAGGGACATTAGAGGAAGCCCATGTTACCTGAAACATGATCAGGATCTCCTGTGGAATATGTATTTCACTAAAACAAACTGGCACTCCCTGGGGGAGTTATTCTAGGAGGGTGATCTAGACAGTAGGGTAAGGGAGGATCCACCCATCGTGATCTCAGCTATTTCTTTCTCAGAGTTCATAAGAAAGTAACTTTCTCACAGCCACTGCTTCTCCCAAACATCTGTGCTATTCTGGGAAATAAAACGGAAATGGGCAACTTTGTGCATCACCCAAACCAGATCACAGAAGTACAGGCAGGTCTGGAAGGGATTCAGTAACCCCGACAATAATAAAAAGGGGTGGATCCTGCTCCTTTCTGTCCCCAAAACCTGGTGGAAAAGACAGGGAGAGACCTTTGCTGGAGCACCTCATCTTTCTGTGGGGCCAGGAGGGAAAGGAAACAGAAAACAAGAAGGGTGTAGAGGTACAAACATCTCCTACTCTCCTCCTAGATGTGACAGAGGAGACGGGAAGCAAGGATGAAAGCCTCTTCTACATTTTCCTAATCTGTGAAACATCTGCCTGGGAAAAACAGTAATACTTAGGGTAGGGTGCTGGGAGCAACACGGGGAGCAGAGGACTGAACCCGGCCCTGCAGTTCAGAGGTTTCTTCAGTTCCACAGTGGAAGAGGGTCAAAGGTGAAGTAAATCTACATCCGTGTTTTAGAAAGCATGCTTCCAGCCCCGGAAGCCTGGCTAGGCTGCTGCAGGCAGGCACTTCTCCAAAACACAGGGGCTAAATGAAAAAAATGCAGACAGGAAAACCACCCCAAGTTGCCAAACAACTTCTATGTCAAGGAAAAGGAAAGAGAGAGGAAGAAAGAAAATATGTAGCAGGAGAAAGAAGGAAAAAACCCAGGGTCATAAAAAATTTAATTCAAAGTCACTTAATTAACAAAAATTCAAATCAGCTATGTTATGTTAAATAAGTTGTTCTAGTAAGTTAGGACCGCCTTGACTCACCTTACCTAGCCACCACAGTTCTTTAAGTGCACCACTAGTAAATTATGTGCATTTGCCACGATGTTCTTGCAATCAGAATTAGATTTCTGCAGGTTTTAGTTCTCCTCCTTTCCTATGGCAGGAGCTGAGATGGAAATGACGAACAAGTCTGTTCGTATGCCACTCTCCATCTCCCCTTCCTTGATTACTCAAACTTTCTTCTCCAGGCAGTGCAATTAGCAGCTCTTTCTGCCATATTGAGGCTTTGCAGCAGGTACAGGACACCAGTTCATGTCCCAGTCTCAGCCCATAACGCTGAATTAATATAATGTGGTTTTCCACAGACTTCCATAAATGCAGGGAAATATCTGCAGGAAGGAAAAGACAATAATTCTGTGTCCATTCAGGTGAATTACAACCCCCAAGAGAATAACTGGAAACTTGCTTGCAAAAATCAGTAGATTTGAAAAACAGCAGTGTGTAGTTTGTGAAGAGAGGTAATGATGCTGATTGTCACTGGAAGGAAAATGATTGAAGTATAAATAATGCAAGAGGGAAGGAAGAAGGGATAGACTAAAATAACGTATTATTGGTCATAATCAATAACAATCATCATACAGTTTTTATGAGAGCCTATCCTCCTTGAATAGGTGAAGGCTTAGGAATGTACCTCAGTAGCCTAAAAATTAGAATGCTAAAGAGAAGTAAAGCAGACCATGTTTTTACCACTTGTCAAATAAAACACAACATATTTCTGAGTAAATAAGGCAGTATGTCTGCTGGCAAAGTGTGTAGAGTATAGTACTGTCATCTGTATATTGAGGGAACTCAGGACTGCCAATTCAGAGAAAGTGTGGCTTCCTAGAAATTAGTCATGGCACCTGATTAGTAATGAAAGGACTCTTTTTCCTTAAAGAACAGCTCCCCTTTTGGGGTCAATTTCTTGGGAAACTCCACACATCAAAATTCTGCCTGAAGAACTTGTGCCTAAAGTTCTGGCAACTGGCTGTGTCAGAGAGCACAGTTTAGGAGGCATCCTCAGAAAAGCCTTTACCTGATAAATTCCTCAGGTGGCAGAGATTATCTTTTCCCTACTGCCCCCAGACTGCCTTTCCCTGCTGCAGTGTGCCAGTGACAGATCATGCCTTATGTTCTCTGTTCACCTCGGGGTGCTTTCCTTTCCCTCTCTGAAAGCATCTTGATTTTCTAGTGGAAACTGAAGGATACTTATGTGTCTTCATACATCCATGAAACTCACAAATAATGGAAAAGTTCTTTAAAATGCATTTGTGCTTCCTCTGCAGAGAAAAGTGAGAGGACTGAGGTCAAAGACAATTCAGCATCTCTCCAATATTAGTCAATGTGAGGCATCTATACTTAGCTTTGCTTTGGTATTCTTGTTCCTAAACACTTATGCCTACCTTGAGGCTGGAGCAAAGGTGACCTGCTCTCCTGCCTTTAAAGGCAGTTTAGAAAAGTGAAAACATTGCTGTGCAGCAGAAAGGATGACTTGGCAGTGGATGCTCCGACAGCATGAGTCATGCTGCTTTCCTAGGAAGGGGCTCTTACCATGCACTGGAGATGGACCAGGTTATTTCTTTTTCAATTCAAAATACTGTCCTGAAAACCATGCACTGACCCAGCAGGTGACATTCAGGATAACTGAGTGGAAGGAAGACAGTGTATAGCTTAGCCAAGAGAGACTGAATGATCAAGCACCAAAGGTAGTCACATTGTGTTCCCCTCAATATGCTCTGACAGTCCACAGACAGCTGGTTGGTCATATGGTGCCAGTCTCTTTTCCCTGCTTCTAGCTGCTACATGATATTAAAAGGAGCAGGAAGGAAGGAAAATCCCTTCTTAAAATCATGTATACAAACAATAGTTGCATCAATGCAGATGGAAGGGGATTCTGTCCAAAGCACACAGTCAAAAGCAGCAAGTGCTTCGGAGTCTGACAGGCAGTCTCTCCTGAGCCTAACTTCCATGGAGAAAGGCATTGCACCTGGACATGTCCCCTGACCACTGAATCAGGGGAGGAGAGAGTTGGTGTGGCAGCCCCTGAAGCCCAGCCCTTGATGCAGAGGACAGGCTCTCTCTACCATCAACGTCATCAACACCCTCACCCTGTGTGCTTGTGTGATTCAGCCCATGGCTCAGGGCCCTCAGCCACGTTGCTGATGGGGACTCTTCCCCAGAGTTGTCTGGGTAAATCGTCACACACACGCGAACCACAAGGGCACTGTGGACGTCAAGGCATCTTCCTCATCCTCCGTGGAGACTCCAAGTCAGATGAGGGCATGGTGAACAACATTCTCCCCTGCCTCCCACTCTCTGTAAGAAGGAAAGCTGGGCAGGAAGGCTGGCTGGGGTCACGTAGCCTTCCCCAGCAGCTCCCTGGTCTGTGCAACAGCGCACAGGGACTGTGAGGCACATCAGGGCTCACGACATCCACGCAGGCACTCCTCCAGGTCTGAGATCTGGTAACGCATGCAAAGCAGAACAAAAACATTTAATTACAGAATATAAAGCCCTTTGTGCCATTCTCTTCATCTACCAAGGCACGACAGTGCACAGGAACATAGTTATTGGTGCTTTCACACCGAAACTCTCTAAAATGTTGTTTACAGCCTGACAAAAGCACTGAATTCTTGCAAGCACTGAACTGCTTAGCATCTCTTTCACAAGTAGCTCACATGCTAGACAAGGCTGACTTCAGGACTGGAGAAAGATAAATTAGGCTGGAGGAACATTGTGCATTAGCATCCTTGTTCTCACTGCAGTGGATTTCTTTCTGCTTCTTCTCATGAAGGCAGCATTTTCTGGCAAAATCAACAGGCATTCCCTCTTCCTCTTTCCTGGTGCAGGCTCCGGCCTGCAACCTCCTGCGTTTTCCAGGTGGCTGCTCTAAGAATAGGGAGTGAAAAGATGATCAGAGTCAGAGTAGGGCATGGCAAGGCTCCAGTGCCACAGGGAGGGTATGAGAAGAAGGCTGGCTTGGAAAGCCATTGACATGCAGTGATACCTACCCAATGGGGAGAATTAGGCAAAGTTTGTTGGGAGAAACTGCCCTCCTTGGCTCTTCATCCACGATGGTTGTAGCAACAGCAATGGAAAATTTTACCTTAAACCAACGTGGAGGCAAGAGAAGTCTGGTTGTTCCTGTAGCGCAGTCAGATCCTACCTCCTGCAGAAGGCAAGCTGAGCCAGAGGAGAGAGCTGTGCCAAAATCTGCACTTCACTAAACCACAAGTCCCAAGAGAAGTGGTTGTAGCCTTGGTAGGGGTCTCACAGCATGTTTGCTGAGAAGAGCTCCCCACAAAATACTCTCTTTTTACCCACTGGAAGCTTTGAGGGCTAGCAGAGACCTTATTTTCAATCCTCCAAGTAGCTTCAAGTTCACCTCTCAAGGTTCCTTTAAGAGTGATTCCAGTCACTTCAGGAGCAACCTGCTCTCCTGGCTCTCAGTCTTCTGGTCGCAGCCCTATTTTGCATGGCACCCTTTAATTAGAGAGCAAGAGAAACCTTTGCTCAGGGCGCTCTCAGGGAGGGCAAGTCCTGGGCTCTCATCCCTGCACCAAGGCCTGGGACTTGGCATGTGTCAGTGCCTGCACTTAACATGAACCAGGGTTTCTGCTGCCTTTTCCTGTTTCCCTCACACACAATCCAAAAATAAAGCCTTTCATATCAAGCGTAATTGCTACCGTGGTGTACTCGGTGTTGCTGTCCCATGGAATCTGGTAGGTGTTCTCCAGGAAGCTGGGACACAGCACTTCCCAGTGGCCTCCCCTCGCTGGGAAGCCGCCCGGCAGCCAAGGCAGGGCTGCAGCGTCGCTGTTGGCTGTGAAGGAGCCCAGTGTCTCGCTCTTAAACACCATGTGGGAGCATCTCCTCCTGGCCATGGCCACCACGAGCAGATGGAGGCACCCAAGAGCCGGAGGGATGAGGTGCAGCCTCAGTCTCCTCAGTGCTTGCCCCAAGAGGTTCGTGCTGCCTTGCTGAGTGTCCCGGCTGCGAGGAGGGCGGCGTGGGGAGCTGGCACTGCCTCCTTAGGGACTGCTCTGGTGCACGGAGCCGGCGCCTGGCAGCGAGGTGGCACGTCAGCTGTGGAACATCAGTGATAGCACACCAGTGGTGGCACGTCAGCCGTGGCACATCAGGGATAGCACACCAGTGGTGGCACATCAGTGCTCGCTGCCGTGCCCAAGTCCTGCCCGGGATCTCAGCCCCGAGCAGCCTCCAGTTTCAGTGATACTGAAACTCATCAGCATGCAAACCTCTTTCGAACATGGGACTCAGACGACACTTTCACAACACGCTTAATCCAATCTACTTGGAAGCGGCTGCCAAGAGGGGAGGTCCCACTCTGCCTTCTGGCAGCGTGTTCCCAACCCTTCCTCCAACATCGGCCTGCAGCTAATGCAGCTACACCTTCTGCTGAATGAGGGAATTAGCACAGCTGAAAGCTTTTTCCCACTACTAATTTTCATCTGGATCAGCTCCCTAAGTCTGGTAACTCCATTGCTGCATGAGGGCTGGTGCCAGCACAAAGAACCAGAGAGTTCACAGGGCTGGGATGGGGCCTGGGGGACAGGACAGGACCAGCCCTCTTGGCACTGCCTAGGCTTGAACCAATCAAGAAATAGTCACTGCTGGGTCTTAAAATAAATAGCCCTTCAAAAATATTGACTGTGTTCTTAGTCAGATTGCAAAAATTATTCACCAACATGAGGAATTATTTTAGTCTTTGCTAAATACCATATTAACAATACCAGTGTGAGCTGAAAGAAATCCACTGTCTGTTTCATTAAAACCAGACTTCTCAACTTCTTTAAAGAAGGCATTTTTTTTGTATTACACTGAACTTCAATACGAAAGCCAACATCAGAAATGTAAAGGCCATGATCTGCCAGTTCCCCTGCTTTTCCTTGTCTCTGTTCAGGCTTGCTACAGGGTGTATTTTCCTCTCAGTATACAATGCTGCAGTTAATACAAATGGAAAATATTAGGGCATGTCAAAAGATGAGCACTGCACACATTAGCAACAGAAACCAGCTTTCTGCATTGTTGGCTCTGCCTTCAAAACAGCTATCTAGGCCCTCAGATATTTCTCAAAGTATGGATTGGTGATCAGCCATCACTACTAAAACATTTTACAAAGAAAAGTGCCTCCATGAAAAACAGCAGGTTAATAAAAGAAACCAGGTTTAATTACACAATTCAAACCAGAAAATATCATGAAATCACCTAAGAGTCTTGTTATTACTAATTGTAATTCAGTTCAAAGCTGAGAGATGTCTGGGTGATCAAATGAGCTTGGTTTATGAGGAATTTCACGGAGGAAAATTCTCAGAGAGATGGGAAAAGGAATTGGGAAGGACACATATTGGTTCTGGGGTGGGAAAACTCCCCATTGCCATTCTCTCTTCCAAACACCATACAACCTGGAGTAAATCCCTGAAGGAATGGCTCAGCTTGCACCTGTCTCCCTGCTCCAGCACATACACCAATGACCAAAAAGCAAGGGGGTGCCATGCTGCCTTGCTGTCCTGTGAATCACAGCTTCAGGCACTCTGCCCATCTTCTCAGTCCCAATACAGATAAGGAGGGAGATGAACTTTAAAAGGCTCAGATAGTCTTAAGTGGTGTGTCTGTGCCTGTGGGACATCAACTCTGTTGTTTGTACCCCAAAGTTGGTATGATAAAACACTCCAGAACAAAAAGAAAGAATCATATGAGAACCAGGTGTATGTAGATACACATGACAAAAAGATGTAACAACTGATACTATGACAAACCTTACAAATATCACGAGGCAAGCTCATTTATTTTTTATTTAATACAGAGGCACCTGCTTTCTCTCTAAGTTCTCCAGGTTTCTGTGCCATCCCTTCCAGAACAAAATTCAAAAGCACAAAAACTAGAAGGTGTTTTCCTCATTCTATCACTCTGGGTCAAATAAGGATGTTTGAACAGGGAAGGAATATTACTTTTTATAAAGAGCGTCCATTCTGGCAGTTGGCTACCAACAAAAAGATATATAATTACTGCACTCCTATTTGCAAATTTCCTTTTGGAAAGGAGTTTATAACTTCATTCCTTAAAGCTAATTTTGACCCAAACTTGTCATGCAAGCCTGTAGTCTGGAAAAAAAAAAATTTGCAATATTAGAACTAATACATTCTGCTTGTTTAGAGGCGACAATGACAAAGAAAAGAAAAATGCATGCAAAGCTGGAAACACTTTTGCAATGTTCACCTTGATTGCACTCTCCTCAGATTTTATGGCAGGTTGTAACCCATCGTGCTCTTCTTTTCTCCCTGTGTGTATTATCACTTAAGATCTTTGAAAGCAACTGACGCCATGTGCATGAAATTGTGCAAAGCATGTGACACTGCTGCACACAGCATCCTGGGGAGACATGGATTTGACAGGTGGACAGCTCCATGGATAAGGATCTGGCTGGTTACACTCAAAGAGTTGCGGTCAAGGGCTCAATGTCCAAGTGCAGAGCAGTGACCAGTGGTGCTCCCCAGGGCTGGGTGTTGGGACTGGCGCTGTTCAGCATCTTTGTCAGCAACAGGGACAGTGGGACTGAGGCACCCGCAGCAGGTTTGCTCTTGACACCAAAGTATGGCTGTGGTCACCGCGCTGGAGGGAAGGGATGCCATCCAGAGGGACCTGGACAGCCTTGGGAGGTGGGTCTCTGTGGACCTTGTGAAGTTCCACAAGGTCAAGCACAAGGTCCTGCAGGTGGGTCGGGGCAATCCCAAGCACAAATACAGGCTGGGTGGAGAATGGGTTGAGAGCAGCCCTGAGGAGAAGGACCTGAGGATGTTGGTTGATGAAAAGCTTAACAGGACCCAGCAATGTGCACCTGCAGCCCAGAAAGCCAAAGGTGTCCTGGGCTGCATCCAAAGGTGCAGGTCGAGGGACGTGGTTCTCCCCCTCTACTCTGCTCTCATGAGACCCCACCTGCTGAGCTGCATCCAGCTCTGGGGCCCACACCATAGGGAGGATGTGGACCTGCTGGAGTGAGTCCAGAGGAGTCCACAAAGATGATCAGAGAGGCTGGAGCACCTTTCCTAAGAAGACAGGCTGAGAGGATTGGAATTGTTCAGCCTGCAGAAGAGAAGGCTCCAGGGAGAATTTATAGCAGCCTTCTGGTACCTCAAGAGGGCTACAGGAAAGCTGGAGAGGAACTTTTGACAAAGTATGTAGTAATAGGACAAGGGGAAAATGCTTTAAAACTGAAAGAGCGTAGGCTTCGATTAGATTAGGATTAGATTAGGAAGACATTCTTTACTGTGAACATGGTGAGGCACTGGAACAGGTTGCCCAGAGAAGTTGTGGATGTCCCATTCCTGGAAGTCTTCAGGGCCAGACTGGATGGGCTTTGAGCACTCTGACCTAGTGGAAGGTGTTTCTGCCCATGGCAGGGGAGTTGAAATTACATGATATTTAAGGTCTCTTCCTACCCAATTTTGTTTCTATGACTTTTGAAATACGTTACCTAGCATGCTGTTACCTAGATATAAATAATAAAAAGAAAAAATGTTTAAGATATGAATAATAAAAAGCAGTATTTCCAGTCAATCCCTTCCCATACTCAGGGTTTCAGGGAAATAAGTCAGTGAGGGAAAATTGCTGCAGACTTTTCCACAAAGGGATTAGCTCTGTACCAGACCCATAGGCACTGAAAGGAGACTGTCTATTTCTTTTTTTTTTATTATTTTTTTTCCTGGTAGAACAGGGTGCAGAGCTTTAATACATGATAATAAGATCCTAAGATCCTAATACAAACTTCCTTCTTACCACTAACATTAGTGCATCTTTCAGCAAAGCCAATCTACTGATGACTCATGTTGTCTGTGCAGGGGGGAAGGACACAAACCACAAAACACATATATCTTGATCTATTTAAAACCCTCTGCAAGGAAAAGCTCTCAGAGGGAAAGTAGGAAGATGACAGGTTGGTCTGACTCAGCCTCATCTGCTTCCACCAAGCACTGACCAGCCCATGATTCTTGTTCTTCCCATGGAACTCACACTCATCCCCAACGCCCTCGTTTTCACACACACACACACACACACACATATATATATATATATTTATATGTCCTGAGACAAAGGGCTTGGCTTCCCCCCCATTTGCTCTCCCTTTGTATACACAAAAACAAGAGTTGACTCATAAACTATAATAACAGATACTGTGCACTTTTATATATTAACTGATGCATCCCATGAGCAATGTCCTTGAGGCTCCTTGGCTGCAAGATACCTTTTGCTGTAATCAATTTGTTAGTGCAAACAGTTCTGAATCTCATTATTTATTGCTCTTCTAATGTCTGCCTTACTCTATATGGAGTCTATTTCACTTAAGCGGGCTAAAAATGACAACTGCTTCTTACAGTGCATCCCTCCATCAGGTTTGAGCATGGCTGTCGTAGTTTGGCACGTTGTCTTTTTGTCTGCCTGTGGCTTAGAAATAGTCACTTCCCAAGTATTTCAGATCATAAAGATACTTTTTACATTAGACTGATGTAATTTGTCATTATCACTTACAAGTACCAGAATCACTTTACCAGAGCAGACTAAAGGTTTGCTGAACTCTGTTTGCAATTGGGAGCACTTAAAATGATCAAGTCCTTCAAAAGGAAACGTAACTCCTTAATAATAAACCTAATTGTTTTATGTAGTGCTGCTCATGAAAGTTTTTCCCAATTCAGCATCTAACATATAAAATCTGCATTAAGACTGTGCAATCTCATCTTTGCTTACTGCAATGCCAGGAGTCAGCATTTATGCAACTGCCTGACCACCCCACCTTTTAGGCCAAGTTGTCTTACACAACAGCCAGCAGCAAAGTCCCATCCCTTGTCCTTTGCATGAGAAATACATCCCGAGTTTTATCTGTTGTTGTCTTCCCCCTGCATTAAGAGATCACTTTCTTGATCCCAAGAGCCTCAACCCTCTCCCATGACCTTGAAAAGGGGGAATTCTAAAGCAGCTCCCAGGTGGGAGGTGGCAGAGCCTCTTTGGCTGGTGTGAGTCTCAGCAGGTTTTCCTATGGGTGAGTTGGGATTACCAGGGCTGCTGCCAGCCCAGCGGCCAGGCCCCCACATGGGAGCCACGTGCAGTTCAGCAACTGCAGCTTAGTGACAGAGAGAGGCAGGGCAAACCCTTGAGTCACAGGATCCTCCTACTCCTGTTACCCAAAGCTTTACTTGTAAGGAAATGCCACCTTTGCTGCCCAACAGTGCCAGTTTTCAGCTGCTCTTCCAACGAAACTTTCATCTTGTGGTCTTTTTCAGAATGCAAAGGGAATGGGTGCAATACTCGTGGCTACGCTGCACTAACGTAACACTTTTTCTGACATTACTCACAGTCTAAATCAGCATCACATTGTCTCTTGTGCAACATTTAAACAGTGCTGTCTAAATCCATACCAGCAGAAGTGACTGGGAGATCAAAAGGCACACGGGCGAAACTGTGTGAGCTGCTTTTGTCTGAGGTTTTGCCGGCGCTCCCGAGCAGAGCTTGTGATGTGGTTTTCAGCCGGCTGAGCACAAGGCAGGAGGGAGACACGCAGCAGAACAGGTTCTCCCTCTCGCCCTTGTCTTCAGAACTAAACTTTACCATCCAGCGCAGGGCACCGCATCTTTTGCATTGCGTTAGTTCAACCAAGGAAAGACTGGCAAGCTGACGTTAGGAAACCAGGGTAATCCCTCTCCTTGTTCCTGACTCTTTTCCTGGCATCTTCCCAAGAGGGGAGGGGAAGAAGAGTTAAAAACATTACGAAAAGAACAAGCATCGCCAAACTAAAAATCATCCAGCCTTACCAAATTCTTCTTTACCCCAGAAGGAAAAAAAACCTTCTAAAATATTTTTTAAACATACATGTAGGCTGATTGTTTTAACATATGCAAACATCTGCCAACTAGCACCATGTCTGGAGTGCTCATGTTTTACTACAATGTCGTAACAGTTGGGCTGAAAAATAAAGTGCTAGGGAATATCTGAATTTAAGCAGAAATTCAAGGTGACAAAAATTATTCTATTTTTAAAAGAAAAAAACCCACCAAAACCAACACCACCAAACAAGCCCTAAATTTGATGTCAATAATACAAAGTGAAATCTCAGTATAAAATGTCTACAAACTTGATATTTCAGTGTCTAAGAAGAAAACTTACATTATGGAAGGATGTACATATTTATGAAATAGTTATGCTCTGTTATATATTGCATCACAATCAGTAAGTACACTTTAATATTAGAACACAATATAGACACCCAATTCCAAGGTACTTTACTTCAGCAAATGAAAAAGAATGTAGAGAGAAAGAATCAATACAATCTGGATAACGTAAAACCGATTAAATCCTGGTATCCAAGGAGGATTACAGAGGAAAGAAATGCAAGAGATTGAGGAGGCAAGTATGCCAGACCTATTCGGAGGGAGAGAAAAGAGCTCCCCACAGTACATTAAGATACTTCCCGAAGAAAGCAAGAGTCATTCCTAGGCTTTGCTCCAACTTCCATGAATCGCTGCCTGCAGAGTAACCATGACTCGATCTTCTCAGATTTTGTTAAAGAGGCACTGACCTTCACGCCAACACCACACAGAGCAACTGCACCGTGCAGCTGGGAACAGCTTCCCAAAACTCAGGCCATGTATGGTTACGTTTAGTATGGTTATTCAAACGTTTTAGACATGCGGAGTTATCATCACTGCCTAATTGCTCCCTTTGGTGGGGGGGGAAAAAAAAAGACACAAAACCCCCTCTCTTGCACATGTAGATTTCTGCATCTAGTAAGGCAGCTCGGAATATAACTTAGAAGAACAACAGAAGAATTCCAGATGTTAAAAATATCATTTAATTAAAGATAAGTCATACCAAAAGTTTAAGTCACTCTTAGTTAATACATTTGCATTTATTTTAGAATATACTCTACATCTGAGTAAAAAAGTTTTAAATAAACTCCAGTACATGTACAACCGTGGGACCCGCCATCTCTCCCGCAACAGAGGGATGCTCCTTAACCCTCTGGGTTCCCTCCGGGGTAACAGAAGCAATTTTGTGCCAGTTTCGTTATGTTCATCGGCTTGTGTCGAGCCTCCTTAATCAGCCAGCAATGCCACCACCTCGTACACGTACGGGTTCAGCCTCCCCGCCCAGGCGGGCACAGCAACCACTCGCCCCAGACCGTACAATGAAAAAACACGGAGGGGGGTCAAAATAATTAATAAACTAGTATTGATTAATTTACATCTCTTTCTCTCGCTTGTGCGTTGGTAGAAAACCTGCTGCAGTCCTGGGAGCGCGCAGGGAAGCCTCGGCCCGGGGCGCTGCCCTCGGCCGCCGCAGCAGCCGCAGCGCCGGGCGGGGACGCGCCGCTCCCGCCGGGTCGGGAGCCCCTTCCCCCGCTCCCACCGGCGCTCACTGCCCCCAGCTGTTGACGCCGATCTCCTGCTTGTATCTGTTGGTGAGGACGTTGGCCTTGCGGGTGAGCTTGGAGAGCACCGAGTGGAGTCCGCTGAGGTGGTAGTGGAACTGCTGCTCCAGGTCCTCCTCCCCCTCGTCCTCCTCGGCGGGCCCGCCGCCCAGCTTGTCCTTCTTGCGGGCCGCCTCCTCGCCCGCCGGCGGCTGCACCACGCCCCACTCGATGTCGTTGCGGATGGACTTGAGCAGCATGTAGTGGCTGTACATGTCCCTGCGGGAGAAGTAGGCGCCAGGGTCGCCGGGCGGCAGGGGAGCATCCCGGGGCGGGCACACGGCGCCCGCCGCGTCCAGCTCCTCCAGCAGCAGCGGCACGTCGCGCAGCAGGCTGGGCACCATCACCGTCTGGTCCATGTTGTTGACGGCGCCGATGAAGCGGTTCATGGCGTTAAAGAGAGAGTACTTCTGGCTATACGAGTCGCAGATCTGCATCATGCTGGCGGCCGGGCGGGCGAGCTCAGCGAGGCGTCTCAGACCGGACCGCGGGGCTTCTCCGATGGCAACCTCTTCCTCCTCCTCCGCGCTAGCGGCACCGGCCGCCCTCCGCCGCGGGCTGGGTTCGGCGGCTGCTCGCGGTCAGAGTCCTGCTGGGAAGAGGTGGCGGCAGGCGACGGGGTTAGGGGCTGCTCTCCCTCCCTCTCTCCCTCCTCCCTCCCCCAGCCCGCCTTCTCGTCCCGTCCCCTCCCGCCAGCGCCCTCTCCTCCTCCCCCGCCGCTTTTATCCGCCGCCGCCTTTATCCCCCAGCTCCGTGTCTTCTCCTCAACCTTCCCCTCCCGGTCCCTTCTCCTCGCCCTCCACTCCTCCGCCTCCCCTGCTGCAGTCGCCAGGGCTCGCTGCCGCCGCTCCCCTCCATACAAAACGAGGCAAAAGGAAACAACCCCCCCTCCCCCGCAAATCCTCCGGGAGCCACGCGTGCAGGGCTGGCCGAGGGGATGGCAGCCCCGCACCGCGCCAGTAAATTAAAATTGAAGCAGTCCCCAGCCGCCGTGCCGCGGCACCGACCCGCCGTCAGGGAGGCACCCACCGTGGTCCAGAGCTGCTCCCCGCCGCCCGTGGCTGCGCTCCCATCCCCGGCGCCGTATTTATAGCGCCTATCTTACAACAAGGTGTTCCCCAGTGCCACCCCCCGCGCCGCCACGCCAGATAAAGGCGGCGGGCGGCGGCCGCGCCGACTCCGCCTCTCGCTCCGCACCGGGGGAGGGCGCCGGGACCAGAGCCCGCACCGCGGGCATCCCGACGGGGGCCGGGCCACGCGTGCTTGGCGCTGGCGGCGGGCACAGCGGGTCTGAGTCCCCGGGGCAGCCGGGTTCGCTCCCCCCGGCCCATTCCAGTGCGGCGGTGGCTGCCTCGCACCCCAGCCCTGGGAGAAGGCACCGGCGCCCGCAGCAGGCTCCAAGCGGAGCGGGGGTCGCAGCGAGGGGCGCTGTGACAGAGCAGCGCT